>JARQOD010000002.1:465859634-465942792 GCA_033576555.1 Oophaga sylvatica | reverse complement strand
CTGTAATAAGATCGGGGTTGCTGACTGGTTGCTTTGATAGCAGGGGGTCTGTTAAAGACCTTTGTGCTTGTCATTACTGAGCTCCATTGAAACCCTGTGGCAAGACTTCAAAGGAGACCTTGATTTTTTCTATATACAACAATGCCAGACTTTGTATATTGCACAACCGATCAGACGATCGTAGCTTCAAATCCCTATGGGGTCTAAACAAGAACAGTGAAAAGTAAAAATAAAATGTTTTAAAAATATTAAAGAAAAATGAAAGTTTAAATCACCCTTCTTTTTCCCTTTAGCCCTTTTCTGACATTAGACGTATAGGTACCTCTAAAGTCGGCTCTCCTTGTTTGCTGCGGATTACAGCTATGAGCCCGCAACTTTTCATCGTCGTCAAACAGCTACATCAATTGGAAAATTAAAATGTTGCGGGTCTCAGAAAATGGTGATAAAACTGAAAAAAAAAATTTCACCACTGAAATAATAAAATACTTAACATGTTTGGCATCACAGCAATCATGAGGATAAGGACAATCATATTTCAGTGTCATTTTTACCACACAACATACACTGTACAAATCCCCCCAAAAAAGTAAGAATTTTTTCACAATTCCTCCCCAATTAAATTTTCTTTTTACTTTTTCCAGCACAATATATGTTAAAATTAATGGTGTCATTCAAAAGTACAAATCAATCTGCAAAAAACAAGCCCTTATATGTCTACAGTCATGGCCAAAAGTTTTGAGAATGACACAAATAATAATTTTTACAAAGTCTACTGCTTCACTTTTTCTAATGGCAATTTGCATATACTCCAGAATGTTATAAAGAGTGATCAGCTTAACAGCAATTACTTGCAAAGTCAATATTTGGCTAGAAACTTGGTGTACATAGGGTTAACCATGTCTTTTCATGTCGTTTGCTATCTGATTTGCACAAACAATTACATTAGTCTATGTGTGCAAAATTTCACACCTGTAGGGGTTAATTAAAGGTGTAAATTCGTTGTAAAAAAAACGGACTTTTTTGCTACGAATTTACACCTTTAATTAACCCCTACAGGTGTGAAATTTTACACACATAGACTGATGTAATTGTTTGTGCAAATCAGATAGCAAACGACATGAAAAGACATGGTTAACCCTATGTACACCAAGTGTCATTTCATGTCGGGTTCTGCATTTTCACAAAAGCCGGCAATTGAATTAGCGGCTATTATACTATGTAGAAGTGTATGAACTATAAATATAAATATATATATATGTGTCACAAATTCAATGACATGTTATATATATATATATATATGAGGTGTAAAATTGTTTAAAAAAAATGCGTGGGCTCCCGCCCTATTTTCGCAACCAGACAGACAAAGCCAGCGAATGGGGGCAGATAATAATAGCCCAGAGAGGGACCATTATTTTTGGCCCACCCCTGGCTACTAACATCTGCCCCCAGACACCCCAGAAAAGACAAATCTATAATTAGATTCGCCCTTTCTGGCACTTTGCGCGTCTATTCCCATTGCCCTGTAGCGGTGGCGAATGGGTTAATATGGGGTTAAAGCCACCTTGCAATTGAAAGGTGACCTTAAGCCAGGTTAATAATTGAGAGCTGTCAATTAGACAACTATCAATTATTAATCCTATTGCATGAAATAAAAATAAAACACACACACTTTAATTAAAAATCATTTTAATGAAATAAAGACACATGTTTTTGACCATCTTTTATTTGACTGCAAAAAACATTTCCTGTAATAAAAATAAAATAAAAAAGCAAAATTATTCTTACCTATCCCATGCACAGTCAGGTCCCACGGTGTAATCCTTCAGAAAGGGTTAATGTTTACTGCAGGGACCGCAGCTAATGCTGCAGCCTCACAGTAAACCCCCAAATGAATGAGTTCCTCTCCTGACTGACAGGAGAGGAAGTGGAAAGCTTAATTGATTGCTTTCCACTTTCACTTCAGGTCAGCCAGGGACACAATCAGTGACGTCAGAGGGAACTGATTAACAAAAATAGGGGTTCCTTCGAATAAAAAATGGCGTCGGGTCCCCCTATTTTTGTTAACCAGCCTGATGAAGCAGACTGCTGAGCAGTGGCGTACCGTGAATGAAGCAGACCAAGCAGCTGCTATGGGGCCCGGACAGGTGAGGGGGCCCTCGACGGTCGGGTAGCTGTGCTGACACAGTACTACCAGGGGGTCGGCGGGGGGAGCGCAGCTCTTCTGTATACTCACCCCTCCTGGTGTGGTCTCTGCAGCCCTGCTCTTCTCCCACGGTCTCCGACGCCTGTGTTCAGCGGTCAGGTGGTACCGCTCATTACAGTCATGAATACGCACATATTCATGACTTTAATGAGCTGTCCCGCGTGACCGCTGAACACTGGCGGCGGAGACCGTGGGAGAAGAGCAGGGGCTGCACAGACCGCGCCGGCGGAAGGGTGAGTATAAGGGATATTTACCTGTCCCGTTCCACTGTTGCTCGCGTCCTCTTGCTGCAATGTTCAGGTCAGAGGGCGCGATGACGTCGTTAGTGTGCACCGCGCCCTCTGCCTGATCATTCACTGCTGGAGGACCACGAAGACAGCAGCACTCAGCAGTGGAGAGAGGACAGGTAAATATCTCAGGTGCCGGGGCCCTGAGCGAGCGGTGACATCGGCACCTGGTGTCACCCCCTGCTCAGGACACCGACACCTGGCCCCCAGCGACGAAAGGTGAGTATGTCTTTTTTTTTTTTGGTTGCAGCAGCTGCGGCAGCATAAGGGCCTATACTATGGAGCATCTATGGGGGCACAATCTATGGGGGCATAATACATTTTTTTGTTTAATGTGTCCCTCACTGTGCTGGCACTTTACATTTACAATGGCTCTGGGTTTTTTTTTTGGGGGGGGCCCATTCAGACTTTTGCTATGGGGCCCCATGATTTCTATGTACGCCCCTGCTGCTGAGGCATGGTATTTAAGGCTGTTAAGGAGCCAATATCCATGGACCTTGCCAGCCTGATAATACCAGGCCACAGCAGTCTGCATATCTTGGCTGATTAACAAAAATAGGGGATCCCCTCGAAAAAAATTGGCGTGGGGTCCCCCCTATTTTTGTTAACCAGCCAGATGAAGCAGACCGCTGAGGCCTGGATTTTCAGGCTGTTAAGGAGCCAAGATCCATGGACCTTGCCAGCCTGATAATACCAGGCCACAGCAGTCTGCATATCTTGGCTGATTAACAAAAATAGGGGATCCCCTCGAAAAAAATTGGCGTGGGGTCCCCCCTATTTTTGTTAACCAGCCAGATGAAGCAGACCGCTGAGGCCTGGATTTTCAGGCTGTTAAGGAGCCAAGATCTATGGACCTTGCCAGCCTGATAATACCAGGCCACAGCAGTCTGCATATCTTGGTTGATTAACAAAAATAGGGGATCCCCTCAAAAAAAATTGGCGTGGGGTCCCCCCTGTTTTTGTTAACCAGCCAGATGAAGCAGACTGCTGAGGCCTGGTTTTTCAGGCTGGTAAGGATCCAATATCCATGGACCTTGACAGCCTGATAATACCAGGCCACAGCAGTCTGCTTAGCTTGGCTGGTTAACAAAAATAGGGGATCCCCTCGAAAAAAAAACGGCGTAGGGGTCCTCCTATTTTTGTTAACCAGCCAAGTAAAATGCAGACTGCTGCGGCCTGGTATTAAAAGACTGTCAAGGCCCATGTTTGTTTGTTTTATGCTGAAAATAACCTTTCATGTTCTCAGGCAGAGGAACAAGAGATGCAGATAGAAGATTAAATGCACATAGCAGCTTTCACTTGAAATTTACAATAGAATCAGAGTAAGTGGGTCTATCTTATTGTGCAGATATGGATGTGTCGCACAAAAGAGTAGTTAACATTAGTTTTTCCGTATTGTTTAACTCATTAGAATTGTTTTTTATTAAATAGAATCATTGCTTTTAAACTTTTAACAAATAGTGAATAAATATATTTTACAAAATGTATTCATAATTAATTCATATACCATAGCAGCTGAGTAGATATAAATTGTGTAATACAAGGGCAAATATATTGCTTGGTGCCGTGTGTTCATCTATGCATGGTGTCAGAAGGGACAGGATTATCCCAACCATATTACTATGGGGAGCATTAGAAAGGCCTTAAATATTTTTTCTCAAGACGGTAAGTTATCTCCTATCCACAGTAAGCCCAAGAACATTGCTCTGGAACCCAGGAATTGGGTTCCACAGAGCACTGTCTTGAATAGAGCATAGGTACACATGCTCAACATTTGCTTCATTCATTGTCTGTAGGATTGCTGGAGGAAGCTGAGTGTCTGATAAGTAAAGACATGATCATAACAAGGCGGGTAGATGGGGCATGTGCTGTAGTGAGGTGCTGTCAGTCTATTTTTGCCATTAGTTGAGATTGGTACCTTGCCTCAGGCAGTGGTCTAAGGTTTCTCCAAGGTGGTAGCAGTTTGCTGCCCTCTGAGAGTGGTATTTTACCATTCTCCAAATGGAGACAGCAAGCTCTGCAGTTAATTAAGTGCTTAGTGCCGGCATCTAGGCAATCCGGGATTTAGGCCACCTAATTAGTGCTCCATGGAGCAGAAGAAACTAAGAAGTTGTATTGTGAGAGTAGTGTGAGAGAACAATATAGATAGACGGCAGCATGGTGATTGTGAGGGCACAGTAAAGGGGGACAGTACAGAGAGCGGGAAAAAGTATGAGGAGGGAGCATAGTATAGAAACTGGGAACTACAGGGGAATATAGTGAGCTAGATGGAATAAAATGCTTTAAAGTATGCAGAGTAAGGAATGTATAAAAAGAGGGTACAGTATAGAGAATGGGCAGTAGGAGGCACAATATTGAAAAAGCTCAGCATGAAGGAAAGTGTAAGGGCACAGTGTGAAGAGAGAAACCAGTATGGAAATGGAACAGTAGTGGGGCACATTGAAGATAAGGACAATGTAGTGTTTATAGTTAATAAAGCCATTCAGTGGGGGGCTTATAGCAAATAAGGTTGGACAGTGTAATAGTTGTAGCTAATAAGGGTGGAAAGAGATGGTTATAGTCCATAGCGGCGAACTCTGTAGCTGTTCATAATGTTGAACAGTGCGATTGCTACTGTTTATATGGTAATAATGTGGCTGGTATAGTTCATAAGTGTAGACAGAGTGTCAATTTTAATCCATAAAAGTGAACAGTGTGGCAGTTATAACTCTTAAGGTCAGACAGTGTGTAATTTGTAAAGGAGGACAGTTAGCTATTAAAAGTGGAAAGTGTGGCAATTATAGTCAATAATGGGTGACAGTGTAGAAATTACAGTTAATAATGGCACATAGTGTAGCAGTTATAGGTCAGAAGTGTGATAATGCCAATGTAGCCCAAAAAGGCTGAGCCTAGTGATGTTAACACTTCATCTTGCCAACAAACATTGATGCAGTATTAGAGAGGAAATGCCAAACCTGTAGTAGGTGCGTATAGCTGAGTTTTTATTTTATGTGTCTGCAGGCCTGTGGAATAAACAAAAAAAATCTTGGAAAATCCATTGTTCTTATGAAGCTTTCACATTCTGTTTAACCCATTAGTGACAGAGCAAATTTGGTACTTAATGACCAAGCCAATTGTTACAATTCTGACCACTGGCATTTTATAAGGTTATAGCTCTAGAACGCTTCAAGGTATCCCAACGATTCTGACAATATTTTTTCGTGACATACTGTACTTCATGTTAGTGGTAAAAATTCTTCGATATACATGGCTCCGCTCCCACCCTTGTATGGAAGGCTCCGCTCCCACCCTTGTATGAACGGCTCCGCTCCCACTCTGGTATGCAAGGCTCCGCTCCCACCCTGGTATGCATGGCTCCGCTCCCACCCAGGTATACATGGCTCCACTCTCAAACTGGTATACATGGCTCCGCTCCCACACTGGTATACATGGCTCCGCTCCCACCCTGGTAAACATGGCTTCTGCTCCCACCCTGGGATACATGTCTCCGCTCCCACACTGGTATACATGGCTCCGCTCCCACACTGGTATACATGGCTCTGCTTCCACACTGGTATACATGGCTCCGCTCCCACACTGGTATGCATGGCTCCGCTGCCACACTGGTATGCATGGCTCCGCTACTACACTGGTATGCATGGCTCCGCTCCCACCCTGGTATACATGACTCCGCTCCCACACTGGTATACATGGCTCCGCTTCCACCCTGGTATACATGGCTCTGCTCCCACACTGGTATACATGGCTCCGCTCCCACACTGGTATGCATGGATCCGCTCCCACCATTTATGCAAGCCTCCCCTCCCACCTTGTATGCAAGGCTCTGCCCCCGCCATTGTATGCAAGGTTCCGCTCCCACCCTTGTATGAAAGGCTTCACTCCCACCCTTGTATGCATGGCTCCGCTCCCACCCTTGTATGCAAGGCTCCGCTCCCACCCTTTTATGCAAGGATCTGTTCCCACCATTTATGCAAGGCTCCCCTCCCACTCTTGTATGCAAGGCTCTGCCCCAACTTTGTATGCAAGGTTCCGCTCCCACCCTTGTATGGAAGGCTCCTATCCCACCCATGTATGCATGGCTCCACTCCCACTCTAGTATGCAAGGCTCCGCTCCCACCCTGGTATACATGGCTCTGCTCCTACCCTGGAATACATGGCTCCGTTCCCACCCTGGTTTACATGGCTCCGCTCCCACCCTTGTATGATAGGCTCCGCTCCCACCCTGGTATACATGGCTCTGCTCCACCCTTGTATGCATGGCTCCGCTCCCACCCTGGTATGCAAGGCTCCACTCCCACCCTGGTATGCATGGCTCCACTCCCACCCTGGTATACATGGCTCCGCTCCGACCCTGGTATACATGGCACCGCTCCCACACTGGTATACATGGCTCTGCTCCCACACTGGTATACATGGCTCCACTCTCACCCTGATATACATGGCTCTGCTCCCACACTAGTATACATGGCTCCGCTCCCACCCTGGTATACATGGCTCCGCGTCCACACTGGTAAACATGGCTCCGCTCCCACCCTGGTATGCATGGCTCCTCTCCCACCCTGGTATGCATGGCTCCGCTCCCACACTGGTATACATGGCTCCGCTCCAACCCTGGTATACATGACTCCGCTCTCACACTGGTATACTGGCTCCAACCCCACACTGGTATGCATGGCTCCGCTCCCACCCTGGTATACATGGCTCCGCTCCCACACTGGTATGCATGGCTCCGCTCCCACACTGGTATACATGGCTCCGCTCCAACACTGGTATGCATGGCTCCGCTCCCACACTGGTATACATGGCTCCGCTCCAACCCTGGTATACATGACTCCGCTCTCACACTGGTATACCTGGCTCTGACCCCACACTGGTATGCATGGCTCCGCTCCCACCCTGGTATACATGGCTCCGCTCCCACACTGGTATGCATGGCTCTGCTCCCACACTGGTATACATGGCTCCGCTCCCACCTGGTATACATGGCTCCGCTCTCACACTGGTATACCTGGCTCCGATCCCACACTGGTATGCACGGCTCTGCTCCCACACTGGTATGCATGGCTCCGCTCCCACACTGGTATGTATGGCTCCGCTCCCACACTGGTATGCATGGCTCCGCTTCCACACTGGTATACATGTCTCCGCTCCCACCCTGGTATACATGGCTCCGCTCCCACCCTGGTATACATGGCTCCGCTGTCACACTGGTATACATGGCTCCGCTCCCACCCTGGTATACATGGCTCCGCTCCCACACTGGTATACATGGCTCCGCTCCCACCCTGGTATACATGGCTCCGCTCCCACACTGGTATACATGGCTCCGCTCCCACACTGGTATGCATGGCTCCGCTCCCACACTGGTATACATGGCTCCGCTCCAACCCTGGTATACATGACTCCGCTCTCACACTGGTATACCTGGCTCCAACCCCACACTGGTATGTATGGCTCCGCTCCCACCCTGGTATGCATGGCTCCGCTCCCACCCTGGTATACATGGCTCCGCTCCAACACTGGTATGCATGGCTCCGCTCCCACACTGGTATACATGGCTCCGCTCCAACCCTGGTATACATGACTCCGCTCTCACACTGGTATACCTGGCTCTGACCCCACACTGGTATGCATGGCTCGACCCCCACTGGTATACATGGCTCCGCTCCCACACTGGTATGCATGGCTCTGCTCCCACACTGGTATACATGGCTCCGCTCCCACCCTGGTATACATGGCTCCGCTCTCACACTGGTATACCTGGCTCCGATCCCACACTGGTATGCACGGCTCTGCTCCCACACTGGTATGCATGGCTCCGCTCCCACACTGGTATGTATGGCTCCGCTCCCACACTGGTATGCATGGCTCCGCTCCCACACTGGTATACATGTCTCCGCTCCCACCCTGGTATACATGGCTCCGCTCCCACCCTGGTATACATGGCTCCGCTGTCACACTGGTATACATGGCTCCGCTCCCACCCTGGTATACATGGCTCCGCTCCCACACTGGTATACATGGCTCCGCTCCCACCCTGGTATACATGGCTCCGCTCCCACACTGGTATACATGGCTCCGCTCCCACACTGGTATGCATGGCTCCGCTCCCACACTGGTATACATGGCTCCGCTCCAACCTGGTATACATGACTCCGCTCTCACACTGGTATACCTGGCTCCAACCCCACACTGGTATGCATGGCTCCGCTCCCACCCTGGTATACATGGCTCCGCTCCCACACTGGTATGCATGGCTCCGCTCCCACACTGGTATACATGGCTCCGCTCCCACCCTGGTATACATGGCTCCGCTCTCACACTGGTATACCTGGCTCGATCCCACACTGGTATGCATGGCTCTGCTCCCACACTGGTATGCATGGCTCCGCTCCCACACTGGTATGCATGGCTCCGCTCCCACACTGGTATGCATGGCTCCGCTCCCACACTGGTATACATGGCTCCGCTCCCACCCTGGTATACATGGCTCCACTCCCACCCTAGTATACATGGCTCCGCTCCCACACTGGTATGCATGGCTCCTGTTATGTTACGGTAGCTGAGGAGTGCAGGTAAAAAAGGAAATACACCAGAGCAGTTGGAATCTATGAGATTGCAGTACCCTGACTAACCACCACAACTAGAGGCAGCCGTGGAGCGTTCCTACGTTGGTCCTAGACGCCTCGTCACAGCCTGAGAAACTAACTACACCTAAAGATAGAAATAGGAAAGCTATCTGCCCCGGAGCAGAACCCCAAAGATAATAGAAAGCCCCCAAACATGTAATGGCGGTTAGACAAGAGGAAATACTGACACAGAAAGAAAATAGTATGAGCAAACGCTGGGGCCCAAACTATCTAAATAGAAAAGGACAGGAAGGGTACTTACTGCAATCCCAGAAAACCCTGAAAAACACCAACTCTACTAATTTCAAAATCACCTGAGATCACACGACCTCTACCACCTAAATTAGTTCTCTGGTGTAACAAAAACAGCAGCCACTGAAAAAACTGCAAAAAGCAAAAGTACAAAACACAGTGGCTGGACTAAACTGAGAGGGCAAAAGCCCCCGGAGGGGACCCAGAAGGCCCCCACAGAAGTGCAGGACAAAATGCAAAAATATAGCAAAAACACAAAATAAGAAATTGTCTTATCTGATAGCAGGAGATGCAGACACGACACAGCAGGCTACAAGGGAAACTGGAAAGAAGGATTCAGACCAGAACAATTGATCACCGGCAACCCTGATGGGAAAATGATTCCCTTAAATAAGACCAATCAGTAACACCTGATTCCCAATCCTCACTAGTACCGCTTGTAACCACCAGAGGGAGCCTCTGCTCAGAACTCATCTCAAACCCATTCACAACAGTACCCCCCCCTTGAGGAGGGGTCACCGAACCCTCATTTGAGCAACCAGGTCGGTCAGGATGAGTTCTATGATACGCACGGATAAGTCTCCTAGCATGGATGTCCGAAGCAAACACCCAAGAATTATCTTCCTGACCATAACCTCTCCATTTAACCAAATACTGGAGTCTTCGTCTAGAAAAACGAGAATCCAATATTTTCTCAACCACATACTCCAGATTGCCCTCAACCAAAACAGGGTCAGGAGGCACAGCAGCAGGAACCACTGGCTCAACAAACCTCTTCAACAAGGACTTGTGGAACACGTTATGGATCTTAAATGTCCCTGGAAGAAGCAAACGAAAAGAAACAGGATTAATAATCTCCATGATCTTATAAGGTCCAATGAACCTAGGCTTAAATTTAGGAGATGCTACTCTCATAAGAATATTCTTTGAGGACAACCAGACCAAGTCCCCCACTTTAAACCGAGGACCATCAGTCCTATGCCGGTTAGCAAACCGCTGGGCCTTCTCCTGAGAGAGGGACAACCTCTCCACTACCTGGTCCCAAATCTGCTGCATACGCTCAACAACAGAGTCAACACCTGGACAGACAGAAGCCTCCGTCTGTCCTGAAGAAAATCGAGGGTGAAACCCAGAATTACAGAAAAACGGAGACATCAAAGTGGCAGAGCTAGCCCTATTATTAAGAGCAAACTCAGCCAAAGGCAAAAAAGAGACCCAGTCATCTTGATCAGCAGACACAAAGCATCTTAGATAAGTCTCCAATGTCTGGTTTGTTCTCTCAGTTTGACCATTGGTCTGAGGATGAAATGCCGAGGAGAAAGACAATTGAACACCCAGTTTAGAACAAAAAGTCCTCCAAAATCTGGAAACAAACTGGACTCCTCTGTCAGACACAATGTTCTCAGGAATGCCGTGTAAACGAACCACGTGCTGAAGGAACAACGGCACCAATTCAGAGGAGGAAGGCAACTTAGGTAATGGCACAAGATGTATCATTTTGGAAAACCTATCACAAATTACCCAGATGGTGGTCATTCTCTGAGAAACAGGAAGATCGGAAATGAAATCCATAGAGATATGGGTCCATGGTCTCTTGGGCACAGGCAATGGCATCAACAAACCACTAGAGCGAGAGCAAGGCTTGGAGCGAGAGCAAGTCCCGCAGGACTGCACAAACTCCCTGACATCACGAGACAAGGTAGGCCACCAAAAGGACCGACTAACCAAGTCTCTGGTACCAAAAATTCCGGGATGCCCAGCCAATGCGGAACAATGAATCTCAGACATCACACTCTTTTTCCATTGGTCCGGGACAAACAATTTTCCAACAGGGCAGCGCTCGGGCCTATCCTCCTGACACCCCTCCAGAGCAAGTCTCAAATTAGGCGAGATGGCGGAAAGAACTACACCCTCCTTCAAAATAACAGAGGGATCAGATAGCTCAGGAGAGTCCGCAAGGAAACTCCTCGAGAGGGCATCCGCCTTAACATTCTTAGTGCCAGGAAGAAAGGAAACCACAAAATTAAAACGTGTGAAAAACAAGGCCCACCTGGCCTGTCTAGGATTGAGTCGCTTGGCAGATTCCAGATAGACCAGATTCTTATGGTCCGTAAGGACCACCACCTGATGTTTGGCTCCCTCCAGCCAATGTCTCCACTCTTCAAAAGCCCACTTCATGGCCAATAACTCCCGATTACCCACGTCATAATTACGTTCAGTAGGAGAAAATTTTCGAGAGAAAAAGGCACAAGGGTTACTTTTAGAGGTCTCTGGATCTTTTTGGGACAAAACGGCACCTGCCCCAATTTCAGAGGCATCAACCTCCACCTGAAATGGCAGAGAAACATCAGGCTGCCGTAGAACAGGAGCAGAAGTGAATCTCTGCTTAAGTTCCTGAAACGCAGAGACTGCCTCAGGAGGCCAATTCACCACATCAGAACCCTTTCTGGTCAAATCAGTTAATGGTTTAACAATAACAGAGAAATTACCAATAAATTTACGATAAAAATTGGCAAAACCCAAAAATCTCTGAAGAGCCTTTAATGAAGTAGGTTGGACCCAATCACAGATGGCCTGAACCTTGACCGGGTCCATTTCAATAACAGATGGGGACAAAATGAATCCCAGAAATGAGATCTTCTGTATGCCAAAAAGACACTTTGATCCCTTCACATACAGAGCATTCTCTCTCAAAATCTGGAATACAGTTCGAACATGTTTCACATGAGAGTCCCAGTCATTAGAAAAAATCAAGATATCATCCAAATAAACAATCAGAAACTTGTCCACAAAATCCCTGAAAATGTCATTCATGAAGGACTGGAAGACGGAAGGAGCATTAGTGAGCCCAAAGGGCATCACAAGGTACTCAAAATGCCCTTCAGGGGTGTTAAATGCCGTCTTCCATTCATCCCCGTGCTTAATGCGAATAAGGTTATACGCCCCCCTGAGGTCAAGCTTGGTAAACCAAGTAGCGTTTTTCACCCTGGAAAACAGGTCAGAAATCAAGGGTAACGGGTATTGATATTTCACAGTAATATTGTTCAAGAGACGATAATCAATACACGGCCTTAATGAACCATCTTTTTTGGCCACAAAGAAAAAACCGGCACCTAAGGGTGAAGAGGATGGTCTGATATGACCCTTCTCCAATGATTCCTTGATATAAGACCGCATAGCGTCATGTTCAGGTACAGACAAGTTAAAAAGGCGACCCTTAGGGAATTTACTACCTGGCACTAATTCAATAGCGCAGTCATAGCTCCTATGGGGAGGTAAGGATGCAGATTTACTTTCGCTAAACACATCAGAAAAATCAAACAAAAAGTCAGGAACATCCTCAGCCTGGGGGGAGGCAGAAAAAACAGGAGTGTTGGTATTAACACATTGGCAGCCCCAACTGGTTACAGACACAGATTTCCAATCCAAAACAGGATTATGAGACTGTAACCAAGGGAAACCCAGCACGATAATGTCATGCAGATTATATAGAACCAAAAATTTGCAGCACTCCTGGTGATCAGGTTCAACCCTCATTATCACCTGAGTAGAAAACTGGGGTTTATTCTCAGCCAAAGGGTAGAATCGATCCCCAGTAGGGGAATAGACTTCTGTAGGGGTATCAAGGGAAATCCACAACGTTTAGCAAAATCATAATCCATCAGGTTAATAGCTGCTCCAGAATCAACGAAAGCCTGAGCAGAAAATGAGGACAGAGAGCATATCAGAGTGACAGTTAATAAAAACTTAGTCTGAACACTACCCAAGACAACTGAGCGTGCAAAACGTCTTCCCCGCTTAGGGCAGACTGAAATAGCATGAGAGGCATCACCACAGTAGAAACATAACCCATTGCGCTTTCGAAACTCATGACGCTGTGCCCCAGACACCACTCCATCACACTGCATGGGCTCAGCAGCTGGCTCACAAGGCAACACCACCCCACGCATACTTCTCCGCTCACGCAAACGTCTGTCAATTTGAATCGCTAATGACATAGAATCATTGAGACCAGAGGGGACAGGGAATCCCACCATAACATCCTTTACATTATCCGACAGACCCTTCCGGAAAAGGGCCGCCAAAGCGTCGTCATTCCATTTGGTCAGGACTGCCCACCTACGGAATCTCTGACAGTATAACTCAGCGTCATCAAGCCCCTGATTTAATGCCAACAAGGCTTTTTCAGCTTGATCAGTGACATTAGGCTCATCGTACAATAACCCCAAAGCCTGAAAAAATGCATCAACATCACTCAAAACAGGATCCCCAGGTGTGAGGGAAAAAGCCCAATCCTGAGGATCGCCGCGCAGGAGAGAGATGACAATTTGAACCTGCTGCGCTGCGTTTCCTGAGGACTTAGATTTTAAGGCAAGAAACAATTTACAATTATTTTTGAAATTCTGAAACTTAGCTCGATCCCCTGAAAACAAATCTGGCATGGGGATCCTAGGTTCCACAACAGGCAACCTAGCAAGATATGCAGCAATACTCCGAACCTCAGTGGCAAGCTGATCCACACGGCCAGACAACTGTGCAAACTCCATTGGGAGAAAAGATCCTCCCCAGCACCCAGAGATACAGAGGGAAAAAAATAAAAAAAAAAAAAATAAAAAAAATGCAACAAACAGAAAAATATCTCTGACAACTTTTCTTCCTTCAAAATATTTTTTCCCTTCTGTGAGTACAATACAATTTTTTTTGGCCGGTGATACTGTTATGTTACGGTAGCTGAGGAGTGCAGGTAAAAAAGGAAATACATCAGAGCAGTTGGAATCTATGAGATTGCAGTACCCTGACTAACCACCACAACTAGAGGCAGCCGTGGAGCGTTCCTACGTTGGTCCTAGACGCCTCGTCACAGCCTGAGAAACTAACTACACCTAAAGATAGAAATAGGAAAGCTATCTGCCCCGGAGCAGAACCCCAAAGATAATAGAAAGCCCCCAAACATGTAATGGCGGTTAGACAAGAGGAAATACTGACACAGAAAGAAAATAGTATGAGCAAACGCTGGGGCCCAAACTATCTAAATAGAAAAGGACAGGAAGGGTACTTACTGCAATCCCAGAAAACCCTGAAAAACACCAACTCTACTAATTTCAAAATCACCTGAGATCACACGACCTCTACCACCTAAATTAGTTCTCTGGTGTAACAAAAACAGCAGCCACTGAAAAAACTGCAAAAAGCAAAAGTACAAAACACAGTGGCTGGACTAAACTGAGAGGGCAAAAGCCCCCGGAGGGGACCCAGAAGGCCCCCACAGAAGTGCAGGACAAAATGCAAAAATATAGCAAAAACACAAAATAAGAAATTGTCTTATCTGATAGCAGGAGATGCAGACACGACACAGCAGGCTACAAGGGAAACTGGAAAGAAGGATTCAGACCAGAACAATTGATCACCGGCAACCCTGATGGGAAAATGATTCCCTTAAATAAGACCAATCAGTAACACCTGATTCCCAATCCTCACTAGTACCGCTTGTAACCACCAGAGGGAGCCTCTGCTCAGAACTCATCTCAAACCCATTCACAACAGGCTCCGCTCCAACACTGTTATGCATGGCTCTGCTCCCACACTGGTATGCATGGCTCCGCTCCCACATTGGTATACATGGCTCCGCTCTCACACTGGTATACCTGGCTCTGATCCCACACTGGTATGCATGGCTCTGCTCCCACACTGGTATGCATCGCTCCGCTCCCACACTGGTATGCATGGCTCCGCTCCCACACTGGTATGCATGGCTCTGCTCCCACACTTGTATACATGGCTCCGCTTCCACCCTGGTATACATGGCTCCGCTCCCACCCTGGTATACATGGCTCCGCTCTCACACTGGTATACATGGCTCAGCTCCCACCCTGGTATACATGGCTCCGCTCCCACACTGGTATACATTGCTCCGCTCCCACCCTGGTATGCATGGCTCCGCTCCCACACTGGTATGCATGGCTCCGCTCCCACACTGGTATACATGGCTCCGCTCCCACCCTGGTATACATGGCTCCGCTCCCACCCTGGTATACATGGCTCCGCTCCCACACTGGTATGCATGGCTCCTCTCCCACACACTGGTATGCATGGCTCTGCTCCCACACTGGTATACATGGCTCCGCTCCCACCCTGGTATACATGGCTCCGCTCTCACACTGGTATACATGGCTCCGCTCCCACACTGGTATGCATGGCTCCTCTCCCACACACTGGTATGCATGGCTCTGCTCCCACACTGGTATACATGGCTCCGCTCCCACCCTGGTATACATGGCTCTACTCCCACACTGGCATACATGGCTCCGCTCCCACACTGGTGTACATGGCTCTGCTCCCACCATGGTATACATGGCTCCGCTTCCACACTGGTATGCATGGCTCCGCTCCCACACTGGTATACATGGCTCCGCTCCCACACTGGCATGCATGGCTCCACTCCCACACTGGTATTCATGGCTCTGCTCCCACACTGATATACATGGCTCTGCTCCCACACTGGTATACATGGCTCCGCTCCCACCCTGGTATGCATGGCTCCGCTCCCACACTGGTATGCATGGCTCCGCTCCCACACTGGTATACATGGCTCCGCTCCCACCCTGGTTTACATGGCTCTGCTCCCACACTGGTATACATGGCTCCGCTCCCACCCTGGTATGCATGGCTCCGCTCCCACCCTGGTATACATGGCTCCGCTCCCACACTGGTATACATGACTCCGCTCCCACACTGGTATACATGGCTCCGCTCCCTCGCTGGTATGCATGGCTCCACTCCCACCCTTTTATACATGGTTCCGCTCCCACACTGGTATACATGGCTTCGCTCCCACACTGGTATACATGGTTCTGCTCCCACACTGGTATGCATGGCTCCGCTCCCCCGTCCTCCCCCATACTTACCCTCCTCGCTCCGTCGCTGAACTTCCCTGCAACCCTGTCGGCCATGGCAGCTTCCTCCTGTTGCGCAGCAGTGACGTAGTACCGCTCATTAAGGTCATGAATATGGACGCCACGCCTATGGGAGTGGCGTCGCGTCCATATTTATGTCCTTAATGAGCGGTACTATGTCACCGCTCAGCACTGGATGAAGCTGACGCGGCTGACAGGGATCGCAGTGACAGAAGGTGAGTATTGAGTCTTCTTGAATCCCGTGACTGTAGTTGTCACTACAGTGCTACAGCCGCCAGCTCCATGTGTGTCCAGCGTTCTGTGCCGTGGCTCGGTGGTCCGGCAACAAAGCTGCAACGGCCCGGTCCTGGACCGTGGACTGGCGGTTGGGGACCACTGCTCTAGCATGCCAACTGCTAACAGTATGTAACATACTCACTGTCAGGACTGCTGTTTGCCGGTAGCAGCGGTCATAACATGCCCCTTATATGTGATTTTCATAATTATGGTCACATGCAAACTAGTTTCTTTTCCTACTTCTCTCAATGTAGTTTTTCTCTGAACATTGAGAGCTTTCGGAAGAGAAGCTAGTCAGCACGTGACTACAAGTATGTGAATCGCTTTTGAGCAAACATATGATATCACACTGTTAGGATTTGGCACATTATAGGGCCAAAAATAGCTATAAAGGTTTTTCATAAAATTTTGAATAATAGAATCATAGAATATTAGAGTTGGTTGGGACCTCCTGGGTCATCTGGTCCCACCCCCTTCTCAAAGCAGGATTCACTAAATCATCCCAGACAGATGTCTGTCCAGCTTCTGTTTGAAGACTTCCGCTGTAGGAGAACTCACCGCCTCTCATGGCAGCCTATTCCACTCATTGATCACCCTAACTGTCAAAAAGTTTTTTCTAATATCTAATCTGTGTCTCCTCCTATTCAGTTTCATCCCATTGCTTCTAGTCTTTCCTTGCACAAATGAGAATAAAGATGATCATTCTACAATGTGACAGCCTTTGAGATATTTAAAGAGAGCAATTAAGTCTCCTCTCAATATTCTTTTTTTGCAAGCTAAACATTCCCAAATCCTTTAACCATTTCAAATAGGAGATGGTTTCAGACCGGTCACCATTCTGGTCACTCTTCTCTGAACTTGCTCCAGTTTGTGGATGAACTTTTTAAAATGTCATGCCCAAACCTGGACACAGTATTCCAGATTAGGTCTGACCAAAGAGGAGTAGAGGACAATATTGACTTCATGTGATGTAGACTGTATGCTTCTGTTAATACATCGCAGAATTGTATTTGCCTTTTTTGCTGCTGCATCACACTGTTGACTCATGTTCAGTCTGTGATCTATTAGTATATTTTAGTCATTTTCACATGTTCTGTTGCTTAGCCCTATTCCTCCCAATCAGTATATGTTTTTTTTTCATTTTTATTGCCCAGATGTAGTACTTTGCATTTTTCCTGTTAAAAACCATTCTGGTAGTTGCTGCCCACTGCTCCAGTTTATTTATATCTTTTTGAATCCTCTCTCTCTCTTCTCAATTATTAGCTATCCCTCCTAGCTTTGTGTCATCAGCAAATTTAATCAGTTTACTCTCAATTCCTTCATCTGAATCATTGATAAAAATGTTGAACAATACAGGGCCCAGGACAGAGCCCAGTGGTACCCCACTTGAGACATTCTTCCTACTGGATGTGCAGCCATTTATGACCACTCTTTTGGTCCGATCACTAAGCCAGTTATGAATCCACCTAACAGTTGCCTTGTCCATTCCATACTTAGTCATTTTTTCAATAAGGATTGTGTGAGATACTTTGTCAAATGCTTTGCTGAAGTCAAGATATACTATATCTACAGCATTTCCCTGATTCACCCAGTCAGTGAATCTGTCATTGAAGGAAATTAAGTTAGTCTGGCATGACTTATTAGTTAAAAACCCATGCTGACTCTGGATAATCAATTCATTCTTATCCAGGTACTTACATACATGATGTTTCATAATTTGTTCAAAGATCTTTCTTGGTATAGAAGTCAGACTTTGCGGCCTATAGTTTCCTGAGTCCACCTGCTTCCCCTTATTATAGATAGGAACAACATTTGCTCTTTTCAAGTCTTCTAGGACTTCTCTTCTCCAAGAATTTTCAAAGATTATGGAGAGTGGTTAAAAAATTTCTTCTGCTATCTCCTTCAGTACTCTTGGGTGTAATACATCTGGACCTGGAGACTTGAATTTATTTATTTTAGCTAACTTTTCCCTCACAGTATTTCTGTTTATAAATAATTTGGATTTTTCTATTCCTTTAACTGGACAGTGAAGATAAATTGTTGCTACATTTCCTGTCTGAGAGGAAAACAGATGCAAAATAGGAATTTAAAAGTTTGGCCTTCTCAACATCTCTTACCAGTTCATCATTTTCATCTTGTAAAAATCCTATAGCATCTTTGACTTTTCTTTTACTTTTGACATATCCCCAAAATCCTTTTTTATTGGTTGTGACTTCTCTTGCAAGCCTTAACAGTCTGTGAGGACTGTTGCTCAGGGGCTACTGTCTCTGCCGTCTTTCTACAACCATCCTCTTCTTCTCCTGTGTGGGGCAGCAGAGATGCTGCCAGGAAGTAGGGGCAAGTCTCAACCCTCACCACAAGCTAACCCTGAATGTCGATGTCCTCTTAGGAGGAGTGGTCAGGGGAGTGTGGTGGTTAACTCTGAGAATTGTGGGGGTGTAAGTGTGGTGACACAGGGGGACGCCTCTGTTTTCAGTTCCTTGAAGATTTCACCATTTTGTGGCAAACGTACGCGTGGTAATAAACGTTCAGGTCCGAACCTGTGTGTGAATGAGTATGTGTCGGTGTCCACCAAAAATATCTGGTGGAAGCGTGCTGCTGGGGTCTGGAGTTCCAGTGTGATCGGGCGGTATTGGGTGTCAGTCATTATTGGCCCGGGTACTTTCCAGCTACAGTTACCCCCAGTAATGCAGTGCACAACTCATTCCCCAGGTCGGCGCTCTGAAGATTTGTGGCACCTCCAGAGCCTACGTTGTTGTCATTTCCATCAAGCTGCCTTTGCCATAAACCTGAGGGTCAGGTTACCACCGAGGTGAACTCTGGTGGATCGAGGCGTCCTCACCGTAGGTTGTTTTCTGGTGAGGTCAGGTGTTGAGGGTCCAGAGGCCCCTCATTGAAAGGGGGGTACTGTCACAATCCGTTTTTGGATCTGTGGCAGATCTGGCTTTTCATATAAAACTTTTTTCTTTCAGGCCATCGGGGGTTAATGTCTGTTTTTCCCCCCGGTGGCCTGCTGGTGTAATTGCATTACTGCAGTGTTGCAGGGTCAGCTGATGTAGGTGGTGATCGCTCCCACCATACTTTATAGAGTCACCTGATGCATCAGCTGACTGTTAGTGATACCGGTCCTTTTGGAGACCAACCGAGCTGGAAACAGGAGCTTTCTAGTGCAGTGGTGCTTCTGCTCAATACTCTGATATGGTGCCTTACTCTACTGTGCGGTGCATTGCAGCAGAGAAAGATAAGTGTTGTATTATTGTTCCCCATTCCCTGTGGTGTCTGTTTTTCCTTTCCTTTGTTTTTTATTAGTGCAATGGAGTGACTAGTGCTCTCAACGGCCTGCTCCCTACCTAGGGATTAGCGCAGGGCAAGTGAGGGTTTTAGGTATCCTGTTCGGCGATGGGGTGAAAGAACCTGAATCTGGACGATAGGGAGATCAGGGCACATCCTTAGGTGAGTGCAGGAGGTGTCCATACCCTATCACAAAGCCTACCGTTGTTTATTTCCCTGGTGTACCCTTTTGTGTGTACCATTGAGTTGTGTCACAGCAGGACAGTCACTCCGTGACAAAAGGTTTGCATATTTGCTGCATATTTGCTGCTTATTTGCAGGAGACATGCTGACAAAAACGTTGCAAAATGTCAAAGGAAATGATGTCAGAAGGAGGAAGAGTGTGTGGGTAGAGAACATGTGTGTGAGCGGAGAATATGTGTGTGAATGGAGAATATGTGCATGTCTGTGTGTTTCTGTGTCTGTCTGCATCTGTCTGCGTCTGTCTGCGTCTGTCTGTGTCTGTTTGCGTCTGTCTGCGTCTGTCTGTGTCTGTCTGCGTCTGTCTGTGTCTGTCTACGTCTGTCTGTGTCTGTCTGTGTGTGTCTGCATGTGTCTGCGTGTGTCTGTCTGTGTCTGTCTGTGTCTGTCTGTGTGTGCGTACCCATGCGATGAACAGCCCATAGTTATTGCACTTAGGCGTCGTCTTATGGGACTACTACTTCCATTCGGCTATGCCTTTTGTCACATATAACAGAGACTCCATGAGCCAATGATGGGATAATAGTCTCATCATCTGGCGCCTGTGTTCAATTGTAAAAAAAAAATCAAAACATTTACATAATTACATAGATATCACACATACAAAATGCATACTCACCGAACAGCTAATCCCCGATGCATGTGTCTCCTGCAATCAGAAATAATAAATCAAAATATGCTCACCTTTCTGCCGTAGTTCATTTAATACTGAGTGTCCCACGGCGATATCAAGTGTAGAACGGACACATCAGGAAATGTGTCCGCTCTACAGCGCCTCCGGCGATACACTGACAGGAGGTAATCGCTCCCGCAGGGTATCACTGAGCTGCCATGAGATTCACTGGAGTTCATCAGCTCTAGTGCTTTCACTTATGGCACTACAGCGTGAGAACCAAAGCTGATCAGCTGATGAACTCTGGTGAATTCTCACGAAATCACAGTGATACACTGCAGAAGCGATTACCTCCTGTCAGTGTATCGCCGGAGGCCGGGTAGAACAGTCCCATCTCCCGATGAGACTGTTCTACACGTGAGATCGCTGGGGGCACTTGGAATTAAATGGACTACGTTAGACAGGATCATATTATATGTTTGTTTATTATTTTTTGATTGCTTGCAGGAGAAGAGGGCATCGGGGATTGGGCGTTCAGTAAGTATGGTAAATTTAGAATCATTACAGGCGTCTGTGTGATTATTTAAAATAAAAGACTTTATTCTGGGTGTAGTTGTTTTATACAATAGTAATATGGAGTTAGTAATGGAGAGGTGTCTTATAGACACCTCTCCATTAGTGTTGAGCATTCCGATACCGCAAGTATCGGGTATCGGCCGATATTCGCGTTATCGGAATTCCGATACTTAATTCCGATACTTTTTCTATATCGTATACCGGAATCGGAAGTTCCCATAATTCTTTGAGAGGCAATGTGATTTTAGTCAGCCAATGAGGAATCCTACGAAGTGTGGGCACATCCTGTAATGCTGCGGTCATCTTAACTAATGGCATGGCTGTGATTGGCTGCTGAAATGATGTCAGAATGCACTATAAAAGGCGCCGCAGCCATTTTAGCGTCACTGTGCTGTGAACTCAGTAAGGGACAGAACGCTGCTGTGCTGACTCTGAGGGACAGTTAGATATTGCGATTTTGTGTACTACTGTGCTTGAGGCAGGCTAGTTTACCAACCGCTGTGTAAAGCTTCATTTTGCCAGTGTTGTTTTAACAGCTCTGTGCAAGGTGTGTGTGTGACAGTGCAGGTGACGCTGCAGTTTGCTCTGCATCCACCGCTGTTTGTAGGCATCTGCACGTGTCACTGACTCTTTTTTTTTTTTATTTTATTTAGTGGAATTGGTGCAGCTCCATTATATTAGAAAAAAATCAAATCTATTAGTGTGACGTGCTTCCATCCGTATACAATACATTGGTTGCAAACACTATAGAAGTACAGAAAGGAGCTTTTCACAGATAGTGAATAGTTGTGTTTCAGTGTTCACTGCAGTCTGTGAGGTTTTGATTTTTTGAGTGCAGATCACGCTCCAGTTAGTTCTTCAACCACTGCTGGTTGTAGTCTGCTGAGCGTGTGTCACTGCCTCATCCTTCACATTTTTCTCTAATTGGTGCTGCTCCATTTTAGTGGAAAAAAATCTAATCTATTAGTGTGACGCGCTTCCATCCGTATACAATACATTGTTGCAAACACTATAGAAGTACACAAAGGAGTAGCCTTTCACAGATTGTGGACAGTTGTGTTTCAGTGTTCACTTCAGTCTGTGTTTTTTACTTTTTTGAGTGCACATCACGCTCCAGTTACTTGTTCAAGCACTGCTGCTTGTACTCTGCTGAGCGTGTCTCAGTGGCTCATCCTTTTCATTTATCTCCAATTGGTTCTGCTACATTCCATTTAAAATAAATCTAATCTATTAGTGTGACGCGCTTCCATTCGTATACAATACATTGGTTGCAAACACTATAGAAGTAGACAAAGGAGTAGCCTTTCACAGATTGTGAATAGTTGTGTTTCAGTGTTCACTGCAGTCTGTGAGGTATTTATTTTTTTTTTTTTAGAATGCAGATCACGCTCCATTTACTTCTTCAACCACGCTGCGTTGTACTCTGCTGAGTGTCTGTCACGGGCCTCATCCTTTCATTTTTCTAAATTGGTGCTGCTTTATTCTATTAAAATAATTCAAATCTATTACAGTGACGTGCTTCCATCCGTATACAATACATTGGTTGCAAACACTATAGAAGTAACAAAGGATAGCCTTTCACAGATTGTGGATAGTTGTGTTTCAGTGTTCACTCAGTCTGTGAGTATTTTTATTATTTTTTTTAAAATGCAGATCACGCTCCATTACTTCTTCAAGCCCCGCTGCGTGTACTCTGCTGAGGTGTGTCATGGCTCATCCTTTTCATTTTCTAAAATTGGTGCTGCTTTATTCTATTTAAAATAAATTCAAATCTATTCAGTGACGTGCTTCCATCCGTATACAATACATTGGTTGCAAACACTATAGAAGTAGACAAAGGAGTAGCCTTTCACAGATTGTGAATAGTTGTGTTTCAGTGTTCACTGCAGTCTGTGAGGTATTTTTATTTATTTTTTTTTTAAAATGCAGATCACGCTCCATTTACTTCTTCAACCACCGCTGCGTGTACTCTGCTGAGTGTCTGTCACTGGCTCATCCTTGTCATTTTTCTAAAATTGGTGCTGCTTTATTCTATTTAAAATAATTCAAATCTATTACAGTGACGTGCTTCCATCCGTATACAATACATTGGTTGCAAACACTATAGAAGTAGACAAAGGACTAGCCTTTCACAGATTGTGAATAGTTGTGTTTCAGTGTTCACTGCAGTCTGTGAGGTATTTTTATTTATTTTTTTTTTAAAATGCAGATCACGCTCCATTTACTTCTTCAACCACCGCTGCGTGTACTCTGCTGAGTGTCTGTCACTGGCTCATCCTTGTCATTTTTCTAAAATTGGTGCTGCTTTATTCTATTTAAAATAATTCAAATCTATTACAGTGACGTGCTTCCATCCGTATACAATACATTGGTTGCAAACACTATAGAAGTAGACAAAGGAGTAGCCTTTCACAGATTGTGAATAGTTGTGTTTCAGTGTTCACTGCAGTCTGTGAGGTATTTTATATTTTTTTTTTTTTAAAATGCAGATCACGCTCCATTTACTTCTTCAACCACCGCTGCGTGTACTCTGCTGAGTGTCTGTCACTGGCTCATCCTTGTCATTTTTCTAAAATTGGTGCTGCTTTATTCTATTTAAAATAATTCAAATCTATTACAGTGACGTGCTTCCATCCGTATACAATACATTGGTTGCAAACACTATAGAAGTAGACAAAGGAGTAGCCTTTCACAGATTGTGAATAGTTGTGTTTCAGTGTTCACTGCAGTCTGTGAGGTATTTTTATTTTTTATTTTTTAAAATGCAGATCACGCTCCATTTACTTCTTCAACCACCGCTGCGTGTACTCTGCTGAGTGTCTGTCACTGGCTCATCCTTGTCATTTTTCTAAAATTGGTGCTGCTTTATTCTATTTAAAATAATTCAAATCTATTACAGTGACGTGCTTCCATCCGTATACAATACATTGGTTGCAAACACTATAGAAGTAGACAAAGGAGTAGCCTTTCACAGATTGTGAATAGTTGTGTTTCAGTGTTCACTGCAGTCTGTGAGGTATTTTTATTTATTTTTTTTTTAAAATGCAGATCACGCTCCATTTACTTCTTCAACCACCGCTGCGTGTACTCTGCTGAGTGTCTGTCACTGGCTCATCCTTGTCATTTTTCTAAAATTGGTGCTGCTTTATTCTATTTAAAATAATTCAAATCTATTACAGTGACGTGCTTCCATCCGTATACAATACATTGGTTGCAAACAATATAGAAGTACACAAATGGGCCTTTCACAGCTACTGAACATGGGTTTTTAATTTTTAACTAAAATATGTATTTTTTCAAATGACACAAATATAAGTAATGTTGAAGAGGAATAGTCCTACATCCATTGTTTGCACAATATTACAGGTGTACATCATGTCCCTTAATCAACAATGTATTATTATATTTACTTGTATGCTTTTATTTAAAAGCCAAGAACACAGAAGGATAACCTTCGCACTGCAGCTGTTGTCAAAGTTCAACCCACATTATGCACTTCCAACATTGCAGCATTTGAGGCATGATGTGAGTTGGATTGGTCAAAGTTATGGAGTGAGAAGGTTCACCATCAGTACCCTATAGCATAAGTATGCTTTTGTGTTAGCATTTGTGTTAGACATGTGGATATCTGCCATAATATGTCACAATTATTTAGTTACAGATTTGTTACCAACACTAATCATTGAATGGTTTTAAATTTGACGTTTCACTTGTTTACAGCTTAGAAATAAGGGTGTAGCCTGATATCTATGTGTAGCACTAGCCACTTTAACATGTCATGTTTTTTTCAACATGTGTAGCTAGGTAGCAGTAATTTTTGCCGGACACACAGCAGGGGAACAGCAGGCGTTACTGAACCCCACTATCACTATAGCTTGTGTATTGGTCTGTGGACACGACACTTCTGAGCAGCAACTGGCAGTGTTGTAGCCCAGGGAGTATAGCTCAGGTGGTAGAAAGATGAACATAACAGGAGACATGGAAAACGTTGCCAACCAGTTAGTTAATCTGAAACCGGACAGGCAAATTCAGGCGAGATCCATGCCTAGTTCATTTTCAGAAAAGTAAGCCGTTCTACATTATCGTAGGATAGTCGCATGCAACGGTCTGTTAGTACACCACCTGCAGCAGTAAAGACGCGCTCCGATAATACACTGGCAGCAGATCAAGCCAGCACCTCCAATGCATACTGGCTAAGCTCTGGCCATGTATCCAGCTTAGAGACACAAAACTTGAATGGGGAAGAGCCATCTGGGAGTACACTGAGAGGGCAAGACATGTAGTCTGTCACCATCTTACGGAAATGTTGCCTCCTGCTGACTGGAGCCGTCTCGGATGGTGTAGACATTGGTGGCGCTGCCACAAAACTTCGACACATTTGGAACATACTGTTCTTGCCCTGTGCAGAGGCGCTGCTTGTGCTCCCTCTTGTTGCAGAGCTGTCTCCACTGCCTCGACGCACAGAGCTGCTTTGTAAATCAGTAGCAGCAGCAGTGCTCTCGGCTGGAATGGAGAACATTATGGATTGCACCAGTGTGTCTTGGTACTTCCGCATTTTACGCTCCCGGTTCAACGGTGTGATGAGGCTTTGTAAGTTGTCCCGGTAGCGAGGGTCTAGGAGGGTGTACACCCAATAATCAGACGTGGTGTGAATGTGTTCGATGCGGCGGTCGTTTCTCAGCCACTGCAGCATGAAATCAACCATGTGCTGCAGACTCCCAACTGGCCAAGAAACGTTGTCCCCTGCAAGAGGCGTCATCTCCGCCTGCTGTGCATCACCCCACCCTTGGTCTACATACTGACTAGAGCATTGTCTACCTCCCTCTGGAGCGATGTCTTCCTCCTCCATTGACTCCTCCTCATCCTCCTCACAAAGTCCTTCAAATACATATAAATTTACAAAATTTAAAACTCAAAATTTAAAAACTTTGTATCATAATTCTGTAACATCAGTTTATGGAAACACAATAGCATTACAAAAGGATAGACAAAAAATGTACATTATGTGCTTTGTAAATACATTAAAAGTTTGTAATGGTTATGAAAATATAGACAGCGACTCTGGAGGTTCAATTGTTGATACAGCATGGTACTTTGAAAGTCCTCCAGCCCTTTGTGAGGAACCACGTTGCGCTGACTGTCCAGAAGGTGATGGAATTTGTGACTCCTCATCCTCCACCTCTTCCAAAACCTCATGCCTTAGTGCTTGCAGTGTTTTTTGAAGCAGGCAGATAAGGGGGACAGTCAGGCTGACTAGTGCATCATCTGCACTCGCCATCCGCGTTGACTCATCAAACGCACGCAAAACGTGGCAGATATCCTTCATAGAGTTATTCGCCACTCATTACACTGGCAGTGGCTGCCCATTCATTATAGGATCCAATTCTAATTACTGGTTCTCACCAACAAAGCTCTCCACAGCGCAGCACCCCCCTACATCTCCTCCCTTATTTATATTTATCGGCCTAACCGACTGCTGCACTCTGCAAACGACCTTCGACTAACCTCTGCACTAATCCGTACCTCCCACTCCCAACTCCAAGACTTCACCCGCGCTGCGCCAATCCTCTGGAATGCTCTACCCCAAGAAATTAGGACTATCCGCAATTTGGATGGTTTCAGGCGCTCCCTCAAAACACATTTGTTCACAGTGGCCTATCACATTCACTAATCAAAGTCATTCTATGTGTAATTCTGTGTGTGTAGCCCATTCACTATCTCCATGCATCCCTCACTCCCTTAAAATGGCTGGACCATCATTGTAAAAACACATTGTATATAAACACCTGTACTTTGTATCTCCCCCACCTCATTGTAGATTGTAAGCTTTCACCAGCAGGGGCGGCTGATTTTGCTTTAATTATTGTATTGTTAACGTTGTTACTTATGACTTGTGTTTTGAAACTGTTAAACTGTAAAGCACTGCGGAATATTATGGCGCTATATAAATAAATAATATTATTATTCTTATTATAGAGGCCCACTCAGTAGTGGTGAAGTGTGAACGGCGCAAATTGCGAGTTGACTGCGCCTGATGCAGCTGATACTCCATTACTGTTGGCTGCTGCTCACACAACCGCTCCAACATATGTAACGAGGAATTCCACCTGGTGGGTACGTCACATATGATGCGATGTTCATGAAGGTGAAATCTGCGTTGCAGAGCTGCAATCAGCGATCTGGCCATGCTGGAACGTCGCAAGTGAGCGCACTCTAGGCGGACCTTGTGCAGCAGTGCATCAAGATCCGGATAGTCCCTCAAAAAACTCTGCACGACCAAGTTGAGCACATATGACAGACATGGTATGTGAGTGAGGTTGCCAAGGCCCAGAGCTGACACCAGATTTCGGCCATTGTCACACACTACCAAGCCTGCCTGTAGATTCTCTTCCAAAAACCACACGTCGCTCTCCTGCTTTATGGCATTACAGAGCTCCTGCGCTGTGTGGCTAAGATTCCCCATGGAAATTAATTTCAGGATGGCCTGTTGACATTTGGACACGGCTGTGCTCATATCGGTCGCAACAGGTAAACGTTCACGGGTCCATGTGGAGGTAGACCGTGACGGCTCCTGCAGCGATGATTCTGAGGAACTGGAATAGGAGGAGGAATCAATGTGTACAGACTTGATTCCTGCAATCCTTGGAGTTGGCAGAACACGTACAGCGCCACTCGCAAGATCAGTACCCGGCTGCACAACATTGACCCAATGGGCAGTGAGGGAAAGGTATTGTCCCTGGCCATGGGTGTTAGAACCCTCTTGTTAGGTTTTGTTTCAGTTTGCTGGTCACATGACCTTTTTTCCCTATTTAGTCTGGCTCCGCCCTTCTGGCTTTGCTTGACTTCATTGTATTATCTACTGTTAAGCTAGCCGGGTGCTTAGGTGCCTTAATCTGTCAGTTTTGCTTGATGTTAGGATCACAAAGTATTTATTTTTCTGTTTAATTATCCATGCTACAATTTATGTTAGGAGGTGTCCACCTTTTCTCACAGTCCCTAGATCTTGTAGGGATTACTCCCTCGCAACTATAGGTCTTCGTTCACACTAGATGAGGACTTTAGCGGGTCTGGTCGCAGGATCAGGTTCCCCGTTACATCGTAGGGATTCAGCTTAGTTGTATTGTAGGGACAGAATTCCCTTCTTTCCTTACTGGTTGTAGCAGATCATAACAATGGGTACTGGTCCACGCATCGGTGGTCAGGTGGACCTTGCTACTGAGGGCTTTTAGTAGCGCATGTTTAATTTTTCCCTCAACATGCTTTTGCAGACCAGGGACGGCTTGCCTGCTGAAATGAAATCGGCTTGGCACATTGTATTGTGGGATTGACAATGATATTCAGTTACGGAAACTGTCTGTCTCCACCAGCCTGAATCACAGCATTTCAAGGGACAGGAGTTTTGCAATGCCAGCATTCAGAGCCTGTGCTCGTGCATGGTTTGCGGAGTATGGCCGTCTTTTATCCCATGCCTGTGCTACCGATGGCTGTTTTGTGGCCTGGGAGTGTGAGGATGACAGGGAACTTGCTGCTGTGTGTGGAATAACAGTTTGTCTCTGGACAACAGTGGCCGAGGTTCTTCCATGGCGATCCTGTGAGGAAGCAGAACCAGCTGTGTGTGAGCTCGATGAAGAGGCTTCAACACAACCTGAAGATGTAGGTGCTGCTGTAGGTTGGCCTACATCTCTAGTGTGTCTTTGTAACTCAACTACGTGCTTTGTCCGCACATGTTTCCACATATTTGTGGTATTGAGGTGACTGACACTTTTAGCTATTTTTAATTTTTGATTACACAGCTTGCATTTCACATAGCAAATATCATGTGCAAGTGTGTGAAAAAAGGACCACGCAGTGCAAGTCCTGGGAGCGCACGTTTTGACTTTTGGAAGACAACTGCTCCGAACAGGTGCCAAACTGGAGGCTACAGGCAACCGAGTCTGCAGCCTAACTCTCCCTCCTGTTTGTACCGTTGGGGCAATGTCTTCCTCTATCTTCCTTCTATCACTAACCATTTCTCTAGGCCTCTCCCAGCTTTCAACCAAAGTACTGGTTCTCACCCACAAAGCTCTCCACAGTGCAGCACCCCTCCTACATCTCCTCCCTCATTTCTATCTATCGGCCTAACCGACTGCTGCGCTCTGCAAACGACTTTCGACTAACCTCTGCACTAATACGTACCTCCCACTCCCGACTCCAAGACTTCTCCTGCTCTACGCCAATCCTCTGGAATGCTGTACCCCAAGAAATTAGGACTATCCACAATTTGCATGGTTTCAGGCGCTCCCTCAAAACACATTTGTTCAGAGCGGCCTATCACATTCACTAATCAAAGTCATTCTATGTATTCTGTGTAAGTGTGTGTGTGTCTCTAGCCCATTCACTATCTCCATCCCTCAGTCCCTTAAGATGGCTGGAACATCATTGTAAATGCACCATTGTATATAAACACCTATACTTTGTATCTCCCCCATCTCATTGTACATTGTAAGCTGTCACGAGCAGGGGCGACTTATTTAGCTTAAATTATTGTATTGTTAACGTTGTTACTTATGACTTGTGTTCTGAAACTGCTAAACTGTAAAGCGCTGCGGAATATGATGGCGCTATATAAATAAATATTATTATTATTCCTCTGAGCTGCTCCCACCACCTTCCTGTTCCTCATGCCATGTTGGGTCTTGGACCTCATCATCTCCACTACCCTCTTCCAACACCTGCTGTTGGGTGGTCTGGCCAGCACCATGCTCAACAGAAACTGGCACCTGGGTCTCATCATCATCAGATGCGTTCTGCGGTGTGCTGACCATCGGCACTGTCTCACCCGCCTCTTCAGATTCAGAGAGACACAGCTGTTGCGCATCACTGCATACTCCCTCTTCACATTACAGAATGCTGCTTGGCTGGGCCCCTGTTTGCAAGCCAATAGATTCTGAGAACAGAAGCAGACACTCAGCTGGCTCCTGTACAGAACTCTCTGACTGCCTGGGCAATTTGCCAGGCGGTGAAGAGACAGATGGTTGCCCAACAGTGCTGTGGTCCTGAGAGGAGGTGGAAGCAATTGAAGTCGATGCATTGGCTGACATCCAAACAACAACGGCTTCAATTTGTTCTTCCCGCAGCAGGGGGGTACTCCGAGCTCCTACAAAAGTGCGCATAAAGGAACGCTCACGGGGAAAACTGGTGGATGCTGTGTCACTGGGGGCCGCAGCAGCCACAGAATCCCCACGTCCTCTCCCTGAAGAAACTCCACGACCACGTGCCTTACTCCCTGCCTTCTTCATCTTGGTAGATTGATAAAGAAAGTCTGAAAAGTTATAAGGTCTAAGTGTGGTTATTCCGCAGAGACTGCAGTGAACACTGCACACAACTGTTCACTACCCAATGCGTCTCAGCAGGAAGGCAGTCTGTGCGTCAAAACAAAGGCACAAGCATACATCCATGTACCCTGTTTATAAAGCTATATAAAAAAAATTATGTAGTAGTGACGCACACTTTATTGAGGTACAGTATTACATCGCCATTCACCATCTGTGGCTATGCAGTCTCATCTATATATACCTTATCTATCTGTTGTCATGCTTCCAAGTCGACAGTCAGCCATAAATAGCAATTTTCACTATGCACTATGCACTTTTTAAAGGTTATGTTTGTTAATAAAAATGATTATTGCCACATATTATGAGTATTACATGATGGAAATTGTATAATTTTGTATAAAATATTTAGTGACATTATTCAGCAAATGGAACATTTTAGTAATATCACAGATAACTTGTAATGCTGATGATGTTTTGAAGTCAGACATTCATTGTCTATACAATAAAAATGGTGTACATACTGTTACTTATCCATCATTAATGGATTCAGATATGTACTTGTATGCTTTTATGTACAACCGTATAGCAGATTCCTTAACTAATTTATTTTGTGGTTTGCATTGCTGTTCAACATGTTAATGTATGTGTTTATGTTTGTCAATTCTTTATTTATCTAGATATTAGTTTAAATGAAATCATCATCTTATGGTAGTAAAGGTTATCTTTCTCTTGTTTGAAGTATAGACATTTAAAATTGACAGGTAACAAGGAAATTACTTGATCTAGTATTTAAACATCCTCCTTGACCCTGGGCTCCAACACCGCCAGTTGTTGCTCGGAAGTGCTGTTAGCACAGTCAACACTTGCTCCTGTGTTACTGGGGTTCAGTAACGTCAGCTGGTCCTCGGTTGTGCCATTGGCTCTTTTCCTTCTGCTGCCCCTCCGGGTTCCAGCACAGTCAGCTGGTCCTCGTTACTTGCATTGGCTCTTGTACCTTCTGCTACCCGTCCGGGTTCCAGTACCGTCAACTGGTTCTCCGCAGTGCCTTTGGCCTAGGTGCCTCCATCTCGGTATCCGAGTTCCAGCAACGTCTGCTGGTCCTTGGTAGTGCTTTGGAGCACAGGTACCTCCTGCTTAGTAACCGTGTCCCAGTAACATCAGCTGGTACAAGATTGTGCTACAAATACAAGATACGGAACAAGAGACACAAGAACAATAAGCAGAAGATCTAAAAGCAGAAGAACATGAAGTATAAGACCAAAATGAAGAGCAAAATATATGCTCTAAATTCTAAGCAGAAGAAGACTAAGCAGTGTATGGGGGTGAGTCCGTTCCTCCTCGTGGTGCCCCTGGAAAATGCCTGCTGCTGCAGGCTAAACTGAACACGGACAAATACTGTTGTAATTTAAATCTTTTGTGACAGCAAGAACGGAAGGATGAAAAATTCATACTTTGACAGATTACAAGTACAGGATTCTCTGTCACAAATAAGAATATGATGAAGAAGATGAAGCAGAATATGAATAAGAATAATAGTTTAATAAGAAGAATATGAGTAATGTTAACAAAGATGAATAGCAAGAAGTTTAAGAAGAAGATAAAGAAGGTGAAGATGAAGAATAATTTGATGAAAAAGATGATGCTGCAGAAGATTATGAAGGAGAAAGTGTGTGAAAAGTTAAAAAGGTGAAGATGAAGAGCATGGAAGTTGTGTAATATACATATTTGCCAAAATATAAAAAACGTTAACATTGTCAATTTCTTCGTCAATCCGAACATCTTTAAAAAAAAAAATATTTATGCTATTCCATTTGATTGGGTTAAACATCTATGCCTTTAATGTCTCCTCAACCTTCCCCAATACATTCTACATTACTCTTTCTTGTTTTCCTTCATGTACAATTAACCAACAAGGCAAGAATGGGGTTTTTTTAATTTCGATATTTTGTTCCCATAGACTTACATGGGACTTCCGGTATCGGTATCGGGTATCGCCGATATTTTAGTGATATCGGCGATACCATTCCGATTCCGATACTTTAGGATATCGGAAAGTATCGCTCAACTCTACTCTCCATTACTAACCTGTGGGTTTGAAGTCACCTGGCAATACAAAGGTGACATCAACCCCATAAATATGAACCCCAATTGCCACCACTACAGGGCAAGTGGGAAGAGCGAGTCTAAGTGCCAGAATTGGCACATCTGTAAGATGCGTCATTTCTGGGGTGGCAGAGAGATGTATTTAGACTGGGGTGCCAATATCCATGGCCCCATCCCTGGCTATTAATATCAGCCCACAGCTGTCTGCTTAGTCTTTGTTGGTTCAATTTTATAGGGGGACCCATGTCAATTTTCTGGGTTCTTCTGTAAACTAGCCAGTAAAGGCAAAACAAATAGCTGTGAGCTGATAGTAATAGCCTGGGAACCTTTATGGCTATTGGATCCTTCCCAAAATATTAACATCAACCCTTAGCTGGTGGCTTTCCATCTGCTGATTATGAAAATTATGTGGGAGTCCATGCAATTTTTTTTTTTAAAAATAAACATATTTCGTTTCTTGCAGATTTCTGACAGTTGATGTTTTGTTACAGTATATGTTGGTTTATTATGTTAATGCTCCCACATAGGCTTGTGACTGTGTGTGTGTGTGTTATATATATATATCTTTATTTAACTCTTTATGTGCCATTTTATTAATGAGGGTATCTGGCTGATACCTGTTCATTACTAAACCTCGTGCTTGGTATACATATACACTGCTCAAAAAAGTAAAGGGAACAATTAAACAATAGAATATAACTCAAAGTAAATCAGACTTCTGTAAAATCAAACTGTCCACTTAGGAAGCAACACTGATTGACAATCAATTTCACATGCTGTTGTTCAAATGGAATAGACAACAGATTGAAATTATTGGCAATTATCAAAACACACTCAATAAAGGAGTGGTTCTGCAGGTGGGTAGCACAGACCACATCTCAGTACCAATGCTTTCTGGCTGATTTTTTGGTCACTTTTGAAAGTTGGTTGTGCTTTCACACTCGTGGTAGCATGAGACGGACGCTGCAACCCACACAAGTGGCTCAGGTAGTGCAGCTCATCCAGATTGGCACATCAATGCGAGCTGTGGCAAGAAGGTTTTGCTGTGTCTGTCAGCGTAGTGTCCAGAAACTGGAGGCGCTACCAGGAGACAGGCCAGTACACCAGCAGACATGGAGGGGGCCATAGGAGGGCAACAACCCAGCAGCAGGGCCGCTACCTCTGTCTTTGTACAAGGAGGAACAGGAGGAGCACTGCCAGAGCCCTGCAAAATGATCTCCAGCAGGCCACAAATATGCATGTGTCTGCACAAACGGTTAGAAACCAACTCCATGAGGTTGGTCTGAGTGCCCGATGTCCACATTTGGGAGTTTTGCTCACAGCCCAACACCATGCAGGATGCTTGGCATTTGCCACAGAACACCAGGATTGGCAAATTTGCCACTGGTTCCCTGTGCTCTTCACAGATGAAAGCAGGTTCACACTGAGAACATGTGACAGACGTGACAGAGTCTGGAGACGCCGTGGAGAGCGATCTGCTGCCTGCAACATCCTTCTGCATGACCGGTTTGGCAGTGGGTCAGTAATGGTTTGAGGTGGAATTTATTTGGAGGACCGCACAGCCCTCCATGTGCTCACCAGAGGCAGCCTTACTGTCATTAGGTACCGAGATGAGATCCTCAGACCCCTTGTGAGACCATATGCTGGTGCGGTTGGCCCTGGGTTCCTCCAAATGCAGGACAATGCCAGACCTCATGTGGCTGGAGTGTGTCAGCAGTTCCTTCAAGATGAAGGCATTGATGCTACGGACTGGCCCGACCCATTCCCCTGACCTGAATCCGATTGAGCACATCTGGGACATAATGTCTCGCTCCATCCACGAACTGAATGCACCACAGACTGTCCAGGAGTTGGCAGATGCTTTAGTCCAGATCAGGGAGGAGATGCCTCAGGAGACCATCCGCTGCCTCATCAGGAGCATGCCCAGGCATTGTAGGGAGATCATGCAGGCACAGGGAGGTAATACAGGCACGTGGTGGCCATGCACACTACTGAGGATCATTTTGACTTGTTTTACGGACATTACATTCAACTTTAATTTTGTTGGTGAGGTGACTCCAAATCCAGGACTCCATTGGTTAATAAATTTGATTTCCATTGAAGGTTTTTGTGTGATTTTGTTGTCAGAACATTCAACTTTGTACAGAACAAAGTATTCAATGAGAATATTTCATTCATTTTATTCATTCAGATCTAGGATGTGTTATTTGAGTGTTCTCTTTATTTTTTAAGCAAATAATATATATATATATATATATATATATATAAAACGGGCTGCTGGAACAAACCATACATGGACAAGGCAAGAGAACCTGGATCTGATGAAATGCCACTTTATCAGCAGACCAAATGAGAGAGGATATATGAAGCGTATGAGGAAACTCTGGATGGATACAAGACCTACATGTTCACTGACTGAGAAACAATTAGTTAGCCAATGTTTCAATATCATAAAGAGAAAGCTATTATCACAACTTGAGATGGATCAACTGCACTTCAGATCCACCCCACATGAAGACCAGGAAGAACAACAACATGTTGTTCGACCACCTGAAAATCCTGATCCAGTCCTGCAACTAGAGAGCACTGCAGCTCATCTGAAACAGATCTTAGATAAACTAAATAACACCAATACCAGAGATCGACTGCCAAGGTCCAGCAAAGAAACACCACCAGACAGTATGTTAGAAGATGCCAATAGAGCACTTGAATCAATACCTACCACCACCATAACTCAAACTAATAAACTGATCTATGCTATTGCCTCAGCAATCATGGAACTGCTTGGCTATACAAGCAGCAAGAACAACAGAAGTATGTGCCCCCCTTGGAAAAGAAGGCTGGAGACAAAAATCATGTGACAATAAGGGAAGTCAGCCAACTAACAGAAATACAGAAGGGTGTAAAGCTCAAGAATAAGACCAAGCTGGACAAGTATAAAGACCTGACCCCAGCTAAAGCCCTAGAGACTGCTAAACAAAGGCTCTCAGCACTCACTTCAAGACTAGGGAGATACACTAGAGAAGCTGAGGCCAAGAAGATAAATGCCCTGTTCTCCAAAGAACCAACCAAAGTGTATTCTCAACTAAAAAGTAACAGCACAAAGACAGCAACTCCACCACTAGCAGAGACTGAACAGTACTGGAGGGACATATGGGTGAAGGAAAAAACACACAACACTAATGCAATATAGCTGCAAGATCTGAGAATGAGACACAGCAACTACCTAGAGCAAGAACCAGTCACCATTACAGAAGCAGACATCCAACAGCGGGTCAAGAACATGAAGAGCTGGACAGCACGTGTCCAGACATGATCCACACCTACTGGCTGAAGAAATTAACAGTGGTACATGAACGCATGACAATGCAGATAAACCAACTGCTAGAAGAAGGCCATCACCCAGCTTGGCTAACACAAGGTAGAACAGTGCTGATCTTGAAGGATCCTCATAAAGGACCACTTCCATCCAACTACCACCAAATAACCTACCTTACAACAACATGGAAACTTCTGTCAGGCATTATAGCCACCAAGCTACATAACCATATGAACTAGTACATGAATCCAGCTCAGAAAGGCAATGGGACTGACACCAGAGGCTCTAAGCACCAGCTCCTAGTAGATAGAGCAGTCGCTCAAGACTCAAGATCCAGACAGACCAACCTCAGCACAGCCTGGATTGACTACATTAAAGCCTATGACTCAATACCACACACATGGATCTGTGAATTCTTGGCTCTCTACAATGTCAACAAGAAAATAAGAACCATCCTCAGAAACTCAATGGGTCTATGGAGAACAACATTAGAAGTCAACTCAAGACAACTGGCTCAAGTATCCATCAAATGCAGCATATACCAAGGTGATGCACTGTCCCCATTGCTGTTCTGCATCGGCTTGAACCCACTTAGTAAGATAATTACAGAGTCTGGCTTTGGATACAAGTTTAAGATTGGAAGCACAATCAGCCACCTCCTCCACATGGATGACATCAAGCTGTATGCGAAAAACGAATGAGACATCGATTCACTGATCCACCTGACAAGGATCTACAGAGAAGACATCGGGATGTCCTTCGGACTGGAGAAGTGCGGCCCGTTGGTAATAAAGAGAGGCAAGTTAGTCAAGACTGATGGAGTGGAATTACCAGCAGGTCACAGCAGATGTACAGACATGCTACAAGTACTTCAGCATCCCACAGGGCTACGGTAACCAAGATGAGGAGGCAAGGAAAGCAGCAACATCCAAATACCATCAAAGGGTAACACAGTTCCTGGAAAGCCAGCTCAAATGGGAAGAATAAAATCTGTGCCTTCAATACATATGCCCTGTCAGTTATCAGATACCCTGCTGGCATAGTGTGCTGGCCAAAAGAAAAGATGGAAGCTGCAGATGTGAAGACACAAAAGCTCCTCACAATGCATGGAGGTCTCCACCCTAAGTTTAGCACCCAAAGTTTGTATACCAACAGAAAGGAAGGTGGTCAAGGCTTGATAAGCATCCAAGCCACCATCACGGATGAAACAAAGAGTATCCAAGAATGCATCAGAAGAATGGCGCCAAAAGATGAGATGCTGAGAGAAAGCCTAAGGCAGCAACTACAGATTTGGAAGGAAGAGCAGGGACATGAAGCGCCATGGCAAGACAAGCCTCTGTATGGGATTTACCATCGACAGATAATGTAGGTGGCTGACATGGAGAAATCCTACCAATGGCTGGAGAAAGCTGGACTCCGAGACAGCACAGAGGCACTAATCATAGCAGCACAAGAGCAAGCACTATGTACCAGATGCATAGAAGCAGGAATATACCACACAAGACAAGACCCAAGGTGCAGACTATGCAAAGAAACCTCAGAAACGGTGCTACACATAGCGGCAGGATGCAAAATGCAAGCAGGGACAGCGTATACTGAACGCCACAACCAAATAGCAGGAATTGTATACTGGAACATCTGCACAGCATATGGGCTAAGTCCTCCTAATTCCATGTGGGAGACCCCAGAAAAAGTGGTGGAGAATGAAAGGGCTAAAATCCTGTGGGAATTCAAGATCCAGACGGATAAGCAGGTGTTGGCTAACCAACCAGACATTGTCATAGTAGACAAGTATCAGAAGACAGCAATGATAATAGATGTGGCAGTGCCAAATGACAGCAATATCAGAAAGAAGGGATATGAGAAGCTGGAGAAATACCAGGGCCTCAAAGGAGAACTGGAGAAGATGTGTAAGGTGAAGGCAACAGTGATTCCAATGGTGATAGGAGCACTTGGAACAGTGACCCCTAAGTTGGAAGAATGGCTACAACAGATCCCAGGAGCAACATCTGAGCTCTCTGTCCAGAAAAGCACAATGCTGGGAACAACTAAGATCCTGCGCAGAACCCTCAAACTCCCAGGCCTGTAGTAGAGGACTCGAGAATGAGAAAGGACAACAAAAACCACCCCCAGTGGGGGTGAGAAGGAAGTTTTTCACTTATATTTGTTTTGTGAGTGTAAACATTAGAAATTTGAATATGTTATGTAATACATTATCGTCTATAATGGAAAATAAAAAATAAGAGGTTGAACAAGGAAATGACATCACAATTCTTTTTTTTATAATATATCTTTATTTAGCTCTATGGATTTACAAAAACGCATGAAAGAACGCATTAAAAAGTGCGTATTTTCCGCTGCGTTTTTCTGCCAAGAGATGCAGAAACCTTGTAGAACTTTCTGCAAGCAAATACGCACATAGCCTTGCATACAAATTGCACCCAAAATATTGGTCCTATACAGAACAAGTAAAAAGAGTGAAATTGAAAACCGTCAAGCAGACAAAGCTGTCTTCTGGACACTTCCTTTCAGTAATGCACTGGGAGAGATAGTAGACAGCAACATCACAGTGTCACAGTAGCTGAAAGACTGAGCAGCATTGTGTGAGCAGTTGAGGAACATAGATATCTGATCTACTACAAGTAAGTATCACTGTTAGCGATGTCAAGCCATGACCATGACGGCAAAGTTTAGACCTTCTCCATGAGTGCTTCCTTTTGGTCAGAACTGTGGGTGCTGCCTTTTTATGATCGGAGAGCGTGAAAGATTGTTGAAAGTACAAGTCCTCAGAGCTGAACAAAATGAAACACCCAGTTGAATGAGAAAATTAGCATATTTGGCTCCAGTAATTTTGGTGCCCTGTATCTTTATAATAAAATGGAGAAAAAAAAGAAAAAGTGTTAACTACATTGATGCTACTATGTGCAAGATTTGTAAGGTCACAATTTGTGAAAATACTCTTTAACTGAACCCATAGGCTGTAGTGATTGGTAAGTTTCTGCAAATCTGACATTACGCAAGTAGAAAGCAATTTTACTAAATCCTTACATCTCCTTAGGGTACATGAGATGATTGTTAAAGTAAAAGAATGCTGGGTGGATCTCTGACCTCTAAATGAATTCTGTTTCTGTTCTCTCTTGCTCTAAAGCAAATCACAATAGAGATGTACAATGGGCATAATGACCAAAAATTTGTCCTAAAGCAAAAAAATACAGTGCTGGTTTCTGAAAGAGTTAACCAGTGGACTCTATTATTACAGATAAAAAATTATGAGAGCCTAGGGCTGTGGCTTGATCACAGACAGCTCAAACATGTTGTATCCTGTGTGCATTCCTGAGCTAGAAGCAAGCCTGTACAACATAGGGAAAATTCCATCATCAGTACATCCCCAGGAGGTAGTGTGCAGACACATAGCTGATTTGAAGGTGCTCGCTCAGGTATCCATCTTGCTGTGAGTTCATAGGGCCTCCCTACAAAAAGAAATACGGGTGAGTGACTGCTAGGAGTCTGAGGTTGAAGAGGTTACAATGTTGAACATTACACAATATTGCAATATTCATTTGTAAGGCACTTTCAACTGTCTTGCTCAAATATCTGTGTTTTTTATATATTTTTATATGTACAGTTTATATGTACAGTTTGCTTCAGAAGTGTAAAGAAATACATGCTTTCCAAAAAAATATTTTCATCTATTATAGTTTAAATATTCTATTGCAGAATGCCAGTCTTGGCTGCTAGCCCATGTGCAATAGTAAAACACTGTGTGACAGCAGGAGCTTCAACATTCTGTCTGTCATATTACGAAGCATGACTTGGCCTCCATATAACTATCAAAACTGATAATATTATTTGACTGTACTAGAAAAATTCTTAAATATGTCCTTGCCATATGGCACTTAAGTCTACTATATGGATTAGGAAATGCTCAGAAGACTGCCATATTGCTGCTGAGAAGATGGAAAACCAGCAAGGCAGGACATTATATTAGCACTTTCAACATGTGCCAAATTGACATATTGTACATGCAAATTTAGAACCTGGGGTCTACATCTGAAATGTCAGGCATTTCGCAAAGGGTGTTTCATGCACGTTGCATCAGAAATGGTAAAACCTTTTGCAACATCCATCTGCTCAGATAGGGTAGAAAGAGAATTAGCTAGTATTTACAGGTTTGTCCTTATCTGTCTTACACAAGATTCTCGGTATCTGTCTTATACTAATTATAATTCTTTTAAATTAAAGCTGTTCACTATTGGACAATCCACTATTAACACTAAAGGTGTAGCATACAGTACAGACCAAAAGTTTGGACACACCTTCTCATTCAAAGATTTTTCTGTATTTTCATGACTATGAAAATTGTAGAATCACACTGAAGGCATCAAAACTATGAATTAACACATGTGGAGTTATATATTACACTTTACAAAAAAGTGTGAAACAACCCCCACATCATCACACCACCTCCTCCATGCTTCACGGTGGGAACCAGGCATGTAGAGTCCATCCGTTCACCTTTCCTGCGTGCAAAGCAGTAATCAAAGCAAAAGGTGGCTACTTTGAAGAATCTAGAATATAAGACATATTTTCAGTTGTTTCACACTTTTTTGTAAAGTGTACAGTCATGGACAAAAGTTTTGAGAATGACACAAATATTAATTTTTACAAAGTCTACTGCTTCACTTTTTCTAATGGCAATTTGCATATACTCCAGAATGTTATAAAGAGTGATCAGTTAACAGCAATTACTTGCAAAATATTTGGCTAGAAAATGAACTTTATTACCCAAAACACATTTCAACATCATTGCAGCCCTGCCTTAAAAGGACCAGCTAACCTCTTTTCAGTAATTGCTCCACGTCAGGACGTCTCTTAAAAGTGTTTCAGCTGCGGGATCGGGCTACCAGCAGTGTAGAGCTTGCTCAGGAATGGCAGCAGGCAGGTGTGAGTGCATCTGCATGCACTGTGAGGTGGAGACTCTTGGAGCAAGGCCTGGTCTCAAGGAGGGCAGCAAAGAAGCCACTTCTCTCCAGAAAAAACATCATGGACAGACTGATATTCTGCAAAAGGTACAGGCAGTGGACTGCTGAGGACTGGGGTAAAGTTATTTTCTCTGATGAATCCCCTTTTCAATTGTTTGGGACATCAGGAAAACGCCTCATTCGGAGAAGTCAAGGTGAGCGCTACCACCAGTCTTGTCTCGTGCCAACTGTTAAGCATCCTGAAACCATTCATGTGTGGGGTTGCTTCTCAGCCAAGGGAATCGTCTCTCTCACAGTCTTGCCTAAAAACACAGCCATGAATAAAGAATGGTACCAGAATGTCCTCCAAGAGCAACGTCTCCCAACCCTCCAAGAGCAGTTTGGCGATCAACAATGCCTTTTCCAGCATGATAGAGCACCTTGCCATAAAGCAAAGGTGATAACTGAATGGCTCAGGGAACAAAACATAGAAATTTTGGGTCCATGGCCTGGAAACTCCCCAGATCTTAATCCCATTGAGAACTTGTGGTCAATCATCAAGAGACGGGTGGACAAACAAAAACCTAAAAATTCTGACAAAATGAAAGCATTGATTGTGCAAGAATGGACTGCTATCAGTCAGGATTTGGTCCAGAAGTTGATTGAGAGCATGCTAGGGAGAATTGCAGAGGTCCTGAAGAAGAAGGGTCAACACTGCAAATATTGACTTGCTGCATTAACTCATTCTAACTGTCAATATAAGCTTTTGTTACTCATATGTTTGCAATTATATTTCTGTCTGTGATAAAAACATCTGTCAAACACACATAAAAACCAGAGGGCAGCAGATCATGTGAAAATATAATATTTGTGTCATTCTCAAAACTTTTGGCCATGACTGTAATGTATAATTCCACATGTGTTAATTCATAGTTTTGATGCCTTCAGTGTGATTCTACAATTTTCAGTCATGAAAATACAGAAAAATCATTGAATGAGAAGGTTTGTCCAAACTTTTGGTCTGTACTGTATATTAAAATAACTCTATACTTACCTCCTCCAATCTCAGCTTTGTGTCTCTATCTGTTCACATTCTTCATAGTTGTATAAAATTTCCATATATATTTATGTATTTTTTTTTTTTTACACATTAAAGTGTTATTTTATCTTTTGAAAACTAGTAAGTACCTGTTATGTTGATACTGCAACAGGAAGGGGCCAGAAGGCCTCGGTTTCTGGTTTGACACACTCCTGCACTGGTTAGAAGTACTTCAACATTATAAGAATAATAATAATCTTTATTTATATAGCACCAACATATTCCGCAGCGCTTTACAGTTTAACAGTTTCAAAACGCAAGCCATAAGTAACAACTTTAACAATACAATAATTAAAGCAAAATAAGACGACCCTGCTCATTAGAGCTTACAATCTACAATGAGGTAGGGGAGATACAAAGTACAGGTGTGTATATACAATGGTGCATTTACAATGATGGTCCAGCCATCTTGAGGGAATGAGGGATGGATGGATATAGTGAATGGGCTACACACACACACACTTACACATAGAATGACTTTGATTAGTGAATGTGATAGGCCGCTCTGAACAAATGTGTTTTGAGGGAGCGCCTGAAACCATGCAAATTGTGGATAGTCCTAATTTCTTGGGGTAGAGCATTCCAGAGGATTGGCGCAGCGTGGGAGAAGTCTTGGAGCCGGGAGTGGGAGGTACGGATTAGTGCAGAGGTTAGTCGAAAGTCGTTTGCAGAGCGCAGCAGTCGGTTAGGCCGAAAGATAGAAATGAGGGAGGAGATGTAGGGGTGCTGCACTGTGGAAAGCTTTGTGGGTGAGAACAAGTACTTTGAATTGGATCCTATAATGAACGGGCAGCCAGTGTAAGGACTGGCGAAGAGCGGACGCGTCCAAGTACCGATTAACCAGATGGATGACCCTGGCTGCTGCATTAAGGATGGACTGGAGAGGGGATAGTCGAGTAATGGTGAGACCAAGTAATAGAGCGTTGCAGTAGTCCAGGCGGGAGTGGATCAGGGCGACAGTGAGGGTTTTTGTTGTTTCCATGGTGAGAAAAGGGCGGATTCTAGAGATGTTCCTTAGGTGTAGGCGGCAAGAGCGGGCAAGAGAATGTATATTGGAGGCGAAGGAGAGATTGGTGTCAAACATAACACCCAGACAGTGAGCCTGCTGCCGGGGTGTTATTATGGTGCCGCCCACGGAGAGGGAAATGTAAAATTTAGGGAGGTTAGTAAACGGCGGGAGCAGAAGAAGTTCAGTTTTGGAGAGGTTGAGTTTCAGATAGAGAGCGGACATGATGTTGGAGACTGCGGACAGACAATCAGTGGCGTTCTGTAGTACAGCGGGGGTAAGGTCGGGGATGACTTGCATAGTTGTGTGTCATCAGCATAAAGATGGTACTGAAAGCCAAATCTGCTGATGGTCTGTCCAATTGGGGCCGTGTAGAGAGAGAAGAGATTGGGGCCAAGGACTGAGCCCTGGGGTACATTGACAGTGAGGGGAAGAGGAGATGACGTGGAGCCAGAGAACGAAACATTGAAGGAGCGGTCAGAAAGATAGGAAGAGAACCAGGAGAGAACAGTGTCCTTAATACCTAGTGACTGGATCCTAGACAGTAGGAGACGGTGGTCAACTGTGTCGAAAGCTGCAGAAAGGTCGAGAAGAATGAGCAGAGAGTTGTCACCATTACGTTTTACTGTCAGAAGGTCATTGGTCACTTTGATGAGTGCAGTTTCAGTCAAATGTAGGGGGCAGAAGCCGGACTGTGAAGGGTCTAGAAGGGAGTGAGTGGAGAGGTAACGAGTAAGGTGGGAGTAGACTATGCACTCCAAAAGTTTAGAGATGAACGGGAGATTGGAGACCGGTCTGTAGTTGTTTCTGCAGGAAGGGTCGAGAGTGGGTTTCTTTAGTAACGGAGTAATGATGGAGTGTTTGAAGGAGGATGGGAAAATGCCAGAGGAGAGTGAGAGATTAAAGATTGTAGTTTGGTGAATTAAACAGTGCAGATTCTTTTTCCTTGCTAGCAGTGCAAGGGTTAATCTGTTCCGTTGAAACTCCTGGAGGTTTACAACTCGGATTGTCTCAACTGTTCAGTGTTGGCCACTTGCCTTTGGCACTTAAGGATTGCCAACATTAGTTCTTACTGCCTGTTTTCGAGTTGGAGGTGTAGTTTGTAGTTGGAGGTGGTGTTTATAAATTTTTCTGGAGACTGTTGCTTGGAGTTTTGTCTGTCTGCACATCCTCATTCTCTTCTATTAGGTTTCTCCTTCCTTTAACTCCCCTGTGTCCCATTCGGTTTTTTGGTGTGCTTATTTTGTATGGTTGGTATTTTCATTTATCCCTATCCGTATACCCTTGTTTGTCTGGTTAGTGTGTTCCTATACACTTCAGCTTCTCACTACCCTTGGTGAGGGGTGGGACAGTTGAGGGTAGATATAGGAGCAAAGCAAGGCATGACAACCCGCTTTCTCCACCTTCAGGAGTAGTCCGGGGGACAGGAATAGACCAGGGCACCGCTAGCTTTAGGGACCTGCCAAGTGTCCAAGGTCCCAACACCTGCATGACAGTACCTATATGTTTCTCAATGCAAAATTAGGGATGCTAACATAATTCAGAAGTAGCGATGACTATATAAATATACAGTGTCGGTGATAAGAAAGTTATAAGAAAGTTTATAATATATACTATCAGAGAAATATGTTTCTTTTGCCACTTCTAAGGCACTTCTCATCTTTTCTACCTCCTGAACTCATTACTCACTGTAAAGTACAGCTAAATTCCATCTTGTTTAAGCCAAGAAGGACAGCCATCTCACTGAGAGATCAGATTACTGCAGCTTATTGAAGTTTATGGAGGAGTAAGGAGGGGCAGAGTAAGAGAAGCATCAAGACATAGTGTACTGTTGTGTTCAAGTATGTGCTGTCTCATCCCAGAGATAGATTCACATCTACCATGCTGGTTAGTACAGCTGCATTGTACCCTCCTGTGTACTGCTTTTTACTACTGTGTTCTAATTTACATAGACAGGACAGCAAGAATCACAGGTTTCTCAGTATACTGAGTATAGCAAACATCATAACTTCTAGCTTCCAGTCATCAGCTTGATGATAACTGAAATTATATCCTGCAGTGGTAATAATATTAATAATAATAATTTTATTTCTATAGCGCCAACGTATTCCGCAGCACTTTACATTATAGAGGGGACTTGTACAGACAATAGACATTACAGCATAACAATACACACAGATCAAAGTAGATACCAAGAGAAATGAGGGCCCTGCTCGCAAGCTTACAATTTATGAGGAAAAAGGGGAGACACGAAAGGTAGATGGTAACAATTGCTTTCATTGTTTGGACCAGCCATAGTGTTCAAATCGGGTGTACATGTAATTCTGCATGAACCAGTTAACAGCCAAAGTATGTAACAGTACAGTATGCTATTAAATGCATAAAGCGGGTGAGAACTAGTGTTGAGCATTCCGATACTGCAAATATCGGGTATCGGCCGATATTGGCTGTATCGGAATTCCGATTCCGAGTTCCGATATTTTCGTCTTATCGGATACCGGAATCGGGATGTCACTGTCACTGTCAGTGTCCGTCTGTCGGGTCTGTCAGGAGTCAGCGGCACTTACCTGGCAGAAGATCTCCGGCGGTCACGTCCTGGACTGCTTCATGGCCGCCATCCTCTTCTCCCCGGCGGTCACATGCAGTTTCTCGCGATAACTGCAGTGACTGCTGGGTAATCCCGGCCGTAAAGCAGTCAGTCCGATGACGTCACCGCCGGGGAAGCAGGTAATCAGCTGTGCTGCGTTGCAATGACAGGCTCTGCCTGTCATTGCGATGTAGCAGAGTTGGATCGTCGTGGGACAATCGTTACTATGGACTGCGTCGGACAGGTGGTATACTGTTGGTTTGTTTTTTTCTTTTTTTACAGGAGATCGATGGCGTCGCAGGAATGAGTGTATAATAAAAGAAATGAAAACTGTGTTGTCTCTTTTATTTCAATAAAATACTTTTTTCTTGCTGTGTCTTTTTTTATACATTTAATAACTTTGGGATTAATAATGGATCGGTGTCTTATTGACGCCTCTCCATTATTAACCGGGCTTATTGTCACCGTGCAATCAACGGTGACATTAACCCCTTATTACCCCGCTTGCCACCGCTACAGGGCAAGTGGGAAGAGCCGGGTAAAGTGCCACAATTGGCACATCTTTTGATGCGCCAAATGTGGGGCTGCTGTAGCCTGGTATTATCAGGCTGTTGAGGGCCAAAATCCATGGGCCTTGACAGTCTTTTAATACCAGGCCGCAGCAGTCTGCATTTTACTTGGCTGGTTAACAAAAATAGGGGGATCCCCACGCCGTTTTTTTTTTCGAGGGGATCCCCTATTTTTGTTAACCAGCCAAGCTAAGCAGACTGCTGTGGCCTGGTATTATCAGGCTTGCAAGGTCCATGGATATTGGATCCTTACCAGCCTGAAAAACCAGGCCTCAGCGGTCTGCTTCATCTGGCTGGTTAACAAAAATAGGGGGGACCCCACGCTAATTTTTTTCGAGGGGATCCCTATTTTTGTTAATCAGCCAAGATATGCAGACTGCTGTGGCCTGGTATTATCAGGCTGGCAAGGTCCATGGATCTTGGCTCCTTAACAGCCTGAAAATCCAGGCCTCAGCGGTCTGCTTCATCTGGCTGGTTAACAAAAATAGGGGGGACCCCACGCCAATTTTTTTCGAGGGGATCCCCTATTTTTGTTAATCAGCCAAGATATGCAGACTGCTGTGGCCTGGTATTATCAGGCTGGCAAGGTCCATGGATCTTGGCTCCTTAACAGCCTGAAAATCCAGGCCTCAGCGGTCTGCTTCATCTGGCTGGTTAACAAAAATAGGGGGACCCCACGCCAATTTTTTTCGAGGGGATCCCCTATTTTTGTTAATCAGCCAAGATATGCAGACTGCTGTGGCCTGGTATTATCAGGCTGGCAAGGTCCATGGATCTTGGCTCCTTAACAGCCTGAAAATCCAGGCCTCAGCGGTCTGCTTCATCTGGCTGGTTAACAAAAATAGGGGGGACCCCACGCCAATTTTTTTCGAGGGGATCCCCTATTTTTGTTAATCAGCCAAGATATGCAGACTGCTGTGGCCTGGTATTATCAGGCTGGCAAGGTCCATGGATCTTGGCTCCTTAACAGCCTGAAAATCCAGGCCTCAGCGGTCTGCTTCATCTGGCTGGTTAACAAAAATAGGGGGGACCCCATGCCAATTTTTTTCGAGGGGATCCCCTATTTTTGTTAATCAGCCAAGATATGCAGACTGCTGTGGCCTGGTATTATCAGGCTGGCAAGGTCCATGGATCTTGGCTCCTTAACAGCCTGAAAATCCAGGCCTCAGCGGTCTGCTTCATCTGGCTGGTTAACAAAAATAGGGGGGACCCCACGCCATTTTTTTTTCGAAGGGAACCCCTATTTTTGTTAATCAGTTCCCTCTGACGTCACTGATTGTGTCCCTGGCTGACCTGAAGTGAAAGTGGAAAGCAATCAATTAAGCTTTCCACTTAAGGGCCCGTCTCACATAGCGATATCGCTACCGAGATCGCTGCTGAGTCACTAGTTTTGTGACGCAGCAGCGAGCTCACCAGCGATATCGCTGTGTGTGACATTCAGCGACGATCAGCCCCCCTGCAGGGTATCGCTGATCGTCGCTGAAATGTCAGGACCTTTGATCGCTGGTTTCCCGCCTGTCACACGCAGCGATGCGTGCCTGTCAGAGGGAAACCAGCGATCAAAAAAAGGTCCTGACATTTCTGCGACGATCAGCGATACCCGGCAGGGGGGCTGATCGTCGCTGAATGTCACACACAGCAATATCGCTGGTGAGCTCGCTGCTGCGTCACAAAACTAGTGACTCAGCAGCGATCTCGGTAGCGATATCGCTATGTGAGACGGGCCCTTAAGCGATGTTACCCGCAGTGTCGCTGTCCCAGATCGCTGCCTGAGCTGCCTGTTTGGCAGCTCAGCAGCGATCATGTAGCGATACACCAGCGATCCTGACAAGTGCATATCGTTGTCGGGATCGCTGGTGTATCGTTATGTGACACCCAGCCTTTACTCTCCTGTCAGGCAGGAGAGGAACTCATTCATTTGGGGTTTACTGTGAGGCTGCAGCATTAGCTGCGGTCCCTGCAGTAAACATTAACCCTTTCTGAAGGATTACACCGTGGGACCTGACTGTGCATGGGATAGGTAAGAATAATTTTGCTTTTTTATTTTATTTTTATTACAGGAAATGGTTTTTGCAGTAAAATAAAAGATGGTCAAAAACATGTGTCTTTATTTCATTAAAATGATTTTTAATTAAAGTGTGTGTGTTTTATTTTTATTTCATGCAATAGGATTAATAATTGATAGTTGTCTAATTGACAGCTCTCAATTATTAACCTGGCTTAAGGTCACCTTTCAATAGCAAGGTGGCTTTAACCCCATATTAACCCATTCGCCACCGCTACAGGGCAATGGGAATAGATGGGCAAAGTGCCAGAAAGGGCGAATTAATTATAGATTTGTCTTTCCTGGGGTGTCTGGGGGCAGATGTTAGTAGCCGGGGGGGGGCAAAAATAATGGTCCCTCTCTGGGCTATTATTATCTGCCCCCACTCACTGGCTTTGTCTGTCTGGTTGCGAAAATAGGGCGGGAGCCCACGCATTTTTTTTCAGCAATTTTACACCTCATATATATATATACATGTCATTGAATTTGTGACACATATATATATAATATTTATATTTGTAGTTCATACACTTCTACATAGTATAATAGCCGCTAATTCAATTGCCGACATGAAATGACACTTGGTGTACATAGGGTTAACCATGTCTTTTCATGTCCTTTGCTATCTAATTTGCACAAACAATTAAATCAGACTATGTGTGCAAAATTTCACACCTCTAGGGGTTAATTAAAGGTGTAAATTCGTAGCAAAAAAGTCCGTTTTTTTTACAACGAATTTACACCTTTAATTAACCCCTACAGGTGTGAAATTTTGCACACATAGTCTGATTTAATTGTTTGTGCAAATTAGATAGCAAAGGACATGAAAAGAAATGTTTAACCCTATGTACACCAAGTGTCATTTCATGTCGGGTGCTTCTGTCTTTTCACTGAAGCGGCTTTACCCGGCAATTGAATCAAAGGATATTTTACTATGTAGAAGTGTATAAACTATACATATATGTATATATATATGTCACAATGACATGTATATATATATATATGTATTCTATGTGTGTATATTTAGTGTTTACAAGGAAAGAATGGGGTTTTTTAGTTGCGATATTTTGTTCCCATAGACTTACATGGGACTTCCGGTATCGGTATCGGGTATCGCCGATATTTTAGTGATATCGGCGATACCATTCCGATTCCGATACTTTAGCATATCGGAAAGTATCGCTCAACTCTAGTGAGAACATAATACGAGGTACCTGATTATGGTAGAAAATTTTTTGAATGGGCCAACAGGGATAGTTAGGTTAATGCGTTAAGGCTGTATGCCAGTCTGAAGAAATGCATTTTTAGGGCACGCTTAAAAATGTGGGGATTTTGGATTAATCGTATTACCTAGGTAATACAATTCAAAGAATTGGCGCAGCATGTGAAAAGTCTTGGAGATGGGAGTGGGAGGTTCTGATTATTGAGGATGCTAATGTCAGGTCATTAGCAGAACGGAGGGCACGGGTAGGGTGGTAGGCTGAGACGACGGAGGAGATGTAGGGTGTTGCTGAACCATGGACTGTTTTGTGGATGAGGGTAATAAGTTTGGACTGGATTCTGGAGTGGATGGGTAACCAGTGTAATGACTGGCACAAGGTAGAGGCATCGGTATAACGATTGGAGAGGAATATGATTCTGGCTGCAGCATTCAAGACAGATTGAAGAGGGGAGAGTTTGGTAAGAGGGAGACCGATTAGTAGAGAGTTACAATAGTCCAGACGAGAATGAATAAGAGAAACAGTAAGAGTTTTTGTAGAGTCGAAAGTAAGAAAAGGTTGAATTCTAGAGATATTTTTGAGGTGGAGATAACAAGAGCGAGCCAGTGATTGGATGTGGGGGTGAATGAAAGCTTGGAATTAAGTATGACCCCAAGACAGTGGGCATGTTGCTGGGGAGTAATGGTGGAACAGCACACGGAGATGGCAATGTCGGGCAAAGGTAGGATAGTAGATGGAGGAATCACGAGGAACTCCGTTTTTGACAGGTTCTTTTTCAGATAGAGGGAGGACATGACGTTAGAGACAGCCGTAAGACAATCACTGGTGTTTTCTAAAAGGCAGGCGTGATATCTGGAGAAGGAGTATATAATTGGGTGCCATCATCATAGAGATGGTACTGGAAACCAAATCTACTGATTGTTTGTCCAATAGGGGCGGTGTACAAAGAGAAGAGGAGGAGGCCTAGGACTGATCCTTGAGGAACCCCAACAGTAAGGGAAAGATGAGAGTAGGAGGAACCGGCAAAAGATACAGTGAAGGAACGGTCAGAGAGATAGGAGGTGAACCAGGAGAGAACGGTGTCCTTGAGGTCGATGGAGTGTAGCATAGTGAGGCGGAGCTGATGGTCCACAGTGTCGAATGCTGCAAAGAGATCCAAGAGAATTAGCATGGTGTAGTGACTATTAGATTTAGCAGTCAGTAGATCATTAGAGACATTAATGAGGGAAGTTTCAGTAGAGTGTAAAGAGCGGAAACCAGATTGAAGGGGGTTGAGAAGAGAGTTATCTGAGAGATAGCGGATAAGACAGTTGTGGACCAGGCGTTCCAGGAGTTTAGAGATGAAGGGAAGATTAGAGACAGGTCTATAGTTAGCAGAACAGTTTTGGTCGAGGGATGTTTTTTTAAGTAATGGATGTATGATGGCATGCTTAAATGAGGAGGGAAAGATACCAGAAGAGAGAGAGAGGTTGAATATTTTTGTTAGGTGAGAGGTGACAGCAGGGAAAAGTGACTGGAGGAGATGTGACGGAATGGGGTCAGTGATGCAAGTGGTGGGCGGGAAGATGCAAGGAACATTCTTTTGTGACTGGTTCAAAATCAGAGAGTGAGCTAGATACAGTGGGGAGGGAGGACAGTGCATGGTATGAGGGGATGGGGAGATAATGTCCTGTCGGATGTGGTCAATTTTTTCTTTGAAATAATTGGCCAGATCAATAGCGTGGAGATCTGTGGTTGTGGCCTGCACTTTTGGGTTCAGTAGGGAGTGAAAAGTGTCAAAGAGACGTTTGGGGTTATTGGATAGTGAGGTGATGAGGTTGTTGAAATAGGTTTGTTTGGAGAGGTGAAGGGCAGAGTTGGATGTTTTAAGCATGAACTTGTAATGGATGAAATCTTCGGGTAGATTAGATTTTCTCCACAGACGTTTGGCGCACCTGGAGCACCGCTGCAGGAAACATGTGTCATGTGTGCATCGCCACGAAGATCGTCGCGGTTGCACATTCTGACTTCTCACAGCTGAGTTGCTGTTTCTTTGTGTTTGGCAGTTAGGGAGTTAATTCTGTCTGTGCTCAGTTCTGGGACTGGGTGCAGTTTCTCCCGGCTGCAATTAATTATTTGTTGATTGGTTTCCTTTAAATCTCTGGTTGTCTGTGTTGGGAGTTGCCAGTGAAATTCTTCATGCAGACCACAGATAGGATTGTATCTGTATAGACTTAAGTTAAAGAGCTCCTTAGTTGTTTTAAGCTCACCTTGCTTAGAGTTTAATATCCCAGATCATTTATGTTCCTTCTGTGTTTGAGTGTGTATGCAAGTCTGTGTTTTCTCCAGTCTGTCTTATATGTCTAATCTGTGTATTTAGCAGAGATCAGCCCATATCCCTTTGGTGGTAATCAGAATCCTTCTTAGGACTGATTACAGGGTTCAGGGACTGATAGGAGACAGGGTTAGGCTGGAGACTTGGACCTCTGAACCATTATCAGTACCTCCAAGGTGAGGGATTAGTTAGGACCCCAGTTTAGGGTCAGGTTAGACCCCCGGTCCTCCTCTTTCCTGTGACAGTGTATCAAGTCCTCAAGATTAACCCTGAGTTCAACGGATATCGTGTCAGGTAAATCTATTCTATATTTACATGCTGATGTTGCTAATCTATATGTTGTATAGAGTGTTGTTCTTTTAAGAATAGTTTACTGACATCGTACACATATCATAAGACCGCGTGACAACATGTTTGCAGCGTGTGCCACGGTTGTCTCCGTCTGTGTCGTATTGTTCTATGTATAAAAGGTGCAATTTTATTCAGGGCACTTTGCAGGGTTTTGTTGTAATGCTTTAGTGCAGAATCGGGACATGAGAAGGAGGAGATAGGGGCCAACGAAGACTGCAAGTTCTTCATAAGTTTCTGGGTGTTAATGGCCTGTATGTTTCTATATGTGTGGAAAGTCGGGGTGACATGAGCGGGATGGCAGTTCTTGATAGGTCAAAGGATTTAAGAAATTAAGGGCGTAAGATATATTTACATATATATAAGCATAAAATAAAGGAAAACTAATACCTCACTGTTCACTTATCCTGCTGACCTCTCTATACACTATCTGTCCTTTGGTTCTTTCCACCGTCGCAATCCATATCTCCAGCCTCTTTACTCAAGGCAGGGACTTCTGGTTGTAACCCTACCGACGCTGTGGATATTTTCATGTCACAACATTACAACATACTTGGAAACATTGCAATACACTGGCATATATACAGTATATATACAGTACAGACAAAAAGTTTGGACACACCTTCTCATTCAAAGATTTTTCTGTATTTTCATGACTGAAAATTGTAGAATCACACTGAAGGCATCAAAACTATGAATTAACACATGTGGAATTATACATTACACTTTACAAAAAAGTGTGAAACAACTGAATAAATGTCTTATATTCTAGGTTCTTCAAAGTAGCCACCTTTTGTTTTGATTACTGCTTTGCATGCAGAAAAGGTGAACTGATGGACTCTACATGTCTGGTTCCCACCGTGAAGCATGGAGGAGGTGGTGTGATGGTGTGGGGGTGCTTTGCTGGTGACACTGTTGGGGATTTATTCAAAATTGAAGCGGTGAGCGGTCCAGCTCACCCCAACCCATCTTGATTAGGTTCCGGTCTGGTGACTGTGGAGGCCAGGTCATCTGGCGTAGCACCCCATCATTCTCCTTCTTGGTCAAATAGCCCTTACACAGCCTGGAGGTGTGTTTGGGGTCATTGTCCTGTTGAAAAATAAATGATGGTCCAACTAAACGCAAACTGGATGGAATAGCATGCTGCTGCAAGATGCTGTGGTAGCCATGCTGGTTCAGTATGCCTTCAATTTTGAATAAATCCCCAACATTGTCACCAGCAAAGCACCCCCACACCATCACACCACCTCCTCTATGCTTCATGGTGGGAACCAGGCATGTAGAGTCCATCCGTTCACTTTTACTGCATGCAAAGCAGTAATCAAAGCAAAAGGTGGCTACTTTGAAGAACCTAGAATATAAGACATATTTTCAGTTGTTTCACACTTTTTTGTAAAGTGTAATGTATAATTCCAGATGTGTAAATTCATAGTTTTGATGCCTTCAGTGTGATTCTACAATTTTCATAGTCGTGTAAATACAGAAAAATCATTGAATGAGAAGGTGTGTCCAAACTTTTGGTCTGTACTATATATATATATATATATATATATGTATGTACCAGAAATAGTGATACTCATCATGTACTAGACAACTGACAGCTTTAAAGTAATAAATATGATGGTAGGTTACTGCATTCTGTTTATTTGGGTTCTTTATTCTATAACACATGACATGAAGGAGTGAAGGTTTTGGTAGGTATTTTTTTGCTATTATTTAGTAATTATTTCTTCTTACGCAATTTAATAATGTTACCTGCACATTCTTCCAGGTAATATCCTCTACAAATGTCATCTTTTCTTCTTACTAAAAAATAAAAAAAATCAACAAACCTAGTGCTCTATCTTCTGGATGAGATGAAGCACCGATGCGTATCCTTTAGTATTTTATCCGAAAAGGTTTATTGGAAGTGTGAATTGAATGGGATCAGAGTAGATTGGATTGCAGACCGGATGCAGCACAATATCATTGAGAGACGGTTTTATAAAGCAGGGATTAAAGACAAAATTGCACCAGGCAGCAAAGATATTGAAATGAACAGCATTGGGAACAATATCTGCTTTCTCTTTTGTTGTGGCAACGGCCTACAGCACATATCTCAAAGTAATGGCCAGTCATATGTCTGTAGATATTAGCAGGAAGAAGTTTTATATCAGAATCACTGAATAACATACGGACTACAGCCATTAGCTCTATCAAGCAGATCAGAAGCATACTAGATTCTACTGCTTTTATGATTGTACAGGATATAATGCAACAACAGATTTATTGATGTACAATATCAAGATTGAAGCCGTGTAATAAAGGAATAAAACTGCCTTAGAATAGACAGAGATCAGTAAAATTGTTTTTATATATAAAATCAATCATGTAGGGGTTAGTCCTCCTGGCAGATGAAAAATTCTATTTAATTCTATATAGCAAGCACTGAAGAAAGTGTCTGCAATATAATAGCACATTGGGGTAACTAGACTTATCAAATGAAAATTGTGGACGTAAAAAGCAAGGTTATAGTTGAAAGTTTCTCTTTAAAGACTCTTGTAGAGAAAGTTGGTTAAACAAAAAGATTTTACGTCATTTTCTTCAAAGAACAATGTCGTCATAAGCTAAATGACATTAGCTCATAATTTTGAGTAGAGAAACCTGATGACTTCAATACACAATAGGTGGGCACCATTACACTTGTTGGTTTTGGTTCATACTTGTGGCTTAGCATCCAACTGTTACGGATTAATGGCTGCTCTAAATTTACATAAATTAAATAAACCATTCTCTTCTTCTCAAGGTCTAAACCAGGAACTTTATTATTGCAGGAGGTGGCTAATGCTATGAGGCATAGATTACATTGAACAGTGTACAAGAGTTTTGTATACTTGAACCTGCTTTACAGCAGTGAATATAGAAACAGATTATGCTGGTACATAGGGATACATCTGTATATAGCAGTGTATTTCTATGTATCGGTATTATAGAGGTAAAGAAAAAGTCAATTTTTTTCCATTGAAATTAGTAAAAAATAATGAAAAAAAATAACTAAAATGTGATTTTTTTTTTCTTGATTATGAGGCTTCTTGGGAATTCAACCCACAACGTAAATCACCTCAGGCAGCTGCTAAAGATATAAGCTACAGGCTCCTCTGACATCAGTGGGAGAATTTTAAATAATTGAAGTAGTAGTGCAGACTCTGAATTCACAGGTCAATTATTCTGATATACTAAGAAGAAAATAGTAAATTAGATATATATCTACTGTATATATGGCATTATATTTCTATGTCCCTGGATTCTAGAGGGAAAATAAAAAAGTTTATTTTCTCCTATACAATTGCTAAAAAAACAATGAAAAGCAATTACAATGATGTAATTTTTAATATATCTTTTTTTAAATAACTAACATCATAAATAAGCATATAACAGACGTATTTGGTGTCTCTGTCATTTCAGCGACCCACACAACAGAGCCATCAAATTATTTATAGTGATAGGTAAATAGAGTAAAAACATGGCAAGTGATGTTTTCTCTGTTAAATCCACAAAGTAATGTAATAATCATGTAATGCTGAGGCCATCTTCACTTGTAGCATACCTGCTGTGTTTTTTAACTGCTTTTTTTTCTGATTTTCGGCAGGTGTCTGCACCATGCATTGCAATAATAGTCTATTGTGTTTGCTGCATTTCTTTTATGCATTTCACCCTTATTTGATGTGCTTTATTTTGCGCTTAAAAATGCAACTATGCTTTTTACATGTGTTTTTTTCAAGCTCCACATAGAAGCCTATGGAGAAAAAAACATCAAAACTGCACAGTACAAAAGCTTCTTTAGATACATCAAAGGCAGGAGATTTCATAAGATCAATTGTATTTTGATCTTATCACTTCATCAGTTTTCCCACCCTGTCTCTGATTGGTTGAAAAGTGTACAGATCTCTTTCTATCATACCCAGACACACAGCTGCTAGACGCAAGGCCATCCGTCATAATCCGTCGCTAATACAAGTCTACGGGGAAAAAGACGGATCCGCTAGGCAAATCTGTCGGATCCATTTTTTTCTGCTAACAACGTATTTTGACTGACGCAGAAAACTGGCCTAAACAGTCACACTATTTAACCCCATCAGTGAACACAATAAAAATCAAATAAAAACGTGTAAAAATACTATGGTTTTTCATCATAATTCAAGTGGAATAAAATGCTATCAAAAGCTCAACTGTAAATACAAATGCTATAGCTGAAAACATCATCTTGTTCCACAAAAAAAACCAAGCCACCATACATCTCTATGAACAGAGAAATTAAAAGTTAAAGTTCTCAGACTATAGAAATGCAAATGCAATCTTTTTTCTATAAAATAGATTTTATTGTGCAAAAGCATCAAAACATAAAAAAATATAAATGTGGTATCACCGTACTTGTACTGACCTGAAGAGTAAAGGGCCCGTCTCACATAGCGATCTCGCTACCGAGATCGCTGCTGAGTCACTAGTTTTGTGACGCAGCAGCGATCTCACCAGCGATATCGCTGTGTGTGACATTCAGCGACGATCAGCCCCCCTGCTGGGTATCGCTGATCGTCGCTGAAATGTCAGGACATTTTTTTGATCGCTGGTCTCCCGTTGACAGGCACGCATCGCTGCGTGTGACAGGCGGGAGACCAGCGATCCGCTGGTAACCAAGGTACACAGCGGGTTTCCAGGCACGGGGCTGTGCCTGGAAACCCGTTGTGTACCTTGGATACCAGCGCCCTGATGCAGGGAGCTGGTAACCAAGGTACACAACGGGTTTCCAGGCACCGCGCAGCGCTTGGAAACCCGACGTGTCGCTGTCCCAGATCGCTGCCTGAGCTGCCTGTTTGACAGCTCAGCAGCGATCATGTAGCGATACACCAGCGATCCTGACAAGTGCATATCGTTGTCGGGATCGCTGGTGTATCGCTATGTGAGACCCAGCCTTAAAGCTACCTTATCACTTTTACCACATGGTAAATGGCATAAAAAAAACAAAAAACAATTAATTGCTGGTTTTTGTTCAGTCTGCCTTACAAAAATCAGAATAGAAAGAGACCAAAATAAGTTTTGCTCCCGAAAATGGTGCCAATAAAACTGTCAACTCATCCAGCAAAAAACAAGTGCTCACATGACTCAGTTGGCAAAAATCTAGAAAAATTATAGTTCTCAAAATATGGTGATACAAAAATGGTGTTCCTCTTTTTAAAAGTGCATAAAATCGCAGTTTGCCACAGATTTGTGCACCTCTGAAAAGGACACCACTGAACAGAGGCCAGAATCCAGAGTAACTCTGCTGCCACATTATAGTGAATAGATCCCCAAAGGGTTTCAGCTGAATCATGTAATTCAAAGATTTAGATGTAAACCCGATGTAAGTGCTCAGCATAAAGCACAGGATAAATTGTGGTCCAAAATGTTATTTAAAATGTTCTCAACTCAATCCACAAAAAATCAAGTTCTACTTAAAGGGAACTTGTCAACCCCCCGGGCGTTTTTAAGTAAAAGAGCCACCTTCAGCGGCACTAAGGCAGCAGTCTGTGAAGGTGGCTCTTTTTTTTATGGTCCCCTGCAACGCTGAAATATAGAGTTTTAAAACTAGGTCCCCATACCATAAATGCGTCCCTGAGGTATGGCCTCTTCCCCTGACTCATCCTCCCCCCAGCCGTCCATCAACCCCCTCCAGAGTTTTTTTTCTTTCAGTTCGGTTCTGTGTGGTGCCTGCGCTGTTGTAACAGTCCTCGGGCATGCGCAGTGCACACTGCCCGGAACTGTCAGAAGACTATTGCACCTTCGTCTTTCTCTTTCCCCAGATCCCTCCCCGCAGTGTGTTATCATGTATTCAGCCGATGCCGCACAGAGTATGAAAATGAAAGTGGAGGGACTGGGAGAAGGGGGCAGGCGCATCTAAATATGTAGACTATGCAGGCGCCAGATTTCCCCGCAGTGTGAATACATGATAACACACTGCGGGGAGGGATCTGGGGAAAGAGAAAGACTCAGGCGCAATAGTCTTCTGACAGTTCCCGGGCAGCGCGCACTGCACATGCCTGAGGACTGTTGCAACAGCACGGGTGCCACACAGAGCCGAACTGAAAGAAAAAATCTCTGGAGGAGGCGCAGTGACGCTGAAGGGGGTTGTTGGACGGCTGGGGGGAGGATGAGTCAGGGGAAGAGGCCTTACCTCAGGGACACATTTAAGGTATGGGGACCTCGTTTTAAAACTCTATATTTCAGCGTTAAAGTGGACCAGAAAAAAAAGAGCCACCTTCACAGACTGCTGCCTTAGTGCTGCTGAAGCTGGCTCTTTTACTTAAAAACACCCAGAGGGGTGACAAGTTCCCTTTAAGCCTGTCATGTATCAATAGAAATGTATGGGCTTCCCCATTTCTAATAGCACAAAGTAAAAATATAAAAATTTGCGCTGAGTGTCTGGTAGAAATGTGATTTCTTTCTATGTCCTGATAAAACCCACTATACTGTGGTCAGTGTGAACTAATAAGGCTAAAACAAAGAAATGTCACTTTAAAACGTAAATATATTGATGTATTTCAATTGCAGTATATGTTACTAACAGCAAAAGAATACTAGATGGGATCTTAATGCGCTTATAAGTCCCAAATTAAGGTAAAAAATTGCAAATTCCGTCCATATTAATAAATAAAACACTTGGTCCAACAGCGGTCGATGGGTAAGCGAATAATAAGGTGCCGTTCCTACCTCACTGCCACAACATTGCTCCAATGTGTGTGACCAGTAGGTCCTCAAATATACCAGTGCTGGGTGTCTTCTGACTTCACTGTGTTCTCTGATAGTGCTGGGATTCCTCTGGGTTCACTATGATATTCCCGGGCACTGTTCCGGCCGGTAACAGATGCCCCTCTGCTGTACCGCTGTGAGTCCACGCTCTGTGAAAGCTGAATGCTGGCAGTCGGAAGCAAGCGATGAGTACACAGGTCCTGTGCTCAAGGTGCTTACCACTAGAGATGAGCGAATTTGTTCAGATTTTGTCCCCAAATCTGATTTTGACATATTCGAGCCATATTCAAACAATATTTGTGCCGAATGTATGTCTTATGATCGGTTCCGAACATATTCGATAATTTCTACTCCCATTAACTCTAATGACGTTCAGCTGTGTTAGACGAATATTGCATAAACAATATTTGATTTTGATCGTATTTGGAACCGAATCCGAACAAATTCGCTCCTCTCTACTTACCACACATCAAGATAGTCTTTTAGCCATTTAATAACATGAAAATAAAAGTACTCATCACCTCTCTGCAGGGAACCCATAATAAGGAGGTCTCATGACAATCCTCGACTCTGCTACATCTGGATGCTGTGGTCTGCGGTGACCATTTTACTGCATCAAACTTCTAGTACCCATTGACTTACTGTATATGAGGTTCTGGTCAGGGGGTCAAGATCGAGTCAAGTTCTGCTACCCAAACCAAACTTTTCTCTGCTAGCTGAACTTATCCCTACTCAGAATCACTGGATATGTTTAAGGGCTAAAATCTAACTTCAAATCTGAGAAGGATAGAAAAGTCTGGGAATATAAACTTATGATGACCTTTGACACTCTTAGTGCTGGGATGAATATATCCCAGAGTTTCATGTCTTTCTACAACAATTAAGGAATCTGCTTCCCTGACCTTTTAGGGTCATCACAACACAATACCAGACCCCAATCAGAGGGTAATAAAACTTTCACTCCTTATCTATGAACTAGTCATATTTATGTTCATCACTCTGCCATAATGACAGTTCTGCTTCACGTCACTTGTATTACCTATTGCATTATTCCTGTGTCCTTTTGTGTATATAAATATGTGATTCTTCAGCTTTTGTTTTAGTCTTTGCCTGATGAAGAGACCTGCGTAGTCTCGAAAGCTTGCAATTTGTTACCATCTTTTCAGTTAGCCATTAAAAGGTATCAACCACTGAGGACTCTCAAGTCTAAATATTTTTCTGTCTCAAAAAGTGACACTTTTCACTTTTGCTTGGTCAAGAAAGTGAAAACAGACTCGTGGGTGAAGAAGTTTAAGAATAAAAATATATCTAGGAGTTCTCCTTATTACCCAGTCTAGCCTACCAGAATTATTAACTTAAACAACCCAGATCACTTTGGCTGTGTTGCAAGTTGACTTACCTCTTACAGACCCAACAAACACTTCTGACATGACTCGTTGTTTGATTGATATCAAGCTCAACCCCCCAAGTCTGAACAGAGTTTTACTAGAAGTCTTTTAATGAGCCTAGCCTCTTCCAGCTGCCACCTACCCTTAAATGGTAAACATTTATTTGGCTAATTCACCGTCTGTTGCAGTTGCTTTCTCCAACATTTGCTAGGTGATGTTTTCATGGTTACTCTCACTGATTGGTCCCAACAATGCAAAGTAAGTGATATACATTGTGCAGTGTGTCACGCTCACGCCCCGACTGGTGGGTGTGAACCAGGGGGTTGTGGCCCCACTGTGCCTCAAACCAGACTACTCTGAAAGGGGCGTGACTAGGACAGCTCCTTGGTTTTCACTGGAGCCTCTGATGGTGAGGTTAGGCTTGTGCGGCAGGCAGTTGCCAGGTGCCGCTCCAGGATGGTGTCTGGCTGTGGTTGCTGATCCCACTTGAGGAGGCGGTGGCACGGCTGATACACTGGCAGGCGGGCACGGCAGAGACACGAGCAGGCAGGCAAGGCTGAGACACTGGCAGGCGGGCATGGCTGAGACACTGGCAGGTAGGCACAGCTGAGACACAGAGCAGGCAGTCACAGCTGGGGAACAGGGCTGGAAGGCACGGCTGGGACACAGGGCTGGCAGGCACGGCTGAGACACAAGGTAGGTAGGCATGGCTGAGACACAGGGTAGGCAAGAATGGCTGAGACAGGGCAGGCAGGCATGGCTGAGACACATGGCAGGCTGGTGTGGTGTATGAAGGAACAGGTAGAGACCTGTTCACACAGCAGGTGCTAGTACTGGAACAGACAGGAGGGAGTGGAGTGTTGTGTATTGGTAGCTGAGGAGAATAAGCAAAAACGGCAATAAACCAGAGAGGCTGGAACCTATTGGATTGCAGTAACCTGAACTAACCACACAACTAGAGGTAGCCGTGGAGCATTCCTACGTTGATCCTAGACGCCTCGTCACAGTCTGAGAGATAACTACACCTAAAGGCAGAAAGATGAAAGCTATCTGCCCCGGAGCAGATCCCCAAAGAAAATAGGAAGCCCCCAAACATGTAATGGTGGTTAGACAAGAAGAAGCACGGACACAGACAGAAAATAGAATGAGCAAACGCTGGGGCCTAATCTGTCTAGACAGAAAAGTACAGGAAAGGATACTCACAGCAATCCAAAAAAAACCCTAAAAAATACCAACTCTTCTAATTGCAAAAACACCTGAGATCACACGATCTCTACCACCTAAATCAGATCTCTGGTGTAACAAAACTAAGCCGCAGCCACTGAAAAAACAGGAAAAAGCAAATGAACAAATAACAGTGGCTTCAGATAAACTGAGAGGAGCACAAACCCTCGAAAGGGGACCTGTCTGACCTCCACAGAAGTGCAGGGAACAATGCAAAAAGCAAGCACAAAAATAAAAGCAGAAAATATCTTATCTGATAGCAGAAGATGCAGGCAAGACTCAGCAAACTTCCAAATGAACCAGGAACCACGATTGAGACAAAAACAATTGATCACCGGCAGCCATAATGGGAGGGAACCTCCCTTATAACAGACCAGTCAGTGATCCCAGATTGCCATTCCTCGCTGAAAGGATCAGTACTGTCTGTAACCGACAGAGGGAGCCTCTGCTCAGAAACCATCTCTAGCACATTCATAACAGTACCCCCCCTTGAGGAGGGGTCACCGAACCCTCACTTGTGCAACCAGGCCGATCAGGATGAGCTCGGTGATAGGCACGGATCAGTCTCCTAGCATGGATGTCCGAAGCAAACACCCAAGAATTGTCCTCCTGACCATAACATCTCCACTTAACCAAATACTGGAGTTTCTGTCTAGAAAAACAAGATTCCAATATTTTCTCAACCACATACTCCAGATTGCCCTCAACCAAAACAGGGTCAGGAGGCGCAGCCATAGGAACCACTGGCTCGACAAACCTCTTCAATATAGACTTGTGGAAGACACGTTATGGATCTTAAATGTCCCTGGAAGAAGCAAACGGAAGGAAACAGGATTAAGAATCTCCATGATCTTATAAGGTCCAATGAACGTAGGCTTAAACTTTGGAGATGCAACCCTCATAGGGATATTTCTTGAGGACAACCAAACCAAATCCCCCACTTTAAACCGAGGACCATCAGTCCTATGCCGGTTGGCAAACCGTTGGGCCTTCTCCTGAGAGAGAGACAACCTCTCCACTACCTGGTCCCAAATCTGCTGCATACGCTCCACAAGAGAGTCAACACCCGGACAGACAGAAGCCTCCACCTGTCCTGAAGAAAATCGAGGGTGAAACCCAGAATTGCAGAAAAATGGAGATATCAAGGTGGCAGAGCTAGCTCTATTATTAAGAGCTAACTCAGCCAAAGGCAAAAAAGAGACCCAGTCATCTTGATCAACAGACACAAAACATCTCAAATAAGTCTCCAAGGTCTGGTTTGTTCTCTCGGTTTGTCCATTGGACTGAGGATAAAAAGCAGAGGAGAAAGATAATTGAACACCAAGTTTAGAACAAAATGTCCTCCAAAATCTGGAAACAAACTGGACTCCTTTGTCAGACACAATGTGTCACGCTGTCTAATAATATGTATACAATGTCAGTAAACTATTAATACAGGAACAACACTCTATACAACAACTAGTATAGCAACATCAGCATGTAAGTATAGAATAGATTTACCTGACACGATATCTGCTGAACTCAGGGTTAATCTTGAGGACTTGATGAGCTGAAACAGGAAAGAGGTGGACCGGGATCTAACCTGACCATAAACTGGGGTCCTAACTAATCCCTCACCTTGGAGGTACTGATAATGGTTCAGAGGTCCAAGTCTCCAACCTAAACCTGTCTCCTATCAGACCCTGAACCCTGTAATCAGTCCTAAGAAGGATCCTGACTACCACCAAAGGGATATGGGCTGATCTCAGCTAAATACACAGATTAGACATATAAGACAGACAGGATAACACTCGCTTGCATACACACTCAAACACCAAAGGAACATAAATGGTCTGGGAAATAAACTCTAACCAAGTTGAGCTTAGAACAACTAAGGAGCTCACAACTAAAGTCTATACAGATTCATTCCTATCTGTGGTCTGCATGAAGGTTTCACTGGCAACTCCCCAAGCAGACAACCAGGAATTTAAAGGAAACCAATCAACAAATAATCAATTGCAGCCGGGAGAAACTGCACCCAGTCCCAGCACCGAGCACAGACAGAATTAACTCCCTAGCTGCCAAACACAAAGAAACAGCAGATCAGCTGTGAGAAGTCAAAATGTGCAACCGCGACGATCTTCGTGGCAATGCACACATGACAGTACCCCCCCTTCTACGAGGGGCCTCCGGACCCTCAGGGCCAGGCCTGCCCGGGTGAGTTCTGTGGAAGGTCCGAACCAAACGATCTGTGTTAACATCAGACGCAGGGACCCACGTCCTCTCCTCTGGACCATACCCCTTCCAATGCACCAAGTACTGAAGGGACCGGCGATTCAGACGTGAGTCAATGATCTTTGATACTTGAAATTCCAAGTTACCATTGACCAACACAGGAGGAGGAGGTAGAGGTGACGGTATGACTGGTGCCACATACCTTTTAAGTAATGACTTGTGGAACACATTATGAATTTTAAACGTAGGAGGGAGGTCCAGACGAAATGCCACAGGATTAATTATGGAACTGATCCTGTACGGCCCGATGAATCTGGGACCCAGTTTCCAGGAGGGCACCTTAAGTTTTATATTCCTGGTAGACAACCATACCAGATCGTTCACATTCAGATCTGGACCAGAAACTCTCCTCCTATCAGCCATACGTTTGTAACGGTTCCCCATCGCACTCAGATTATTCAATACACCTCTCCACACAGAAGCAAGTGACAACGAGAAACGCTCTCCTCAGGAACCCCAGAAGGGCCCCCCCCATTGAAAGTACAAAACTGGGGATGGAAACCATATGCCCCAAAAAACGGGGACTTACCAGTGGATTCGCTCCGCCTGTTGTTAAGAGCGAACTCTGCCAGAGGCAAGAAAGAAGACCAGTCCTCCTGGTTCTCTGAAACAAAACACCGGAGATATGTCTCTAAGCTCTGATTCAGCTGCTCTGTCTGACCATTGGTCTGCGGATGAAAAGCCGAGGAAAATGACAATTGCATCCCCCGACGTAAACAAAATGCCCTCCAAAATTTGGACACAAACTGAGACCCCCTATCTGACACCACATCAGAAGGCAACCCATGAAGTCTAACGATCTCCCTAATGAACACCTGCGCCAGAGTTTTAGCATTAGGGAGTGCAGGAAGAGCAACGAAATGTGCCATCTTACTGAACCTGTCAACAACCACCAGTATGACAGTATTCCCTGACGACGGAGGAAGGTCCGTAATGAAGTCCATAGATAAATGAGTCCATGGACGCTCCGGAAGTTTCAAGGGTAAAAGGGTCCCAGACGGACGGGTATGAGGGGTTTTAGAGCGAGCACACACCCCACATGACGCGACAAAAGTTATAACATCTTTATTAGCATTAGGCCACCAAAACCGGCGAGAAAGGAGATCTAAAATAGCCTTACTCCCTGGATGTCCTGCTAGAGCAGAATTATGATGTGCCTCAATAACCTTTTGTCTCAACAGATTTGGGACAAACAGTCTCCCTGGAGGTCCTGCAGGGGCGTCCCCCTGAGCCTCTAACACCTCCTCCTCAAGCTCAGAAAATACAGCCGACACTACCACCCCCTCCTGAAGGATAGGACTCGGGTCATCCGTTTTCCCGGCCCCTGGGAAACTGCGAGACAAGGCATCAGCCTTTACATTCTTAGACCCCGGGCGATAAGTGACGACAAAATTAAACCTGGTAAAAAACAACGACCATCGAGCTTGTCTGGAATTCAGACGCTTAACGGATTCCAAATACAACAGGTTCTTGTGATCAGTAATAACGGTAACCGGGTGGACTGCCCCCTCCAAAAAGTGACGCCATTCTTCAAAAGCTAACTTAATGGCCAAAAGTTCCCTATTGCCGATATCATAATTCCTTTCGGCGGACGACAATTTCTTAGAAAAGAAAGCGCACGGATGCCATTTACCAGGAACGGACCCTGGGACAATATAGCACCCACCCCTACGTCAGACGCATCCACCTCCACAATGAACGGCTGAGATGCATCTGGTTGAATGAGAACGGGTGCCGAAGCAAAACATTTCTTCAAAGAGGAAAAGGCTTGGCAAGCTTTGTCCGACCATTTAAAAAAATCCGTCCCTTTTCTTGTCATGTCAGTGAGAGGTTTGACGACAGATGAGAAATTACAAATAAATTTCCGGTAGTAGTTAGCAAACCCCAAAAAACGCTGCAGAGCCTTAAGATCCCCTGGCTGATCCCATTCAAGCACTGCTCTCACCTTTTCAGGGTCCATACGGAAACCGGAGGCTGACACCAAAAAACCCAAAAACTGAAGTTCCTGTACGGCAAATACACACTTCTCCAGTTTGGCGTATAGTTTATTGTCTCGCAAGATCTGCAACACCTGTCTCACATGCTCCTGATGAGACACAAGATCTGGCGAGTAAATTAAAATGTCGTCCAAATATACAACCACAAACAGCCCCACAAGGTGACGAAAAATGTCATTAACAAAATGTTGGAATACTGCTGGTGCAGTAGTCAGACCAAAAGGCATGACAAGGATTTCATAATGTCCCTCCGGCGTGTTAAACGCCGTTTTCCACTCATCCCCCTCTTTTATCCTAATCAGATTATACCCCCTGAGATCCAATTTAGAGAACAATTTGGCGCCAACAATTTGATTGAAGAGATCAGGAATAAGAGGGAGTGGATACGGATCTCGAACAGTAATCCGATTAAGTTCGCGGAAATCCAAGCAAGGGCGTAGGCCTCCATCTTTCTTCTTCACAAAGAAGAACCCCGCGGCTACTGGGGAAGATGAAGGTCTAATATGCCCTTTGGCCAGACTTTCAGAAATATAATCTTTCATAGCCTGCCTCTCAGGACCAGAAAGATTATACAACCTAGCTTTAGGCAACTTAGCATCAGGAAGGAGATTAATAGAGCAGTCATACACGCGATGAGGAGGCAACTCCTGACACCCCTCCTCAGAGAAAACATCCCCAAAATCCTCCAAAAAAGGAGGCAATGTACTAGGCACGACCGCACTGATGACTGTGTTCATGCAGTTGCTTTAGCAAAACTCACCCCATTGGCTTATTTCTCTGGACTGCCAATTAATCACAGGGTTATGTTTAACCAACCAAGGAAGTCCCAACACAATGGAGTAGGTAGACCCTCCAACACATAACAAGATAATTGTTCCCTATGTATTGCCCCTACACGAAGGTCAATGTTATGAACCTCATGAACAAAGCTACCTTGGCCGAGAGGCCTGGCGTCAATGGAGAATATAGGGATCGGTTTGACCAATACACTCAGATGCATACCTTGAGCCTGAGCAAACTGAGCGTCAACCAGATTAGCCCCGGAACCACTATCAAGAAGAACAGACAATCTCTCCACTCTCGTACCAACTACCACCTCCACTGGTACAAGGAACTGAGAAGAACTGGCGGATGAAATACATACTCCCAGGTTGTCGTCCACCACACAACCTGGGATTAACAGTTTTCCGGCGACTTTTGGCTCAACAAGGCACGGATGGACATTCTCCAACAAAATGTCCCTCTTTCCCGCAGAAAAAACATCTTCTAGTCCTGCGGCGTACCGCCAATCCCCTCCTACGAAATGATGTCTCTCCCAACTGCATAGGCTCATCCGAACAGACAAGGGGAACCTCAACATAAGGGACTTTAGTGGTAGGTGGAGAAACAACAGGGATGGGGTTACCTCACCCCTCTCCCGAAGCCGTCTATCAGTACGGATAGCTAAGGCCATAGCAGCCTCCAGTGAATGAGGAGACTCATACTGAGCCAAAACGTCTTTTAATTTATCAGAAAGCCCATGACAAAACTGGCTCCTAAGAGCTGGGTCATTCCACTGAGTATCTGTGGCCCATCTACGAAACTCAGAAGCAAATTCCTCTGCAGGACGATCTCCCTGCTGTATCTTACGTAATTTTGTCTCAGCAAGAGAGACCCGATCTGGGTCATCATATACCAATCCCAGGGCAGTAAAAAATTGATCTACAGACAGTAGAGCCGGGGATCCCGGAGGAAGGGAAAATGCCCGGGATTGAGGGTCCCCTTGCAGAAGTGAGATAACAATTCCCACTCTCTGCTCATCACTCCCTGATGATCGAGGCCGAAGCCGAAAATACAATTTACATGCCTCCCGGAAGGTGAAAAATTTGTCTCGCCCACCAGTGAACCTGTCCGGGAGAGCTACTTTAGGTTCAACTCTGGTTTGCTCCAGGGGAGACAAAACTTTGGACTTAATGTCTGTCAGCTCCATGGATAATCCCTGCAACTGCAGAGCCAGCTGGGCTACTGGATCCATGGTAACTGGAGATAATTTTTATGGCCAGTGAAAATGTCACGCTGTCTAATGATATGTATACAATGTCAGTAAACTATTAATACAGGAACAACACTCTATACAACAACTAGTATAGCAACATCAGCATGTAAGTATAGAATAGATTTACCTGACACGATATCTGCTGAACTCAGGTTAATCTTGAGGACTTGATGAGCTGAAACAGGAAAGAGGTGGACCGGGATCTAACCTGACCCTAAACTGGGGTCCTAACTAATCCCTCACCTTGGAGGTACTGATAATGGTTCAGAGGTCCAAGTCTCCAACCTAACCCTGTCTCCTATCAGACCTGAACCCTGTAATCAGTCCTAAGAAGGATCCTGACTACCACCAAAGGGATATGGGCTGATCTCAGCTAAATACACAGATTAGACATATAAGACAGACAGGATAACACTCGCTTGCATACACACTCAAACACCAAAGGAACATAAATGGTCTGGGAAATAAACTCTAACCAAGTTGAGCTTAGAACAACTAAGGAGCTCACAACTAAAGTCTATACAGATTCATTCCTATCTGTGGTCTGCATGAAGGTTTCACTGGCAACTCCCCAAGCAGACAACCAGGAATTTAAAGGAAACCAATCAACAAATAATCAATTGCAGCCGGGAGAAACTGCACCCAGTCCCAGCACCGAGCACAGACAGAATTAACTCCCTAGCTGCCAAACACAAAGAAACAGCAGATCAGCTGTGAGAAGTCAAAATGTGCAACCGCGACTATCTTCGTGGCAATGCACACATGACACAATGTTCTCCGGAATGCCATGTAACCGAACCACGTGCTGAAGGAACAAAGGCACCAATTCGGAGGAGGAAGGTAACTTAGGTAATAGCACAAGATGTATCATCTTGGAAAACCTATCACAGATTAGCCAGATAATGGTCATTCTCTGAGAAACAGGGAGGTCGGAAATTAAATCCATAGAGATATGGGTCCATGGCCTCTTGGGCACAGGTAATGGCATTAACTAACCACTAGAGCGAGAGCAAAGCTTGGAGCGAGAGCAAGTTCCACAGGACTGCACAAATTCCCTGACGTCACGAGACAAAGTAGGCCACCAAAAAAACCGACTCACCAAGTCTCTGGTACCAAAAATCCCGGGATGACCAGCCAACGCGGAACAATGAATCTCAGACATCACACTCTTCTTCCACTGGTCTGGGACAAACAATTTCCCAATAGGGCAGCGCTCAGGTTTATCCTCCTGAAACCCTTCCAGAGCCAGTCTCAAATTGGGCGAGATGGCGGAAAGAACTACACCCTCTTTCAAAATAACAGTAGGATCAGATAACTCAGGAGAGTCCGCAAAGAAACTCCTCGAGAGGGCATCCGCCTTAACATTCTTAGTGCCAGGAAGAAAAGAAACCACAAAATTAAAACGTGTGAAAAACAAGGCCCACCTGGCCTGTCTAGGATTTAGTCGCTTGGCTGATTCGAGATAAACCAGATTCTTATGGTCCGTGAGGACCACCACCTGATGTTTGGCTCCTTCCAGCCAATGTCTCCACTCTTCGAAGGCCCACTTCTTGGCCAATAACTCCCGATTACCCACGTCATAATTATGTTCAGTTGGAGAAAATTTTCGAGAGAAAAAGGCTCAAGGGTTACTCTTAGAGGTCTCTGGATCTCTTTGGGACAAAACGGCACCTGCCCCAATTTCAGAGGCATCAACCTCCACCTGAAACGGTAGAGAAACATCAGGCTGCCGTAGAACAGGAGCAGAAGTGAATCTCTGCTTAAGTTCCTGAAGCACAGAGACTGCCTCAGGAGGCCAATTCACCACATCAGAACACTTTTGGACAAATCAGTTAATGGTTTAACAATACCGGAGAAATTACCAATAAATTTACGATAAAAATTGGCAAAACCCAAAAATCTCTGAAGAGCCTTTAATGAAGTAGGTTGGACCCAATCACAGATGGCCTGAACCTTGATCGGGTCCATTTCAATAACAGACGGAGACAAAATGAATCCCAGAAATGAGACCTTCTGTACAACAAAAAGACACTTTGATCCCTTCACATACAGTGCATTCTCTCTCAAAGTCTGGAACACAGTCCGAACATGTTTCACATGAGAGTCCCAGTCATTGGAAAAAATAAAGATATCATCCAAATAAACAATCAGAAATTTATCCACAAAATCCCTGAAAATATCATTCATGAAGGATTGGAAGACGGAAGCAGCATTAGTGAGCCCAAAGGGCATCACTAGGTACTCAAAATGCCCCTCTGGGGTATTAAACGCCGTCTTCCATTCATCCCCGTGCTTAATACGAATAAGGTTATACGCCCCCCTGAGGTCAAGCTTGGTAAACCAACTAGCACTTTTCACCCTGGAAAACAGGTCAGAAATCAAGGGTAACGGATATTGATACTTCACAGTGATCTTATTCAAGAGACAATAATCAATACACGGCCTCAATGAACCATCCTTTTTAGCTGCAAAGAAAAAACCGGCACCCAAGGGTGAAGAGGATGGTCTCTCCAATGACTCCTCGATATAAGATCGCATAGCATCGTGTTCAGGTACAGACAAGTTAAAAAGGCGACCTTTAGGAAATTTACCACCTGGCACTAATTCAATAGCGCAATCATAGCTCCTGTGAGGGGGCAAGGATGCAGATTTACTTTCACTAAATACATCCAAAAAATCAGTCAAAAAGTCAGGAACATCCTGAGACTGGGGAGAGGCAGAAAAAACAGGAGTGTCTGCATTAACACATTGGCAGCCCCAACTGGTCACAGACACAGATTTCCAATCCAAAACAGGATTATGAGACTGTAACCAAGGGAAACCTAGTACAATAATGTCATGCAGATTATACAGCACCAGAAATTTGCAACTCTCCTGATGATCTAGTTCAACCCTCATTATCACCTGAGTAGAAAACTGGGGTTTATTCTCCGCCAAAGGGGTAGAATCAATGCACAGTAGGGGAATAGACTTCCGCAGGGGTATCATGGGAAACCCACAACGTTTGGCAAAGTCAAAATCCATCAAGTTAATAGCTGCTCCTGAATCGACAAAATCCTGAGCAGAAAATGTGGACAGGGAGCAAATCAGGGTAACAGTCAACAGAAATTTAGTCTGAACACTACCCAAGACAACTGAGCGTGCAAAACGTCTTTTCCGCTTAGGACAGACTGAAATAGTAACATAGTAACATAGTTATTAAGGTTGAAGGAAGACTTTAAGTCCATCTAGTTCAACCCATATCCTATCCTAACCTGCCCTAACATGTTGATCCAGAGGAAGGCAAAAAAAACCCAAGTGGCAAACAGTAAGCTTCACATTGGGGAAAAAAATTCCTTCCCGACTCCACATACGGCAATCAGACTAGCTCCCTGGATCAACGCTGTATCTAGGAAACTAGTGAATATAGCCTGTAATATTATACTTTTCAAGAAAGGCATCCAGTCCCTTCTTAAATTTTAGTAAGGAATCACTCATTACTAGAGTTGAGCGATACTTTCCGATATCCTAAAGTATCGGAATCGGAATGGTATCGCCGATATCACTAAAATATCGGCGATACCCGATACCGATACCGGAAGTCCCATGTAAGTCTATGGGAACAAAATATCGCAACTAAAAAAACCCCATTCTTTCCTTGTAAAACTAAATATACACACATAGAATACATTTTATATATATATATAACATGTCATTGTGACATATATATATACATATATGTATAGTTTATACACTTCTACATAGTAAAATATCCTCTGATTCAATTGCCGGGTAAAGCCGGCTTCAGTGAAAAGACAGAAGCACCCGACATGAAATGACACTTGGTGTACATAGGGTTAACCATGTCTTTTCATGTCGTTTGCTATCTGATTTGCACAAACAATTAAATCAGTCTATGTGTGCAAAATTTCACACCTGTAGGGGTTAATTAAAGGTGTAAATTCGTTGTAAAAAAAACTGACTTTTTTGCTACGAATTTACACCTTTAATTAACCCCTACAGGTGTGAAATTTTGCACACATAGACTGATTTAATTGTTTGTGCAAATTAGATAGCAAAGGACATGAAAAGACATGGTTAACCCTATGTACACCAAGTGTCATTTCATGTCGGGTCACCCGACATGAAATGACACTTGGTGTACATAGGGTTAACCATGTCTTTTCATGTCCTTTGCTATCTAATTTGCACAAACAATTAAATCAGTCTATGTGTGCAAAATTTCACACCTGTAGGGGTTAATTAAAGGTGTAAATTCGTTGTAAAAAAAGCGGACTTTTTTGCTACGAATTTACACCTTTAATTAACCCTACAGGTGTGAAATTTTGCACACATAGACTGATTTAATTGTTTGTGCAAATTAGATAGCAAAGGACATGAAAAGACATGGTTAACCCTATGTACACCAAGTGTCATTTCATGTCGGGTTCTGCATTTTCACAAAAGCCGGCAATTGAATTAGCGGCTATTATACTATGTAGAAGTGTATGAACTACAAATATAAATATATATATATATATGTGTCACAAATTCAATGACATGTATATATATATATATATGAGGTGTAAAATTGCTGAAAAAAAATGCGTGGGCTCCCGCCCTATTTTCGCAACCAGACAGACAAAGCCAGTGAGTGGGGGCAGATAATAATAGCCCAGAGAGGGACCATTATTTTTGCCCCCCCCGGCTACTAACATCTGCCCCCAGACACCCCAGGAAAGACAAATCTATAATTAGATTCGCCCTTTCTGGCACTTTGCCCGTCTATTCCCATTGCCCTGTAGCGGTGGCAAATGGGTTAATATGGGGTTAAAGCCACCTTGCTATTGAAAGGTGACCTTAAGCCAGGTTAATAATTGAGAGCTGTCAATTAGACAACTATCAATTATTAATCCTATTGCATGAAATAAAAATAAAACACACACACTTTAATTAAAAATCATTTTAATGAAATAAAGACACGTTTTTGACCATCTTTTATTTTACTGCAAAAACCATTTCCTGTAATAAAAATAAAATAAAAAAGCAAAATTATTCTTACCTATCCCATGCACAGTTAGGTCCCACGGTGTAATCCTTCAGAAAGGGTTAATGTTTACTGCAGGGACCGCAGCTAATGCTGCAGCCTCACAGTAAACCCCAAATGAATGAGTTCCTCTCCTGCCTGACAGGAGAGTAAAGGCTGGGTGTCACATAACGATACACCAGCGATCCCGACAACGATATGCACTTGTCAGGATCGCTGGTGTATCGCTACATGATCGCTGCTGAGCTGCCAAACAGGCAGCTCAGGCAGCGATCTGGGACAGCGACACTGCGGGTAACATCGCTTAAGGGCCCGTCTCACATAGCGATATCGCTACCGAGATCGTGCTGAGTCACTAGTTTTGTGACGCAGCAGCGAGCTCACCAGCGATATCGCTGTGTGTGACATTCAGCGACGATCAGCCCCCCTGCCGGGTATCGCTGATCGTCGCAGAAATGTCAGGACCTTTTTTTGATCGCTGGTTTCCCTCTGACAGGCACGCATCGCTGCGTGTGACAGGCGGGAGACCAGCGATCCGCTGGTAACCAAGGTACACAGCGGGTTTCCAGGCACCGCGCAGCGCTTGGAAACCCGCTGTGTACCTTGGATACCAGCTCCCTGCATCAGGGCTCTGGTATCCAAGGTACACAGCGGGTTTCTAGGCACAGCCCCGCGCCTGGAAACCCGGTGTGTACCTTGGTTACCAGCGGATCGCTGGTCTCCCGCCTGTCACACGCAGCGATGTGTGCCTGTCAGCGGGAAACCAGCGATCAAAAAAAGGTCCTGACATTTCAGCGACGATCAGCGATACCCGGCAGGGGGCTGATCGTCGCTGAATGTCACACACAGCGATATCGCTGGTGAGCTCGCTGCTGCGTCACAAAACTAGTGACTCAGCAGCGATCTCGGTAGCGATATCGCTATGTGAGACGGGCCCTTAAGTGGAAAGCTTAATTGATTGCTTTCCACTTTCACTTCAGGTCAGCCAGGGACACAATCAGTGACGTCAGAGGGAACTGATTAACAAAAATAGGGTTCCCTTCGAAAAAAAAATGGCGTGGGGTCCCCCCTATTTTTGTTAACCAGCCAGATGAAGCAGACCGCTGAGGCCTGGATTTTCAGGCTGTTAAGGAGCCAAGATCCATGGACTTTGCCAGCCTGATAATACCAGGCCACAGCAGTCTGCATATCTTGGCTGATTAACAAAAATAGGGATCCCCTCGAAAAAAATTGGCGTGGGGTCCCCCCTATTTTTGTTAACCAGCCAGATGAAGCAGACCGCTGAGGCCTGGATTTTCAGGCTGTTAAGGAGCCAAGATCTATGGACCTTGCCAGCCTGATAATACCAGGCCACAGCAGTCTGCATATCTTGGCTGATTAACAAAAATAGGGGATCCCCTCGAAAAAAATTGGCGTGGGGTCCCCCCTATTTTTGTTAACCAGCCAGATGAAGCAGACCGCTGAGGCCTGGATTTTCAGGCTGTTAAGGAGCCAAGATCCATGGACCTTGCCAGCCTGATAATACCAGACCACAGCAGTCTGCATATCTTGGCTGATTAACAAAATAGGGGATCCCCTCGAAAAAAATTGGCGTGGGGTCCCCCCTATTTTTGTTAACCAGCCAGATGAAGCAGACCGCTGAGGCCTGGTTTTTCAGGCTGGTAAGGATCCAATATCCATGGACCTTGCCAGCCTGATAATACCAGGCCACAGCAGTCTGCTTAGCTTGGCTGGTTAACAAAAATAGGGGATCCCCTCGAAAAAAAAACGGCGTGGGGATCCCCCCTATTTTTGTTAACCAGCCAAGTAAAATGCAGACTGCTGCGGCCTGGTATTAAAAGACTGTCAAGGCCCATGGATTTGGCCCTCAACAGCCTGATAATACCAGGCTACAGCAGCCCCAGATTTGGGAAAGAGGAAGGCAGCCATGAAGCATCCAGGACGGACCCGCCGGAGATCTTCTGCCAGGTTAAGGCCGCGACCCTGACAGACCCACCGACGGAAACACTGACATGCAGGACAATCCCATTCCGGTATCCGATATGACAAAAAACGGAACCGGAATCGGAATTCCAAACAGCCAAATCGGCCGATACCCAATTTGCAGTATCGAATGCCAACCCACTCATACAACATAAACGCAGAAGTTCCATAGTCCACTGCCTTACAGTAAAGAACTGCGCTGTTATTATGGCAAACCTTCTTTCCCCAGACTTAGAGGGATGCCCCCTTTCCCCGTCACAGGGTCTAGAGAAAAAAATATTAAAAAGGCTTTGACTGTCCCCCATATATTTAAAAACATTGTAATAAGATCACCCCTAAGCCTTCTTTTTTTCCAAACTAATAACCCCAAGTGTAATAACCTTCTTGGTATTGCAGACCCCCCATTCTCTATAACCTTGGTCTTCTTCTTTCCTGCACCCGCTCCAGTTCAGCTATGTCTTCTTATAAAAACCGGAGGACCAGAACTGCACACAGTATTCAAGTGTTCGCACCAAACTTGTAAAGGTAAAATTATGTCTCCCATGAGCATTATGCCTTTTTTTAATGCACCCTTATTTTTATTTCCCTTTTGCGCAGCTGCCTGACATTGGCCCCTAAATGTGAGTTTGTCGTCCACTTCATATACCCAGCTTTTTCAGTGACATTTTGCCCAGTGTTTTACAATTAACACATAGCTAACTCTTATTTGTTCTACCAATGCATACCTTACATTATCCCCTTAAAGCTCATTTGCCATTTACCAGCCCAAGTTCTTCTATTTACTAAATCCTCCTTAATATAAAATTACCCCCTTTTAATTTTACCCGCAGAGTTTAGTGTCACTGCAAATATTGAAAAACTACTCTGATGCCCCCTAAAAAGTCATTAAATAAATATGTTAAAGAGAAGCGGCCCCAATACAACCCCTTGGTACCCCACTGCTAACCGTGACCCAGTCCGAGTGTGCTCCTTAATAACCACCCTCGCTTTCTACCATGACCACTCCCAACCCACCTACCAAAATCATCCCCTATCCCCATTGTTCCAATTTTTGTATCAACTTTTGTGTGCACTGTATCAAAAGCTTTTGAGAAGTCCAGAACACCACTCCACTGCATTCCCTTGGTCCATCCTGAATTACCCCTTCAAAAAAGCTTATCAATTAGCCCGACAAGAACGCCCCCCCGAAACCCAGCTGATACTGTTCAGAGGTTATTCACTTCAATACTCCAAAATAGTATCCCTAAAAAACCCTCCAGGATTTTACCCAATAATGTTTTAGTCACTGGCCAAATTCCAGGTTCAGTTTTTGCCCCCTTTTTTGATATTGGCACCACATTTGCAAAAACGCCATCCTTGGGTTTTACAGACCCATTATTAGGGAAAACTTTAAAATTAAAAATAATGGTCTACTAAACGTATTAATTCCTGCATATCGGGGGGTATCCCCCGGGCCCGGGGGATTTGTCAACTTTAGTGATTTTTAGACGCCGCCGACCTCCTTCGGGGGTTAAGCAGGTGACATTAAATGGATAATTTTTTTTTCTCTGCAGATCTGTCATGGGATTTTTCTTGTGAAAACATTTTGAAAAAAGTCATTTAGCATATTGACTTTTTTCCCACCCATCCACCATTTCCACCCAACTATTTTTTAAGGGCCAACACTACATTTTTTATTTCTTCTATTTATGAGTTAAAGAATTTTTGGGGATTATTTTTACTTTCCCGGCAAGAGTCTCCTCCTCAATCTTTGCTTCTTGTTTGCTTTTACAGAATTTATTCCAGTCTTCTGTATTTATTTAATGCCTCTTCACTACCTACTTCTTTAATTCCCTAAACGCTTTTTTTGTCCCTTATTTCGCCCCTTCGCTCTATTTACCTAGTGGTTTCTCCTAATTCAGCATGTTTTTCCCATAGGTAATACTGTGCAAAGGTCCTATTCAGGATACTAATAAACGTCTCCCATTTTTTTGTGTATTTTTATGTCCAGGATATCGTCCATTTATTGCACCAAGATCACTCTCATCCTTGGAAATTTTGCCTTCCTGAAGTTTGTTCCTTGTAACCCCCACACACCTATTAAAGGATAATGAAAGCTTATTATTTTGTGACAACTATTACCCAAGTACCCCCAACCCTTATATTTGATATGCGTCTGGCCTGTTTATAAATTAGGCTAGCAGGGCCCCCCCCTCTTGTTTGGTCCTGAACTAGTTGTGAAAGGTAATTGCTCTCATTTCCAAAAACTTATTACCTTTGCTGGAACTGCCGGTTTCTGTTCCCCAATGTATTTCAGGGTAGTTGAAGTCCCCCCATAATAATGACTTCTCCTTGAGTTGCTGCTTCATCATTTGCTTTACAGGATATTCTCTGTTTTCTTCCATTATTTTAAACATAACAAACCCCTATCAGTAATTTATTATTTTTCCCCCTCCCCTAATCTCCACCCACAAGACTCTAACATCTTCATTAGATTCAAGAATTTACGCAGGATGGTTTTTAAGGATGATTTTACATAAAACACCCCCCCCCACCTCCTTATTTTTACGGCATTTTCTAAACAGACTATAGCCCTGTAAATTAACCGCCCATTCGTGGCTCCACCACCAAGTCTCAGATATCCCCCACCATTCAAATTATTGTTCCAACAAAAATTTAACTAATTCCCCATTTTGTTGGTGAGGCTTCTAGCATTAAGTATACATGCACTTTATTTTTTCTCTCGAACCCTATCTTTCTAAAAATTTTTAACTGTTCTAACCCCACCCCCCATCACCCCCCCCCAATTTCATTATTGTGCCCAATCTCTATCTCACTGCCTTCCCCTCCATAAAATAATACCCCCCCCCATTCCCCTAGTTTAAAGACCCCCAACCTCTAGCCATTTTCTCCCCCCACACTCACCCCCCCATTGAGGTGCAGCCCGTCCCACTAACCCGTAGCCAATGAGAAGTCGGCCCGTTCCCAGAACCCAAACCCCTCCTCCTACACCAATTCTTGAGCCACTTATTAAAACCCCCCAACTCCCTTGCCTCTTGGTTGGCACGTGTACCGGGAGGAATTTCAGAAAAACCACGTGGGTCCTTGCTTTAAGCTTGCAGCCTAATCCCGAAATCCTTTAAGGACCTTCCACCACCTCTAACTTTGTCATTTTGCCAATTGGCACCATGACCGCTGGTCACACCACCCTCCCAGAATCGTCAACCCGATCACATGTGTCGGACCAGCGCCGGTAGCACACACTGTTCACGATCCCTGCTTTTGTGACAGATTGCCCTACGTTCCCCTAATAATTGAGTCCCCCCTACCGCACCTGTCGCTTTGCCCGCTCCCTAATTCCCCCCTTACTGGCCCACTCCCCCGGCTTTCAGAGACTCCTGGCTGCAGCATGCTACCCCTGACGAAACCCCCCACTGCCAATTTGCAAACTTATGGGGTGGCCAATCAGGACAGCCTCCCGCCCTTTCCCCCTACCCCCCTTCTAACTGTCACCCAGCTTCCTACATCAGTGTCCTGCAGCCCACCCTACATCCCCCCCCTCATCTATCCCATTGACATCGCTCATAGCAAACACCCTTCCAATTGTCTATGGCTCGTGGCCAGCGCACATTAGACCAAGATTTGGCTTCCAAATGCACAACGCCACATCTCGCACGCAGTATGCAAACCCTCACCGGCTTTCAAGGACTGAACATTGGCAAGATGTACACGATGGCAATGGCAATAGGGAGCACATATCAATGGGGATTTCACCAACAGCAAAGAAATAAAAATAAATAAAAAGTATTAATAAAATACGGAACAGCAATCCATAAATCCTCCCTGGAAACTCCCAATCCAAATCACTGAATCTCAATCCCACACTTACCACCGTTCCCACTTGCGCACCGGTCACACCAGCTCGCTCACAACTCGCTGAGCAGAAGATTTAAAGAGAGATTTTTTTTTTTTTTTCTCCTTCACACAAATCACCCTGCGCCAAAGCACTCCAAAAAGACTTGACCCCCACCAGCTGGTCCTTATAAAACCTTAATTATGAACCCCCACCCTTAATTACCCCTTGTGAATATACACCCAAGATTTAAATGCAATATAGTTAACCTTTAAACCTTTTTAAACACACAGATAGTAAAAAAGAATTAATCCTTTAGAGAAAAAAATAGGTTAAAAAAACCCCCAAAAGATAAACATAGAAAGGCACCACAACCACAATTCAGCCACTCACCCAACCAATTCACACATTATTGATTAAAGGGTTTTTCAAATACTTCTTCACAATCTCAAGTCACATTTACCACCGTTCACACTTGCGCACCGGTCACCCTCACTCGCTCACACTCGGTGAACAAAATTTAAAGAGAGATTTTTTGTTGTTTTTTTTTTTCCCCTTCACAGCAAACACCCTGCGCTCAAATGCACTTCCAAAAGACTATAGCAGAGAGCGCACCACATAAAAACATAACCCTTGCCTTTTCGAAACCATGACGCTGTGCCCCAAATTCACTCTATCACACGCATGGGCTCAAGCGGCCCAAAGCAACACATTTACGCAACCCTGCGCCACGCAAACTCTGTCAATTTAATAGCAATGACATAGAATCATTGAACCAGAGGGACAAATCCCACCATAACAACCTTTACATTCTCTACAGCCCCTCCCCAAAAAGGGCTGCCAAAGCATCATCATTCCATTTGGTCAGGACTGCCCACTTTCGGAATTTCTTACAGACACTCAGCTCTTCAAGATCCTGATTAATGCCAACAAGGTTTTTCCTTGATCATGACTTATTTCATATAAATAACCCCAAAGCCTGAAAAATACATCAATATCATTCAAAACAGGATCCACAGATGTCGGGAAAAAGCCCAGTCCTGGGTCGCCGCGTAGGAGAGAGTGACAAATTTGAACCGCTGTGCTGCGTTTCCCTGAACTAGGCTTTAAGGCAAAAAAAAAACTTAGTTATTTTTTGAAATTCAAAATTTAAAAAACCGATCCCCCAAAAAAAACGCATTGGAATCCTGGGTTCCACAACCGCAACCTAGCAAGATAGGAAACAAATATCCAACCTCAAGGCAAGCTTTTCCACACGGCCAACAACTGGGCAAGCTCCATTGAAGAAAAAAAATCCTCCTCGCACCCAGAGAAAAAAAGGAAAATATGCAACAAACAGGAAAAAAAATCTCTACAACTCTGACAACTTTTTTTTTTCTTTTCCACACATTTTCACTTCGTAGTACCATAAATTCCAGTTTTGGGCCGGGATACTGTTGTGTATTGGTACGAGAAATAAGCAAAAAGGCAAACACCAGAGAGGCGGAACCTAGGATTGCAAACCTAACTAACCACACAAAGAGGTACCTGGAGCTTTCCCAAAGTTGATCCTAGACCCCGTCACAAGCCGAGAGAAACTACACCTAAAGCAAAAATAAGCTATCTGCCCCGGAAATCCCAAAGAAAATAGGAACCCCCAAACAGTAATGGCGCTTAGACAAGAAGAAGCAGACACAGACGAAAATAGAATGACAAACGCTGGGGCCTAATCTTCTAGGACAGAAAAGACAGGAAAGGAACCACGCAATCCAAAAAAACCCCTAAAAAATACCAACTCTTCTGATTGCAAAAACACCTGAGACACACCTCACCACCTAAATCAATCTCGGTTAACAAAAAAAGCCCACCACTAAAAAACAGGAAAAAGCAAATGAACAAAAACAGGTGCTTCAGATAAACTGAGGGAGCACAAGCCCCGGGAGGGACCTGACGACCTCCACAAATGCGGGGGAAAACAATGCAAAAAAGCAAGCACAAAAATAAAAGCAAAAATATCTTATCTATAGCAGAAAAGAAAGACAAGACTCACAAACTTCCAAATAACAGGAACCACAATGAGACAAAACAATTGATCACGGCAACCACATGGAGGGAACCTCCCTTATATCAACCCAGCGGATCCCAGATTGCCATCCTCCTGAAAAGGTTCAGTACTGTCCGAACCACCAAGGGGAGCCTCTGCCAAACCACTCTAGCACTCAAACATGGAATTATGGAATAGGTTTGGATCTTTCACACAGATGTGCAGGTATGGTCGACAAAAATTTAAATAGATGGAATAGGCTTCGCCCCTTTTTCACACAGGAGGTAAAGTTACGATACAGGCAGAAGGATGGAAAGAAGGAACAGGTTTGGGAACCTGTTCACACGGAGAGAACCGCAATCTGTGGAAAGAGATGGAGACAGCAAGAGGTTCCGCAACAAGAACCAAACAAGCAGAACCACAGAATAAAGCACAGACAGAGCCTAAGAAACAGAGCAACAGAGCGCAAAAGCGGAGCACGCAAACCGAAGAGCGAAAGATAAAGAGCACAAAGGTTCTGCAGGCACAAACCAAAACCCCAAAGCAAACCGAAGAGTACAACACAGGCAACAGGGAGGCACAAGGAAAACAACACAGCAGGGAAAGAAGCCAAGGACAAGGAGACAGCAGACAGGTAGGACAGACTCAACAGGGTAACATAAATACAAGGGACAGGAACCAAGGAAACAGGATTAGGTAAACACAGGTACAAAGCAAGTCTAGAACAAAGACACGATAACTGCCCCTAGAGGGGCGACAGAGAAGTACCAACAAAGCTAGGATAAACCTCCAGAAAGGAGGAACACAGAGCAAAGACCTGGCAGCCGTAGCAAGACACTGAGTTAACACATTCACACAAGAACCACGGGTGGGCTGCCCTAAAATAGAGGGGCTTAAGGTAATTGGCAGGGCACTTAACATGCACCTGACTCCATAAAAAACCAAGATTCGGGCGTTGCCCCCCCTGCACACAGCCAGGAAACAGCCAAGCAATAGGAGACAAGAGACAAGCATGGGCGGGAGCAGATAAAAAATCACGCATCGCCTAGCATGATAAGTTGGTGTGTGGGGGATCGGAGGCATGTACGAGCCCAGCAGGGTTGTTACACATGTCCCAAAGGATTCCAAGTTTATTTACTCTTGTTTCCATTCCCCACCTTTCCTTGCAGTGAATAAGCCAGTTTCGCTTCAAGTCTACTCACACTTCTTGAGAAAAAGATGAACTTTTTCCTGACTGAAGCACCACAATGGTAATCAAGGCCAAGTACCGATACCAATTGCAGTAATTTTTGGTACCACATTTATGCATTCCTTGTTGTGATCATTAAAAGAGGTCTGGATACACATAAAGAGCATTATACCGCCTCGTACAAATCCCTTTAGACGCACATGGAGTACTGTGTACAGTTTTGGACACTGGACCAGGATTTTAAGGAACAGAGCGAGACAAAGGAGGGCAACAAAATTAAAAAGTAATGGGGGAACAAAAATACCCATAGAAAATTAGCAAAATTAAAAAAAAAAAAAAAAAGGAAAAAAAATTTAAAAATGAAAGTGTGATACATTATGTGCCACTGTACATAAAATTTTTTGGAGTCGATAGAGAGCTTTTTTTAGTTAGAGGATCATAAAAAAAGGGTTTTCCCCCATGATATCATTTTCCCCCACGCTAAAGTACATTCTTTGGTTGCACTCATGGTAGGGTCCGTTCTTGTCTTCTTAAAGAAAGGTTGCAATTAGAAAAAATCCAAAAATTTACAAACATTTAGAAAAACACTGTCATTTTAGGGGTTTTATTTTATACAGAATCCCAGCACTGACAACAACCCCTTCATTTGAAAAAGTATTTCTACATGTGACATTTTTAAAACAAAAAACCCTAACTTTTAAAACAAATTATTTACACTGAATTAAAACCTTTTTTTTTTTTTTAAATTTAAAAAGTGAACTCCCCCAATCGCAAAGGGGGTTATTATTCTTTTTGTGTCACATGATTTTTTTTGATAGACAAAAAAATTTTTTTTCATAATGAAATTGAACAAAAAAAAAACCCCTTTTCTAAACAAAATCTTTACTACCAAATAATTGCAACATAACCACAATCTTTTTTTTTAGCATTTTTTTTGAATAACGGACTTTTTTCAAATAGAACCTGAATTTTTCCAATTAACTAGCAGAGAAAAAGAAATAAGCCAAAAACGACATCAGGAAGTCATGTAAAATTGATAACATTTTTTTCATTAAATGGGGCCCTTTATAAACAAATGAAAAAAATACATCAAATTAACTTTAAATTTTAAAAATCAGTAAAAAAATGAAGCATTGATTCCAAACTAGAAAATACCAATCACATTTTTGGGAAGCAAAAAAGAAAGAAACAAATTTTAAATAACAACCTCATGCTAGAAGTAAAAAAGAAATACAAATTTTAAAAAACAAAAAAACAAAA
>JARQOD010000002.1:465707615-465859534 GCA_033576555.1 Oophaga sylvatica | reverse complement strand
ACGGGCGGAGACCACGATCCCGGGTAACCCAAGGGGTACACGCGGGTTTCCAGGCACCCGAGCCTTGGAAACCCGCTGTGTACCTTGGATACCAGCTCCCTGCATCAGGGCTGGTATCCAAGGTACACAGCGGGTTTCTAGGCACAGCCCCGGCCTGGAAACCCGCTGTGTCCTTGGTTACCAGCGGATCGCTGGTCTCCCGCCGGTCACACGCAGCGATGTGTGCCTGTCAGCGGAAACCAGCGATCAAAAAAAGGTCCTGACATTTCAGCGACATCAGCGATACCCGGCAGGGGGGCTGATCGTCGCTGAATGTCACACACAGCGATATCGCGGTGAGCTCGCTGTTTGCGTCACAAAACTAGTGACTCAGCAGCGATCTCGGTAGCGATATCGCTATGTGAGACGGGCCCTTAAGTGGAAAGCTTAATTGATTGCTTTCCACTTTCACTTCAGGTCAGCCAGGGACACAATCAGTGACGTCAGAGGGAACTGATTAACAAAAATAGGGGTTCCCTTCGAAAAAAAAATGGCGTGGGGTCCCCCCTATTTTTGTTAACCAGCCAGATGAAGCAGACCGCTGAGGCCTGGATTTTCAGGCTGTTAAGGAGCCAAGATCCATGGACTTTGCCAGCCTGATAATACCAGGCCACAGCAGTCTGCATATCTTGGCTGATTAACAAAAATAGGGGATCCCTCGAAAAAAATTGGCGTGGGGTCCCCCCTATTTTTGTTAACCAGCCAGATGATGCAGACCGCTGAGGCCTGGATTTTCAGGCTGTTAAGGAGCCAAGATCTATGGACCTTGCCAGCCTGATAATACCAGGCCACAGCAGTCTGCATATCTTGGCTGATTAACAAAAATAGGGGATCCCCTCGAAAAAAATTGGCGTGGGGTCCCCCCTATTTTTGTTAACCAGCCAGATGAAGCAGACCGCTGAGGCCTGGATTTTCAGGCTGTTAAGGAGCCAAGATCCATGGACCTTGCCAGCCTGATAATACCAGACCACAGCAGTCTGCATATCTTGGCTGATTAACAAAAATAGGGGATCCCCTCGAAAAAAATTGGCGTGGGGTCCCCCCTATTTTTGTTAACCAGCCAGATGAAGCAGACCGCTGAGGCCTGGTTTTTCAGGCTGGTAAGGATCCAATATCCATGGACCTTGCCAGCCTGATAATACCAGGCCACAGCAGTCTGCTTAGCTTGGCTGGTTAACAAAAATAGGGGATCCCCTCGAAAAAAAAACGGCGTGGGGATCCCCCCTATTTTTGTTAACCAGCCAAGTAAAATGCAGACTGCTGCGGCCTGGTATTAAAAGACTGTCAAGGCCCATGGATTTTGGCCCTCAACAGCCTGATAATACCAGGCTACAGCAGCCCCAGATTTGGCGCATCAAAAGATGTGCCAATTGTGGCACTTTACCCGGCTCTTCCCACTTGCCCTGTAGCGGTGGCAAGCGGGGTAATAAGGGTTTAATGTCACCGTTGATTGCACGGTGACAATAAGCCCGGTTAATAATGGAGAGGTGTCAATAAGACACCGATCCATTATTAATCCCAAAGTTTTTAAATGTTTAAAAAAAAGACAAAGCAAGAAAAAAGTCTTTTAATGAAATAAAAGAGACAACACAGTTTTCATTTTTTTTATTACTCTCTCATTCCTGCGACGCCATCGATCTCCTGTAAAAAAAGAAAAAAAACAAACCAACAGTATACCACCTGTCCGACGCAGTCCATAGTAACGACAGTCCCACGACGATCCAGCTCTGCTACATCGGAATGACAGGCAGAGCCTGTCATTGCAACGCAGCACAGCTGATTACCTGCTTCCCCGGCGGTGACGTCATCGGACTGACTGCTTTACGGCCGGGATTACCCAGCAGTCACTGCAGTTATCGCGAGAAACTGCATGTGACCGCTGGGGAGAAGAGGATGGCAGCCATGAAGCAGTCCAGGACGTGACCGCCGGAGATCTTCTGCCAGGTAAGTGCCGCTGACTCCTGACAGACCCGACCGACGGACACTGACAGTGACAGTGACAATCCCGATTCCGGTATCCGATATGACGAAAATATCGGAACTCGGAATCGGAATTCCGATACAGCCAATATCGGCCGATACCCGATATTTGCAGTATCGGAATGCTCAACCCTACTCATTACAACATTAGACGGCAGAGAGTTCCATAGTCTCACTGCTCTTACAGTAAAGAATCTGCGTCTGTGATTATGGCTAAACCTTCTTTCCTCCAGACGTAGAGGATGCCCCCTTGTCCCCGTCACAGGTCTAAGAGTAAAAAGATCATTAGAAAGGTCTTTGTACTGTCCCCTCATATATTTATACATTGTAATAAGATCACCCCTAAGCCTTCGTTTTTCCAAACTAAATAACCCCAAGTGTAATAACCTGTCTTGGTATTGCAGACCCCCCAGTTCTCTAATAACCTTGGTCGTTCTTCTCTGCACCCGCTCCAGTTCAGCTATGTCTTTCTTATACACCGGGAACCAGAACTGCACACAGTATTCTAAGTGTGGTCGCACCAATGACTTGTATAGAGGTAAAATTATGTTCTCCTCATGAGCATCTATGCCTCTTTTAATGCATCCCATTATTTTATTTGCCTTGGCAGCAGCTGCCTGACATTGGCCCCTAAATGTGAGTTTGTCGTCCACTCATATACCCAGGTCTTTTTCAGTGACAGTTTTGCCCAGTGTTTTACAATTAAGCACATAGCTATACATCTTATTTGTTCTACTCAAGTGCATGACCTTACATTATCCCCATTAAAGCTCATTTGCCATTTACAGCCCAAGCTTCTAGTTTACATAAATCCTCCTGTAATATAAAATTATCCTCCTCTGTATTTATTACCCTGCAGAGTTTAGTGTCATCTGCAAATATTGAAATACTACTCTGTATGCCCCCTACAAGGTCATTAATAAATATGTTAAAGAGAAGCGGCCCCAATACTAACCCCTGTGGTACCCCACTGCTAACCGTGACCCAGTCCGAGTGTGCTCCATTAATAACCACCCTCTGCTTTCTATCCATGAGCCAGCTCCCAACCCACCTACACATATCATCCCCTATCCCCATTGTTCTCATTTTATGTATCAACCTTTTGTGTGGCACTGTATCAAAAGCTTTTGAGAAGTCCATGAACACCACGTCCACTGCATTCCCTTGGTCCAGTCCTGAACTTACCCCTTCATAAAAGCTTATCAGATTAGTCTGACAAGAACGGTCCCTCGTAAACCCATGCTGATACTGTGTCATGAGGTTATTCAGCTTCAGATACTCCAATATAGTATCCCTTAAAAAACCCTCCAGGATTTTACCCACAGTAGATGTTAAGCTCACTGGCCTATAATTTCCAGGTTCAGTTTTTGCCCCCTTTTTGAATATTGGCACCACATTTGCTATACGCCAGTCCTGTGGTACAGACCCAGTTATTATGGAATCTTTAAAGATTAAAAATAATGGTCTATCTATAACTGTACTTAATTCCTGCAGTACTCGGGGGTGTATCCCATCCGGGCCCGGTGATTTGTCAACTTTAGTGATTTTTAGACGCCGCCGTACCTCCTGCTGGGTTAAGCAGGTGACATTAAATGGATAATTTTTTTTATCTCTGATCATGTTATCTGTCATGGGATTTTCTTGTGTAAATACAGTTGAAAAAAAGTCATTTAGCATATTGACTTTTTCCTCATCCTCATCCACCATTTCACCCAGACTATTTTTAAGGGGACCAACACTATCATTTTTTAGTTTCTTGCTATTTATGTAGTTAAAGAATATTTTGGGATTATTTTTACTTTCTCTGGCAATGAGTCTCTCTGCCTCAATCTTTGCTGTCTTGATTTGCTTTTTACAGAATTTATTCAGTCTTCTGTATTTATTTAATGCCTCTTCACTACCTACTTGCTTTAATTCCCTAAACGCTTTATTTTTGTCCCTTATTGCGCCCCTTACAGCTCTATTTAGCCATAGTGGTTTCCTCCTAATTCTAGCATGTTTATTCCCATAGGGTATATACTGTGCACAGGTCCTATTCAGGATACTAATAAACGTCTCCCATTTTCTTTGTGTATTTTTATGTCTCAGGATATCGTCCCAGTTTATTGCACCAAGATCATCTCTCATCCATTGGAAATTTGCCTTCCTGAAGTTTAGTGTCCTTGTAACCCTCGACTACACATCTTATTAAAGGATACATGAAAGCTTATTATTTTGTGATCACTATTACCCAAGTGACCCCCAACCCTTATATTTGATATGCGGTCTGGCCTGTTGGATAATATTAGGTCTAGCAGTGCCCCCCCTCTTGTTGGGTCCTGAACTAGTTGTGAAAGGTAATTGTCTCTCATAGTTGCCAAAAACTTATTACCTTTGCTGGAACTGCAGGTTTCTGTTCCCCAATGTATTTCAGGGTAGTTGAAGTCCCCCATAATAATGACTTCTCCTTGAGTTGCTGCTTCATCTATTTGCTTTACGAGGATATTCTCTGTTGCTTCCATTATTTTAGGAGACTTATAACAAACCCCTATCAGTAATTTATTATTTTTCCCCCCTCCCCTAATCTCCACCCACAGAGACTCTACATCTTCATTAGATTCACAGATATCACGCAGGATGGGTTTTAAGGATGATTTTACATATAAACACACACCCCCACCTCGCTTATTTTTACGGTCATTTCTAAACAGACTATAGCCCTGTAAATTAACCGCCCAGTCGTGGCTCTCATCCAGCCAAGTCTCAGATATCCCCACCATGTCATAATTATGTTCCAACAAAATTAATTCTAATTCCGCCATTTTGTTGGTGAGGCTTCTAGCATTAGTATACATGCACTTTATGTATCTCTCTGAACCTCTATTCTTTCTTAAATTATTAACTGTTCTAACCCCACCCCCCATGCCACCCCTCCCCCAATTTCATTATTTGTGCCCAGGTCTCTATCTGCACTGCCTTCCCCTCCTATAAAATGAATACCCTCCCCCCAGTCCCTAGTTTAAAGACTCCTCCAACCTTCTAGCCATTTTCTCCCCCAGCACAGCTGCACCCTCCCCATTGAGGTGCAGCCCGTCCCTAGCTAGAACCTGTAGCCAACTGAGAAGTCGGCCCAGTTCTCCAGGAACCCAAACCCCTCCTTCCTACACCAATTCTTGAGCCACTTATTAACCTCCCTAATCTCCCGTTGCCTCTCTGGTGTGGCACGTGGTACCGGCAGTATTTCAGAAAATACCACGTTGGAGGTCCTTGCTTTAAGCTTGCAGCCTAATTCCCTGAAATCGTCTTTAAGGACCTTCCACCTACCTCTAACTTTGTCATTTGTGCCAATGTGCACCATGACCGCTGGGTCATCACCAGCCCCTCCCAGTAATCTGTCAACCCGATCAGCGATGTGTCGGACTCGAGCGCCAGGTAGGCAGCACACTGTTCGACGATCCCTGTCTTTGTGACAGATTGCCCTATCTGTTCCCCTAATAATTGAGTCCCCCACTACCAGCACCTGTCTGGCTTGCCCTGCTCTCCTAATTCCCCCCTTACTGGAGCAGACACTCCCCCGGCTTTCAGAGGACATGCCTGGCTGCAGCAGTGCTACCCCTGTACTGACAACCCCCTCATCTGCCAACTTTGCAAACTTATTGGGGTGTGCCAGATCAGGACTAGCCTCCCTGGCGCTCTTCCCTCTACCCCGCTTTCTAACTGTCACCCAGCTTCCTACTTCAGTGTCCTGCAGCTCCACCCTAGCATCCCCCCCCTCATCTATCCCATTGAGCATCTGCTCAGTGAGCAGAACACTCCTTTCCATATTGTCTATGGATCTCAGTGTTGCCAGCTGCACATTTAGATCCAAGATTTGGGCTTCCAAATGCACAACGTGCTCACATCTCGCACAGCAGTATGCACCCTCGACCGGCTGTTCAAGGACTGCATACATGTGGCAAGATGTACACTGGATGGCATTGGCAATAGTGGAGCACATATCTAATGGGGATTTCACCAGACAGCAAAGATAAGTAAAAATAAATAAAAAGTATTAATAAAATATACGGTAACAGCAATTCAGTAAATCCTCCCTTGGAAACTCCCTGAATCCAAAGTCACTGAATCTCAAGTCACACTTACCACCGTTCACACTTGCGCACCGGTCACACTCAGCTCGCTCACACTCGCTGAAGCAGAAGATTTAAAGAGAGATTTTTTTTTTTTTTCTCCTTCAGCAGCAAATCACCCTGCTGCTCAAATGCACTTCCAAAAAGACTTGAGCCCCAACCAGCTGGTCCTTATAAAACCTTAATTATGAACCCCCACCCTTAATTAACCCCTTGTGAATATAGCTACACCAAGATTTAAATGCAATATAGTTAACCTTTAAACCTTTAAACACACAGATAGTAAAATAAGAGATTAATCCTTTAGAGAGAAAAAATAGGTTAAAAAATCCCCAAAAGATAGAACAGGTAGAAAGGCACTCAGCAATCCACAATTCAGCCACTCACACCAATTCACACAGGTATTTGATTAAAGGTTTTTCAAATACTTCTTCACTGAATCTCAAGTCACACTTACCACCGTTCACACTTGCGCACCGGTCACACTCAGCTCGCTCACACTCGCTGAAGCAGAAGATTTAAAGAGAGATTTTTTGTTGTTGTTTTTTCCTCCTTCAGCAGCAAATCACCCTGCTGCTCAAATGCACTTCCAAAAAGACTATAGCATGAGAGGCGTCACCACAGTAGAAACATAACCCATTGCGCTTTCGAAACTCATGACGCTGTGCCCCAGAAGTCACTCTATCACACTGCATGGGCTCAGAAGCTGGCTCACAAGGCAACACTATCTCACGCATACCTCTGCGCTCACGCAAACGTCTGTCAATTTGAATAGTCAATGACATAGAATCATTGAGACCAGAGGGAGCAGGGAATCCCACCATAACATCCTTTACATTCTCTGACAGCCCCTTCCGAAAAAGGGCTGCCAAAGCATCATCATTCCATTTGGTCAGGACTGCCCACTTTCGGAATTTCTGACAGTACAACTCAGCGTCTTCAAGATCCTGATTTAATGCCAACAAGGGTTTTTCAGCTTGATCAGTGACATTAGTTTCATAGTACAATAACCCCAGAGCCTGAAAAAATACATCAATATCATTCAAAACAGGATCCACAGATGTCAGGGAAAAAGCCCAGTCCTGAGGGTCGCCGCGTAGGAGAGAGATGACAATTTGAACCTGCTGTGCTGCGTTCCCTGAGGACTTAGGCTTTAAGGCAAAAAAAACTTAGTTATTTTTGAAATTCAGAAATTTAAACCGATCCCCCAAAAATAAATCTGGCATGGGAATCCTGGGTTCCACAACCGGCAACCTAGCAAGATAGGTAACAATACTCCGAACCTCAATGGCAAGCTTTTCCACACGGCCAGACAACTGTGCAAGCTCCATTGAGAGAAAAAAAATCCTCCTCAGCACCCAGAGAAAAAGAGGGAAAATATGCAACAAACAGGAAAAAAAAATCTCTGACAACTCTGACAACTTTTTTTTTTCTTTCCACACTATTTTTCACTTCTGTGAGTACCATATAATTCTCAGTTTGGGCCGGTGATACTGTTGTGTATTGGTAGCTGAGGAGAATAAGCAAAAACGGCAATACACCAGAGAGGCTGGAACCTATTGGATTGCAGTAACCTGAACTAACCACACAAGTAGAGGTAGCCGTGGAGCGTTCCTACGTTGATCCTAGACGCCTCGTCACAGCCTGAGAGATAACTACACCTAAAGGCAGAAAGATGAAAGCTATCTGCCCCGGAGCAGATCCCCAAAGAAAATAGGAAGCCCCCAAACATGTAATGGCGCTTAGACAAGAAGAAGCATGGACACAGACAGAAAATAGAATGAGCAAACGCTGGGGCCTAATCTGTCTAGACAGAAAAGTACAGGAAAGGATACTCACTGCAATCCAAAAAAACCCTTAAAAAATACCAACTCTTCTGATTGCAAAAACACCTGAGATCACACGATCTCTACCACCTAAATCAGATCTCTGGTGTAACAAAATTAAGCCGCAGCCACTGAAAAAACAGGAAAAAGCAAATGAACAAATAACAGTGGCTTCAGATAAACTGAGAGGAGCACAAGCCCCGGGAGGGGACCTGACTGACCTCCACAGAAGTGCAGGGAACAATGCAAAAAAGCAAGCACAAAAATAAAAGCAGAAAATATCTTATCTGATAGCAGAAGATGCAGACAAGACTCAGCAAACTTCCAAATGAACCAGGAACCACAATTGAGACAAGAACAATTGATCACCGGCAACCATCATGGGAGGGAACCTCCCTTATATCAGACCAGTCAGTGATCCCAGATTGCCATTCCTCGCTGAAAGGTTCAGTACTGTCTGTAACCACCAGAGGGAGCCTCTGCTCAGAAACCATCTCTAGCACATTCATAACAGTGGAGTATTATGGAATAGGTTTGGATCTGTTCACACAGGATGTGCAGGTATGGGTACTGACAGGAAAGAGTGAAGTATGATGGAATAGGCTTCGACCTCTTCACACAGGAGGTAAAGTTACGGATACAGGCAGGAAGGAGTGGAGAATGAAGGAACAGGTTTGGACCTGTTCACACTGGAGGAGAACCGCAAGTCTGTGGAGAAGAGATGGAGAGCAGCAAGAGGTTCCGCAGACAGCAGAACCAGAACCAAGCAGAACCACAGAATATAGAGCACAGACAGAGCCTAAAGAGTACAGAGCAGACAGAGTCGCAAGAGAGCGGAGCACGAGCAGAACCGCAAGATTGCTGAGAAGAGTAGTAGAGCAGCAAGAGGTTCTGCAGCAGCAGAACCAGAACCAAGCAGAACCGCAAGAGTACAGAGCACAGGCAGACAGGGAGGACACAAGGAAAACAACACAGCAGGGAAAGAAGCCAAGGACAAGGAGACAGGCAGACAGAGGTAGGACAGAGCTCAGACAGGGTAACAGTAGAATACAAGGGACAGGACCAAGGAAACAGGGATTAGAGTAAACACAGGTACAAAGCAAGTCTAGAACAAAGACACAGATATACTGCCTCCTAGAGGGCGGACAGAGAAGTACCAAGCAAAGCTAGGAGTAGAACCTCCAGAGAAGGAGGAACACAGAGCAAGACCTGGCAGCTCAGTAGCAAGACACTGAGTTAACACATTGCACAGGCAAGATCCACAGGGTGGAGCTGCCCTAAGTAATAGAGGGCTTAAGGTAATTGGTCAGGGACACATTAGACAGGTGCACCTGACTCCATAAGAACCAGAGAGTTCTGGCGTTGCCCCCCTCTGCACACAGCCAGGAAACATGCACAGAGCAGATAGGAGACAAGAGGTACAGAGCATGGAGCTGGGAGCAGATAAAAATCACAGCATCGCCTGGAGCAGTGAGTAAGTTGGTGTGTGGGGGATCGGAGGCATGTAGCGATGCCAGCAGGGTTGTTACACAGTGTCCCTAAAGGATTCCAAGTAGTTATTTACTCTTGTTTCCATTCCTCCACCTTTCTCTTGCAGTGAATAAGCCAGTTCGGCTTCAAGTCTACTCACACTTCTTGATGAAAAAGATGATCTGTTTTTCATCTGACTGATGCACCAGCAATGGATAAGTCAAGGCTCAAGTACCAGATAGCTCAATTGCAGTAATTTTTGGTACCACATGTATGCATTCCTTGTTGTGATGCATTAAAAGAGGTCTGGATACACATGATGAGAGCATTATACCGCCTCTGTACAAATCCCTGGTTAGACCGCACATGGAGTACTGTGTACAGTTTTGGACACTGGAGCTCAGGAGGGATGTAATGGAACTAGAGCGAGTACAAAGGAGGGCAACAAAATTAATAAAGTAGATGGGGGAACTACAATACCCATAGAGATTAGCAAAATTAGGATTATTTAGTCTAGAAAAAAGATGACAGAGGGGCAATCTAATAACCATGTATAAGTGTGATGACGATTATGTGCCAGTCGTGTACTATAAGTTTGTTGTGAGTCTGATAGAGAGCTGTTTTTAGTTAGAGGATCATAAAAATGGATTCCCGCATGATATCATTTTCCTGACGTCTAATAGTATCATTCTTTGGTTGCACTCATGGTAGGGTCCTGTTCTTGTCTTCTTAAAGAAAGGATTGTCAATTAGAAAAAATCCAAATGTCAGCAAACATTGTAGAAAAACACTGTCTAGTTTTAGGACTTCCATTACATACAGAATCCACAGCACTGATGCGAACAGAGCCTTACATGTTTGTAAAGAGTATTGCTCTACATGTGACATTGTAAAGCAATAAAGCCCTAATCTTTTAAAACAAATTATTTACACTGAATTAAACTTTTTGAAATTAAGAAGTGAACTCCTGCCAATCGCAAGAGGGGGTGTTATTATTCTTTTTTAGTGTCACTATGATTTTGTTGATGATAGACTGAAAATTATTATTCATAATGAAATTGAACAAAAATAAATCCTTTATCTAGAACATAAATCTATTACTACCAAATAATTGCAACATAACCACATATCTTCTTTTTAGCATTTATTTTGAATTAACGGTAGGCTTTTTCAAATAGAACACTTGAATTTTCCAATTTAACTAGCAGAGATAAAATGAAATAAGCCAAAGAACAGACATCAGGAAGTGACATGTAAAAATTGATAAGCATTTTTTTTCATTAAATGGCCTTGATAAACAAATGATAGAAAAATACATCAAATTCAACTTGTATAAGTAAAAAGGTCAGTAAAAAAAGTGAAGCATTGATTCCAAAGCTCAGAAAATACACAATCATCATTTAAGTGGAATGCAAAAAAGAAAGAAACAAATGTTAAATAACAACCTCATGCTAGAAGTAAAAATGAAATACAAATTACAAAAAAGCAAAACATCAAAAAGTGACATTCTCATGTCATGCGAGCCCTGCAGCCAATCAGCAGCCACCACGTAGTCACCTCCATTGGAGATCATTGACATTCAGAGGGGGTCAGAGAGCAGCAGTAGCTCTCATTTCCGCTGGGTGTCAGTTTTGTCCAAAGGAAGTGAGATAATTATAGCTGTTATTTTATATGAGGGAAATATAGTGATTGAGAAGGGTTGGATGAGTAATGGACAACCCCTTTAAAGTTTATATCTTAAATATACATCATTCCACATAATAAAAATAATTCATACTATTACATGTGTAATCTAATATCCAAAATGCTTCAAATGTGAAAAACAATTTTAGCTGTTGCCCAAGATAAAGCAATTCATACTTGCTCTTATTTCAGTCAGTAAGAAAACAGAGGTTGATCAAGGCTATTCCTTAGGAAATATGATTATGTTTGACCTAAACTAATAAGCTTAAGTTTAAGGTCTTTAGAAATGAATATTATATTTTACAGATATATACAGTATTATAACTTGTGCAACAACTATCTAATTTAGAGTTAAAAGCAAATAATAAAGATTAAAAATTTTAAATAGATTTAATTTCAGCAGGAATACATAGTTCAGAGAGGGTAATGCTTAACTTAATGTATGCTGTAATTTAATATATTCCTCCAAACAATATTATGCAGTAGACTTTTTCCTTCACTTACTCCATTTTAATCTGGACTGAACTAATCTTGCCTTTGCTTTGGCAGTAATCCAGAAGGATTCCAGTATTATTAAATGTAAATGCTTGAATACCAAGTCGAAGATGCAGGGCTTAAAAAGGCTAATGTATCAATAGTATTTCCTATACAGAGTTCAACTTAAAGTAGAACAGAGACATATTTTGCCATGAAAATTCATATGCAAATAACTTCTTTCTTCACTGATTGGATAGTAACTAAAGTTGAGCGAAACAGGTCGGTCAGATTCAAAAGTCGCCGACTTTCGCCAAAGTCTGGTTTCGTTGGCTGAAACCAGACCATAGCGTGCAGTCGACCATGCGGTCGGCAAAACGAGCGCCAAAGTCGAATTTCCCAGAATGCTTTCAGGCGCCTTTTTTCAGCCAATAAGCAAGGACGTACACTGTGGACAACAAGATGACATGTGCAGCGTCCACCACCATCTTAGAGAAGGGCATTGCAGTGATTGGCTTGCTTTGGGGGGCGTCATAGTGTCTATAAAAGCCCTGAGCGCCGTTCTCCATTTTACTTCTGCCGATATTAACAGTAGGGAGAGGTTGCTGACGCTGTTTATCAGTAGCGAGAGAGTTAGGGCAGGAAAGAGAAGTCCTTATGTGCTTGTGCTGATAGCAATTGTGCTGTACAGTTAGTGTGCAGTGACAGGGGAGGATTTTCTTATGTGCAACAGCGCTGGTTATTAGGCTGCCTGATAGCTGTATTGCTGTGTGTACACTGCTGGGCAGACTGTTTTTACACAGCACTAATACTTTTATTCTTTTTTTTCTGCACAGTTACCGACCGTTCATTTTTCCCACACCATATAAGCTGTACGCTCCTCACACACTACCGTGTACCGGCTGGTATCACGAACAAATACATGCTGACTATCTGTGTGTGACTCCGGAAATAAATACGGAGATTGCAATTTTCCCCCACACCGTATACAGCTGTACGCTTCAAATATAGTACCGTTTTTCTGCTTTTTGTATTACGGTCAAATTCATACTGAGTGTGCGTCTGTGTGTCACTCTGGAAATATACACGGAAATTGCAATTTTCCTCTACACCGTATACAGCTGTACGCCCCTCATACAGTACTATATATCTGCTGGTATTTTTGATACATTTTCCCAAATATGAGGAAGTATGGTGGAAGAGGCTGTGGACGGGGGCAGGGGGGGCCAGCTGGGACTGATTGTGGTGGTGGTGGTGCATCTGCTGGTAGTGCCAAAAGCACAATAGCACCTAAGGCAGGAGGTGTTGAGCCTGTGTCATCGCCTGGCTTCAGAAGGCCTGGAAGGCTACCTTTTCTGGGAGTAGGTAAACCGCCTTTAAAGCCAGAGCATCAGAAACAGGTTTTGGCTTACATTGCCGAAACAGCCTCCAGCTCTATCGCCTCCTCTTCTGAAGTTTCAAAAAATGCAAGCACTGAGTCGTCAGTGCAGGCTCCTGGTCAGGAACAACACCTTTCCTTGTGTCCTTCACCGCCACCACAAGTGAAGGATGCGGCAGGCCACACTTCATATTACTCCATTAAGCTCTTTTCACATACCATACCTGGGTTATCAAATGAAATCCTGAATTCCCCAGTCCAAGATGAATATGACATGGATTGCACTGATGCATAGCCACTACTATCTGATTCTGCTGGTACATTCACCCAGAGCACTGCATTGCCCTCACAGTCTACAGTCATGGCCAAAAGTTTTGAGAATGACACAAATATTAATTTTTACAAAGTCTACTGCTTCACTTTTTCTAATGGCAATTTGCATATACTCCAGAATGTTATAAAGAGTGATCAGCTTAACAGCAATTATTTGCAAAGTCAATATTTGGCTAGAAAATGAACTTTATCCCCAAAACACATTTCAACATCATTGCAGCCCTGCCTTAAAAGGACCAGCTAACCTCTTTTCAGTGATTGCTCCATTTAACACAGGTGTGGGTGTTGATGAGGACATGGCTGGAGATCAGTCTGTCATGATTAAGTAAGAATGACACCACTGGACACTTTAAAAGGAGGCTGGTGCTTGGCATCATTGTTTCTCTTCTGTTAACCATGGTTATCTCTAAAGAAACACGTGCAGTCATCATTGCAATGCACAAAAATGGCCTAACAGGGAAGAGTATCGCAGCTAGAAAGATTGCACCTCAGTCAACAATCTATCGCATCATCAAGAACTTCAAGGCGAGAGGTTCCATTGTTGCCAAAAAGGCTTCAGGGCACCCAAGAAAGACCAGCAAGCGCCAGGACCGTGTCTTAAAAGTGTTTCAGCTGCAGGATCGGGCTACCAGCAGTGCAGAGCTTGCTCAGGAATGGCAGCAGGCAGGTGTGAGTGCATCTGCACGCGCTGTGAGGCGGAGACTCTTGGAGCAAGGCCTGGTCTCAAGGAGGACAGCAAAGAAGCCACTTGTCTCCAGAAAAAACATCATGGACAGACTGATATTCTGCAAAAGGTACAGGCAGTGGACTGCTGAGGACTGGGGTAAAGTTATTTTCTCTGATGAATCCCCTTTTCGATTGTTTGGGACATCAGGAGAACGCCTCATTCGGAGAAGACAAGTTGAGCGCTACCACCAGTCTTGTCTCATGCCAACTGTTAAGCATCCTGAAACCATTCATGTGTGGGGTTGCTTCTCAGCCAAGGGAATCGGATCTCTCACAGTCTTGCCTAAAAACACAGCCATGAATAAAGAATGGTACCAGAATGTCCTCCAAGAGCAACTTCTCCCAACCCTCCAAGAGCAGTTTGGCGATCAACAATGCCTTTTCCAGCATGATGGAGCACCTTGCCATAAAGCAAAGGTGATAACTAAATGGCTCAGGGAACAAAACATAGAGATTTTGGGTCCATGGCCTGGAAACTCCCCAGATCTTAATCCCATTGAGAACTTGTGGTCAATCATCAAGAGACGAGTGGACAAACAAAAACCTAAAAATTCTGACAAAATGAAAGCATTGATTGTGCAAGTATGGACTGCTATCAGTCAGGATTTGGTTCAGAAGTTGATTGAGAGCATGCCAGGGAGAATTGCAGAGGTCCTGAAGAAGAAGGGTCAACACTGCAAATATTGACTTGCTGCATTAACTCATTCTAACTGTCAATATAATCTTTTGTTACTCATATGTTTGCAATTATTATATTTCTGTCTGTGATAAAAAACATCTGTCAAACACACTAGACAGGGCAGCAGATCATGTGAAAATATAATATTTGTGTCATTCTCAAAACTTTTGGCCATGACTGTACTGAGCCAGAATCTGACCCTGATGAAACTCAGGAGCCCCTTCCCACATACTCTAACACCTTACACGGTGACACAGAGGAAGGTGCAGATGAAATTGAAGAGGAGGTGATGGATGACCCAGTTGTTGACCTGGATTGGCATCCATTGGGGGAAAAGGGTGCCAATGGCAATAGCTCAAAAGAGGAGGAGGATCCGCGGCAGGCATCGACATCGCAGCTGCGGTTATCTGGCAGGCCCGTAGCAGTCCAAAAACATGTTAAAAAAACAAAGAGTTGCAGGACAGCTTGGCCAGACGGTCAAATTAGCACAGAGTGCAAGCCCTGAAAATTTATCTCATAGTAGGAAGAGTGCAGTGTGGCACTTTTTTGACCAAAATCCTATTGATGAGGCAAAGGTTATCTGTAAGAATTGCGGAAGGACCTTTAGCCAAGGGAAAAATCTCCAAAAATTGAATACCAGTTGCATGCTTAGACATTTAAACACCATGCACTTGCAACCACGGACTACAAAACCTCACTGGCTTTGAACGCCAACATTGCCAAAGTGATCTCAATAGAGATGATGCCCTTCCGTTTGGTGGAAAGCGCAGCGTTCCGAGAGCTCATGGCCTACACTGTCCCACACTATGACCTACCCAGTCGGCACTTATTTTCTAGAAAAGCTATCCCTGCCCTCCACCTGCATGTGAAAGACCGCGTTGTCCATGCACTCAAACAATCAGTGAGTGGAAAGGTGCACCTCACAACAGATGCATGGGCCAGTAGGCATGGCCAGGGCCCTTACGTGTCCATCACTGCACACTGGGTTAATGTGGTGGATGCAGGGTCCACAAGGAACAGCGACAGTGGGACAGTGCTGCCTAGCCCACGGTATAGGCAACAGTTGGCTGTAGGCGTTCGACCCTCCTCCTCTTCCAGAAGCGAAATCTCGTAGACAGAGCGCAGTCGCACAAGCACTCCATCCGCAGCTGCCAGTGTTGCACACGAGGTGTCCCACTATCGAACAGCTAGTGGTTAGCGTCAGCAGGCTGTTTTAAAGATGATGTCTTTGGGCGACAACAGGTACTGGCCGACTACTTGCAGCGAGAAACTGAGTCATGGCTGGGCAGTCAACATCTTGAGCCAGGCAAGGTAGTCAGTGATAACGGCGGTAAATTTGTGGCAGCCACAGCCCTGGCAAAACTCAGACACATACCTTGCCTGGCTCACACCTTGAACCTGGTGGTGCAGTGCTTCATAAATAATTATCCGGAGTTAACAGACCTGCTCCATAAGGTGCGAAGACTGTGCTCGCACATCCGTTGCACGCCTGTAGATTCCAGTCGTAGGCAGAGGCTGCAGCGATCGCTCCACCTCCCCAAGCACCGCCTAATCATAGATGTTGCAACAAGGTGGAACTCCACCATGCACATGGTTGAGAGGCTGTGCGAACAGAGGCAGGCTGTAATGCATTTGTGGGAGGATACACGGGCAGGCAGTTTGAGGGCAGACATGGAGTTGTCGGGTGTGCAGTGGTCAAAGATGAAAGACGTCTGTAAACTCCTTCAGTGTTTTGAGGAATGCACACAACTGGTAAGCGCAGACGACGCTATCATAAGCATGAGCATCCCACTTATGTGTCTGCTCACGCAAACTTTGACTCACATTAAGGATCAGGCATCTGCAGCAGAGGAGGAGCAGGAGGGAAGCCTTGATGACAGTCAGGCATTGTCTGCTCAGGGAACTGTCCTGGACGAGGTGGAGGAAGAAGAGGAAGAGAAGGAGGAGTAGGAGGAGGATGAAGGGGATGATTATTTTGGGAGGAGGATGCTTCTAAGGGGGCAAGAGAAAATTTTGGCTTGCCAAAGTCAGGTACAGGGTTTGTGCGTGACTGGAGGGATGTGGATTTGGCAGAAAGTGCTCCTCCACCCACCACTGGCAGTGCATCATTGACACCTGGAACATTGCCCACATGTGTGATTATGTCTTGAGGATCCTAAAAAGGGACCCCCGCATTGCCAAAATGATGAAGGATGATGACTACTGGTTGGCCAGCATCCTCGATCCACGCTATAAATGCAAATTACAGTACATCATGCCACAGGAGAACCTAGAGCTAATATTGGCGAACAAACAAGCAACTCTGGTAAACTGTTTGTTAGAGGCATTCCAGCACACAGCAGTGGTGCAGGTTCCACCACGAGCCGTACTGGGCCAAATGGAAGAGGTGTTTGTGGTGCACACAGCCGAAGTGGCGTTGGAGACAGGGGTTTCATGACCATGTTGTGGTCTGATTTCTCGAGTAACTCTCACACGACTGGTAATACTGAATCGATTGCATCAGACAGTAGACAACAGTTGTCAACTATGGTTCAAAATTACCTCTCCTCCCCTATCGATGTTCTCCCTCGCAGTTCATTCCCCTTTGACTACTGGGCTGTAAACTGGACACCTGGCCTGATTTGGCACAATATGCCTTACAGGAGATCGCTTGCCCTGCTGGGATTGTGCTATCAGAAAGAGTCTTCAGTGCTGCTAGATCTATCCTGACAGAAAGAAGGACCCGGCTATCGAACCAAAATGTAGGTGATATCACCTTCATTAAAATGAACCATGCCTGGGTTTCAAAGGATTTTGTACCACCTTCCCTTGATGACACATAGGTTGCGAGCAAAATGGCTCACTTTGTCCTCCTCTTTCTCCAACTTCTCCAAATCCTCCATTTGCAGCTGCTGAACGTCCAGCCTACACCTCAACATATGCCAGTTTTTCCACCTCCCTAACTAGGCTGCCCCCCCCAGGGTCTGCGTCAGCACGTGGCACATCCGGGCAAGTGCCGGGGCCCTGAGCAGGTGGGGGCCCCACTCGGCTCAGAGACACCAGCGTACTATGAGGGGCCCTGTGCTAGTTCCCGGCACCCACGAGTGTACCCCCCGCTTGCTCAGGGCCCCAACACTTGCAATACTTACCGCTCCCTGCTCCACTGCTGTGACATCTTCCGTGTTTCCTGACAGTGACATTCAGGTCAGAGAGCGTGATGATGTCATGTCTGTGCGCCCTCTGCCTGAACAGTCACAGTGCAGAGAGCTGGAAGATGGAGACGCTGAAGAGTCCAGAGTAGAGCGGTGCCCAGCGAGAAGAGGTATTTCATTTTTTTAATGGTTGGAGCATTATATGGGGAGCATTATACACAGGAGAATTATATATGGGGCCCATCAGTCACTTGAGCATCATAGATAGGGCCCATTATACACTGGAGCATTATATATAGGGCCCATCATACACTGGAGCATTATAAATGGGGCCCATCATACACTGGAGCATCATATATGGGGCCCATTATACACTGGAGCATCATCCATGGGGCCCATCATATACTGGAGCATCATATGGGTCCCATATATATGGAGCATTATCTAAGGGGACCATTATATTTGAAGTATTAATTGGGACTCATCACACACTGGAGCATCATATATGGGGCCCATCATACACTAGAGCATCATATGGGGTTCATTATTTATGGGGAATCATATAGAGCCCTTTATATATGGAGCATCATATGGAGCACTTATGGGGCCTATTCTGTATGGAGAATTATATGGAGCCCATTCTGTATGGAGCAATATATGGGGCTCATTATTCTGTACGGCGCACTATGTGGTGCCCATAATACTGTATGGAGGACTATACTGTCCGCTTTTTGAGCTATTGTATAATTTACAATAGATATCAGTCATGTAATGTAAGAATTGAAGTATTTGGCATTGTCCTTCACTCGCTGCCGACTTTTATTCACCATTGACTTGCATTGGGGTCGGATTTTCGACTCCGACTCGACCTTTTCCGTTAGTCGGCCGACTTCGTTCGACTCGACTTTTGGGAAAGTCGGGTGGTCCGAAATCCGACTCGACCCTCCCGGAGCCAAAGTCGCTCATCTCTAATAGTAACAAATGAGCTTTATACAATGTGATGTTTAATACATTTTAATACAACATTGACAAGTGTCAATGGGTGACAAATAATGAGAATCAACCCCTCCATTACACATTAGATACTATTGTTGTCAGCTGAACGATGGTTGGGCAGATTGCTCAGTTCTCAGCTATTTCACCCGACTACTTTACACTGCTACACAAGAGCGCGCTCTGCCAAACAGTACTGTGTTCTCTATGAAAGACATCTCTGCAGGCTTTTCTATAAAGGTTCAGCATTTTGAAATAGGACATTTACACTGAGATTATCTGTTCAGGGAGAGTCAGAGGCCTCCACACACATTGATTGTTGGTTGAACCCATCAACCAATATTATTCTAATGTATATGGGGACAAGAAGATTATAGGATCATAAATGGATCCTTATAGACAGCAATAGGAGCTGCTGCAAGGTGGCAGTGGTCAATACGCATGTAGAGAATAAACTATCTCAAATTTTAAAAAAACACATCATTATGCCATATTATTTTCCTTCAATATGTCCTGCAGCACTGTACAGAAATTGCCCATACTTAAGTCCTTCTGTTTCTAATTGAATTAAAAAGCTCAATCCCTTGTCTAAGCCAAAAACAAATGAATGTTAATTTTATAGGATTTGATTTAATCTATCAGTATATTTTTGTGATGTGGGAGTTAACGAGAGTCTCCCATGAATTCTCTTGCAAACAAGAGCCGAACATATAGGGATCGATTCATCAAAACTGGTATGGATCATGCCAGGTTGGATGAGTGGGCGTGCTGAAGTCTGACGCTCCCGATTCAAGATGAATCTGGAGCATTTGATGTGTGGCATGTGCCTCTGTGCACTATGATCAAAATTTCTCTATAATTAGAAACTGGAATGAGATTTCTTACTTACTTTCAGGCTTACTTTTTTCACAACTTCTACACCATAATTCTTGTATGAAAGCTTTAATAAATAGGGCCCATAGACTCTCTCATCCTTCATGGGTGTCGACATGCAGCTCATCAGGTCTCAGTGGAGAAGGAGCAGCACATGGCTTTTGGGAGAAGTTTCCTGTAGTAGTATATTGGCATTACATGCAGAGACCCTAAAGCACCAAAACAGAAACAGCAGAAATACCCAAAAGTGGCCCCATTTTGCAAGTTATTCTCAGAGAATTCATATAGAGGTGTAATGACCACTTTGGTTGCACTTGTATTTTTAGAAATTATTTAGCATTGAAAGTTGCAGAGTGCAAATTGCAAATATGCAATTTTAGTGCTCAATAAACTGTTTACAGCTTGTGCTTGTTTAGAAATTCACCCCATAAATTTTTCAGCTAAAACTTCTCTGGCAACATATCTAACTAAGCTTCGTAAAGGCACTACACAACAGCCAGTACATTGCTTCTTGGTCGCTATCAAGTAATGCAATACATTCACTTCAATGGGCCACTATGCAATGTATAGGGATGCTGTGTTGCGCCAATAAATTGCTTAGTTCCAGCCACTTCTGAGGCAGCCTTCAGCTGATCAGTGTTTGTGTCGAATGTCACAGGCCCACCAATCTCAAACTCATGAACTATCCAGTGGATAGGTCATCAATCATTATACCGGGAGAACACCTTTAAATGTGTTTTCCCCTCTGCAGCACATTCTTACATGTTAACGTTAACTGTGGTTTGGGCACACTGCAAGGTTTAGAAGCATTTGGCTTTGGGAGCGTGGATTTTGCTAGATTGTTTTGTAGGAGCTATGTCTCTTTTCTTTCACCTTTGAATTACTGGTAATGAGCAAAACCTCTATTTTTCTGCTGAAAGACACACAGAGGGCATCATGACTCGGTGATTTTGATGAGCGGGAACGTTACTAATGTCACTGCTCTTTAGAGCCGCCGAGCCTTACAGAGCACAGCATGATTCAGTAGTGGCTGCTAAAACCTATGGAGTCTCAGAACAAGGCTCGACAGATTTGGGGAATGTTTTGGGAAGAGCTGGACTATATTGGACCTGCATGAGACATTTTTTTAAATAAATTGATTAGCTTGGGACAGTGTCTTGTTTTATTTCTCTCTTTTTATGTTTTTCAGGTATCCATTTGTCAACTATCTTGGAATACCTGGACAACATAGGATCTGTATTATTTTTTTGCTTTTTTAATAAATTGGTGAACCAGGGAAAGTGTCTGGGAGTATTTTTTTAAGGTTTTTTTGTGTGTTTTCCACTTTTTATTACTGGGTTAGTAATGGAGGTATCTGATAGACACCTCTCCATTATAACATCAGGGCTTGATGTCAGCTGTGTTTTTGGACAATTCACAGCTGATATCAACCCTGAGCTCCATTACCAGATTGCCAATGCACCAGGGCAATCAGAAAGAATGAAGGCAAGGCGCCAGAATTGGTGCATCTATTGTGAAGTGTCACTTCTTGGGCACCTGCAGGTTGGTATTTTAAGACTGGAAAGGCCCAATAACAGGGGGGACCTTCCAGCCCGATAATATCAGGTCACATCTGGTTGCTTTAACTTTGCTAGTTTCATAAAATAAAGGGAACACCTTTTTTATTTATTCATTTATTTATTAAATTAAACAAGGCTAAAAAGCTCAACAATGAACTCCATATGAAAAGCACCAAAGAGTGCAAGTTAATACTATGGAAGGGGCTTGTGAAATTATATATCTGCTATCTATATCTATCTATCTATCTATCTATCTATCTATCTATCTATCTATCTCTATCTATCTATCTATCTATCTATCTATCTCCTGACTATCTATCTATCTAGTCTGTCTGTATGTCTATCCTACATATTCATTATGCAGTATATCTAATATCTTTCAATGATCTATCTATATCTTTTTGTAAGATTGCTTTATTAGTTTTGTAAACTTGCTGTAATTTACAGAGTATTATAGAATGTAAAATATTATGTTAAAAACACATTACATATGGATTGCATGCACATGTCATAAGGCTATCATACGAATGCTAGGCGAGAAAAAAATCACACACTTGCATTGCACATGTATGCATAGGGAGTTACATAATCAGGACATACACATGACACTTGTCACACTTTTCAGAATGGGAATCGGAGTGATTTATTAAAAGCAAGTGGGATCCAGGCTTAAAGAGTAGAAAAAAATACAGGATATTTAATTACTATGCTTGTCACATTTTTAACTACAGTTTTAAACCATGTAGATATATTTAGGAACGTCCATCAAATTTTATGGCTTATTGTAATCTGATAACAGTAAATGATACCATGACTACAGGGAAAACAAATACTTCCTTGCGAGATGGAGTTTCAGGCTAAATTTATTTTTAAACTAAATATTCTGAGTTTTAAAACACCATGATAGGAATTGGAGCTGTTTTATGTCAGGGACAATAGGGATAGTTTGGGGAGAATACTATGGTCATACCTTTATATGACATTACCATCCTCCTTCATTTGAAGTCTATACAAAGCATACTTTTAGCATAGTATACATTTTATCTTGATCACAACTTTTTTGTGTCCATTTTTGGTAGGCACAGATCTTTACAGCTATTCTACTTGTTTTACCAGACCCTAATATTAAAGATGATCAAATTTACTAAGATTTGAAATTACCAAATCGTTAATTTATTCTCCGCAAATTCAATGTCCTTTATTATGCTCTTTTGTCTCTACAGACCCTAGAGCATAACAAACAAAAAAGATATTAAGAAAAAAAGTAAAAAACAACTAATACCTCACCACTCACCTCTTTGGCTGCCCCAATGCTCAAAATCCAACATCTGTTCCTCGGACCTCTTCTCACTGCCACCCCTTCACACTAGACCGGCACTTCCAATTTCAATCAAGGCTGGGATGTCCCTGTGCATGGGTGTCTTAAGGTTATGGCGCTTATCGTGACGCAACAATATTGAGACCTAACAATGCATATGGTCAGGGATATCCTAGGCCTAGTCGCGCCTGAAAGTCCCTGGCCTATCATGAATAGGCCTAATGTTTCAGTGCAGGGTGAGAAACGGGGGTGTCCGGAGAGGTGAGCATTGAGGTATAATTTTTTGGATTTTTTATAACATTTTCCAGGCCCTCCATGCTTCAGGAAAATGATCGTCAGTTGACTGAATTTGGGGGAGTGAATTGCAAATTACAATATTTTGAAAAATACTGATTTTTTTAATTCCAGAAGAATTCAATTCCCCTTGAATTAAATTGCCCATCCCTACTGAACACCTTTCTTCTTGTTCCTATCTAACTATTAATTGAATGCAACCTAAATAAATCAAAAAGATGTAAAGTGAGATCTTTCAAGATTACAGATTTTTGGAAATTTGTTTCTTTGTCCTATCAAATCACTTTTTTCTTTGGTCCATGCAAATCACTTGGCCATGGAAAATTTGCATAGTTATGGAAAAAGTACTGTGAGATATTAATATTTAATGTACTTTAACTATTAAACTTTCTTTTAAGTTTGCATTAAAATAATAAAAGTTCTTTACATCCATTATATTCTACACCGTTTATTTAGTAATTGGAGGAGGCCCAATTTCATGGAGCACCATTGATTACATATTGTGACATGCTAATTTTAATCTTTGATGCCAGTCTATATGAGCACCAAAACTTTTAATCCCTTCACCCCTAAGCAATTTTCCATATTTTCGTTTTCTTTTTATCCTTCCCATTTTTATTGTTCCATCCACATAGCGGTATGAGCGCTTATTTTTTGTGGGACGAGTTGTAATTTTGAAAGTTTGGAAAACATTCATTTTATCACGTGATGCACTTGAAAGTGAGAATTTTCCAAGTGCTTTGAAATTGCAAGAAAGTGCAATTTCACTATTCTTTTTTTTGCGGGGGCTTATTTACCATGTTTACTATACGGTAAAACTGAACTGGTAATATGATTCTCCAGATCAGTACAATTAAGTGGATACCAAACATAGCTTTTTTTATTTAAGAGGTGAAAAATTATTAGGAAATTTATAGAAAAAAATCCCTTTGCTTACGTCGCCATTTTCTGTGCTCTGTAACACTTTCAATTTTTGGGATATAGTGCTGTGTGATGCCTCCTTATCTTTTACAGCCTGAGCTGATGCATTGGCTGATACCATTTTGGGTAGATATAATGTTTTCATCACCTGTTACTGCATTTTATTGCAATGTTGCGGAGGCCATAAAAATGTAATTCTGGTATTTTTTTTATGTCACTGCTTCTATCATTAATTCCGTAGAAAAAATATCTAAATCACATTGTGGTCAACTGATTTGCGTTACATGCCATATACTCCACCACTCAGATAAGCCATGAGAAAATCTGGTGGTATTAAAGGTATTAATGCACCGTTCCTGTGCAGTCTGAGTGGTACAACAATGTCACTGGTCCAAACTGGCAATCTTCCGGAGTGCTCAGCAGGAAGATTGGGACTAGGAGTAATGCTCTCCTCACGAAACAACTTGAAAAACAAAACCTTAAACTCAGTGTATGTAATCTCTGTATGAATTACCTCTACATTTGAATGACTAATCTCTAACCATTCTATCTGTAAGGTGTAATGTTTTGGTAGCTGAGGAGAAAAAGCAAATACGGCAAAACACTAGAGAGGCTGGAACCTATAGAATTGCAGTAACCTGAACTAACCACACAATTAGAGGTAGCCGTGGAGCGTTCCTACGTTGATCCTAGACGCCTCGTCACAGCCTGAGAGATAACTACACCTAAAGGCAGAAAGAGGAAAGCTATCTGCCCCGGAGCAGATCCACAAAGAAAATAGGATGCCCCCAAACATGTAATGGCGGTTAGACAAGAAAAAGCACGGACACAGACAGAAAATAGAATGAGCAAACGCTGGGGCCCAATCTGTCTAGACAGAAAAGTAAAGGAAAGGATACTCACTGCAATCCAAAAAAACCCCTAAAAAATACCAACTCTTCTGATTGCAAAAACACCTGAGATCACACGATCTCTACCACCTAAATCAGATCTCTGGTGTAATAAAACTAAGCTGCAGCCACTGAAAAAACAGGAAAAAGCAAATGAACAAATAACAGTGGCTTCAGATAAACTGAGAGGAGCACAAGCCCCCGGAGGGGACCTGGCTGACCTCCACAGAAGTGCAGCGAACTATGCAAAAAGCAAACACAAAAATAAAAGCAGAAAATATCTTATCTGATGGCAGAAGATGCAGGCAAGACTCAGCAAACTTCCAAATGAACCAGGAACCACAATTGAGACAAGAACAATTGATCACCGGCAACCATCATGGGAGGGAACCTCCCTAATATCAGACCACTCAGTGATCCCAGATTGCCATTCCTCGCTGAAAGGTTCAGTACTGTCAGTAACCACCAGAGGGAGCTTCTGCTCAGAAATCATCTCTAGCACATTCATAACAGTAGCCCCCCCTTGAGGAGGGGTCATCGAACCCTCACTTGTGCAACCAGGCCGATCAGGATGAGCTCGGTGATAGGCACGGATCAGTCTCCTAGCATGGATGTCCGAAGCAAACACCCAAGAATTGTCCTCCTGACAATAACCTCTCCACTTAACCAAATACTGGAGTCTCTGTCTAGAAAAACGAGAATCCAATATTTTCTCAACCACATACTCCAGATTGCCCTCAACCAAAACAGGGTCAGGAGGCGCAGCCATAGGAACCACTGGCTCAACAAACCTCTTCAATAAGGACTTGTGGAACACGTTATGGATCTTAAATGTCCCTGGAAGAAGCAAATGTAAGGAAACAGGATTAAGAATCTCCATGATCTTATAAGGTCCAATGAACCTAGGCTTAAAGTTTGGAGATGCAACCCTCATAGGGATATTTCTTGAGGACAACCAAATCAAATCCCCCACTTTAAACCGAGGACCACCAGTCTTATGCCGGTTGGCAAACCGTTGGGCCTTCTCCTGAGAGAGAGACAACCTCTCCAATACCTGGTCCCAAATCTGCTGCATTCGCTCCACAACAGAGTCAACACCGGGACAGACAGAAGCCTCCGCCTGTCCCGAAGAAAATCGAGGGTGAAATCCAGAATTGAAGAAAAATGGAGACATCAAGGTGGCAGAGCTAGCCCTATTATTAAGAGCAAACTCAGCCAAAGGCAAAAAAGAGACCCAGTCATCTTGATCAGCAGACACAAAACATCTCAAATAAGTCTCCAAGGTCTGGTTTGTTCTCTCTGTTGTCCATTGGTCTGAGGATGAAAAACAGAGGAGAAAGATAATTGAACACCAAGTTTAGAACAAAATGTCTTCCAAAATCTGGAAAGAAACTGGACTCCTCTGTCAGACACAATGTTCTCCGAATGCCATGTTACCGAACCACGTGCTGAAGGAACAAAGGCACCAATTCAGAGGAGGAAGGCTTGGAGCGAGAGCAAGTCCCACAGGACTGCACAAATTCCCTGACGTCACGAGACAAAGTAGGCCACCAATAGTACCGACTCACCAAGTCTCTGGTACCAAAAATCCCGGGATGACCAGCCAACGCGGAACAATGAATCTCAGACATCACACTCTTCTTCCACTGGTCTGGGACAAACAATTTCCCAATAGGGCAGCGCTCAGGTTTATCCTCCTGACACCCTTCCAGAGCCAGTCTCAAATTGGGCGAGATGGCGGAAAGAACTACACCCTCTTTCAAAATAACAGTAGGATCAGATAACTCAGGAGAGTCCGCAAAGAAACTCCTCGAGAGGGCATCTGCCTTAACATTCTTAGTGCCAGGAAGAAAAGAAACCACAAAATTAAAACGTGTGAAAAACAAGGCCCACCTGGCCTGTCTAGGATTAAGTCGCTTGGCTGATTCGAGATAAACCAGATTCTTATGGTCCGTGAGGACCACCACCTGATGTTTGGCTCCTTCCAGCCAATGTCTCCACTCTTCAAAGGCCCACTTCATGGCCAATAACTCCCGATTACCCACGTCATAATTACGTTCAGTTGGAGAAAATTTTCGAGAGAAAAAGGCACAAGGGTTACTCTTAGAGGTCTCTGGATCTCTTTTGGACAAAACGGCACCTTCCCCAATTTCAGAGGCATCAACCTCCACCTGAAACGGTAGAAAAACATCAAGCTGCCGTAGAACAGGAGCAGAAGTGAATCTCTGCTTAAGTTCCTGAAACGCAGAAACTGCCTCAGGAGGCCAATTCACCACATCAGAACCCTTTTTGGTCAACTCAGTCAATGGTTTAACAATACCGGAGAAATTACCAATAAATTTACGATAAAAATTGGCAAAACCCAAAAAATCTCTGAAGAGCCTTTAATGAAGTAGGTTGGACCCAATCACAGATGGCCTGAACCTTGACCGGGTCCATTTCAATAACAGACGGAGACAAAATGAATCCCAGAAATGAGAACTTCTGTATGCCAAAAAGACACTTTGATCCCTTCACATACAGTGCATTCTCTCTCAAAATCTGGAACACAGTCCGAACATGTTTCACATGAGAGTCCCAGTCATTGGAAAAAATCAAGATATCATCCAAATAAACAATCCTAAATTTATCCACAAAATCCCTGCAAATATCATTCATGAAGGATTGGAAGACGGAAGGAGCATTAGTGAGCCCAAAGGGCATCACCAGGTACTCAAAATGCCCCTCTGGAGTATTAAATGCCGTCTTCCATTCATCCCTGTACTTAATGCGAATAAGGTTATACGCCCCCCTGAGGTCAAGCTTGGTAAACCAACTAGCACTTTTCACCCTGGAAAACAGGTCAGAAATCAAGGGTAACGGATATTGATACTTCACAGTGATCTTATACAAGAGACGATAATCAATACACGGAATCAATGAACCATCCTTTTTGGCCACTAAGAAAAAACCGGCACCCAAGGGTGAAGAGGATGGTCTGATATGACCCTTCTCCAATGACTCCTTGATATAAGATCGCATAGCATCGTGTTCAGTTACAGACAAGTTAAAAAGGCGACCTTTAGGAAATTTACCACCAGGCACTAATTCAATAGCGCAATCATAGCTCCTGTGAGGGGGCAAGGATGCAGATTTACTTTCACTAAATACATCTGAAAAATCAGTCAAAAAGTCAGGAACATCCTGAGACTGGGGAGAGGCAGAAAAAACAGGAGTGTCGGCATTAACACATTGGCAGCCCCAACTGGTCACAGACACAGATTTCCAATCCAAAACAGGATTATGAGACTTTATCCAAGGGAAACCTAGTACAATAATGTCATGCAGATTATACAGCACCAGAAATTTGCAACTCTCCTGATGATCTGGTTCAACCCTCATTATCATCTGAGTAGAAAACTGGGGTTTATTCTCCGCCAAAGGGTAGAATCAATGCCCAGTAAGGGAATAGACTTCCGCAGGGGTATCATTGGAAACCCACATCGTTTGGCAAAGTCAAAATCCATCAGGTTAATAGCTGCTCCTGAATCAACAAAACCCTGAGCAGAAAATGTGGACAGGGAGCAAATCAGGGTAACAGTCAACAAAAATTTAGTCTGAACACTACCCAAGATAACTGAGCGTGCAAAACGTCTTCCCCACTTAGAGCAGACTGAAATAGCATGAGAGGCGTCACCACAGTAGAAACATAACCCATTGCGCTTTCGAAACTCATGACGCTGTGCCCCAGAAGTCACTCTATCACAGTGCATGGGCTCAGAAGCTGGCTCACAAGGCAACACTATTTCACACATACCTCTGTGCTCACGCAAACGTCTGTCAATTTGAATAGCCAATGACATTGAATCATTGAAACCAGAGGGAGCAGGAAATCCCAACATAACATCCTTTACATTCTCTGACAGCCCCTTCCGAAAAAGGGCTGCCAAAGCATCATCATTCCATTTGGTCAGGACTGCCCACTTTCGGAATTTCTGACAGTACAACTCAGCTTCTTCAAGACCTTGATTTAATGCCAACAAGGTTTTTTCAGCTTGATCAGTGACATCAGGTTCATCGTACAACAACCCCAGAGCCAGAAAAAATACATCAACATCATTCCCAGGTGTCAGGGAAAAAGCCCAATCCTGAGGGTCGCCGCGCAGGAGAGAGATGACAATTTGAACCTGCTGAGCTGCGTTCCCTGAGGACTTAGGCTTTAAGGCAAAAAACAACTTACAGTTATTTTTGAAATTCAGAAATTTAGGCTGATCCCCCAAAAACAAATCTGGCATGGGAATCCTAGGTTCCACAACCGGCAGCCTAGCAAGATAGGTAGCAATACTCCGAACCTCAGTGGCAAGCTGATCCACACGGCCAGACAACTGTGCAAGCTCCATTAAGAGAAAAAAAAAATCCTCCTCAGCACCCAGAGAAAAAGAGTGAAAAATGCAACAAACAGGAAAAAAAAAATCTCTGACAACTCTGACAACATTTTTTTTTCTTTCCACACTATTTTTCCCTTCTGTGAGTACCATATAATTTTCAGTTTGGGCCGGTGATACTGTTATGTTTTGGTAGCTGAGGAGTAAAAGCAAATACGGCAATACACTACACTAGAGAGGCTGGAACCTATTGAATTGCAGTAACCTGAACTAACCACACAACTAGAGGTAGCCGTGGAGCGTTCCTACGTTGATCCTAGACGCCTCGTCACAGCCTGAGAGATAACTACACCTAAAGGCAGAAAGAGGAAAGCTATCTGCCCTGGAGCAGATCCCCAAAGAAAATAGGAAGCCCCCAAATATGTAATGGCGGTTAGACAAGAAGAAGTACGGACACAGACAGAAAATAGAATGAGCAAATGCTGGGGCCCAATCTGTCTAGACAGAAAAGTAAAGGAAAGGATACTCACTGCAATCCAAAAAAACCCCTTAAAAATACCAAATCTTCTGATTGCAAAAACACCTGAGATCACACGATATCTACCACCTAAATCAGATCTCTGGTGTAACAAAACTAAGCCACAGCTGCTGAGAAACAGGAAAAAGCAACTGAACAAATAACAGTGGCTTCAGATAAACTGAGAGGAGCACAAGCCCCCGGAGGAGACCTGGCTGACCTCCACAGAAGTGCAGGGAACTATGCAAAAAGCAAACACAAAAATAAAAGCAGAAAATATCTTATCTGATAGCAGAAGATGCAGGCAAGACTCAGCAAACTTCCAAATGAACCAGGAACCACAATTGAGACAAGAACAATTGATCACTGGCAACCATCATGGGAGGGAACCTCCCTTATATCAGACCAGTCAGTGATCCCAGATTGCCATTCCTGGCTGAAAGGTTCAGTACTGTCAGTAAACACCAGAGGGAGCCTGTACTCAGAAACTATCTCTAGCACATTCATAACAGTAAGGCTAGTGTCACACTTGCGACTGCAATGCGAGAAACTCGCGCGAGTCTATCGCTTCAATACCCGGACTGCTGCCAGTACATGTAACCGGAGTGTGCGACTGCATGTATTTCTATGCAGCTTAAAACTCCGGTCTGAGTGCAGATGGCAGTGTCAGGTATTGAGGCGCGAGTTTTTAGCACTGCAGTCGCAAGTGTGACCCCGGCCTAAGGCTGACTATCTGTGCTATGAGCTCGGTTGCAACAACTTTAATATATAATGGTTTGCAAGTGAACCCGGGGTCCACGATGCAGTTTATGTCACTGCTGCCGAACATCCTTTGAGTAACAGGGTAGCAACTGACAACTAAATGATTAAATTAGATCTCGCCTGTGTTACTTCACACTAGGGGAGATGTAGAATTGGCACTATCTACGTTAACGTCACGGGATATGTGCTATCGACTGGCGTAGATGTAGCCCTGTTAATGGCACAGAAGCCACTTGCCAGATATTAGGTTTGCACTATGTGCTGCAAGCTGATATAGATGTAGCCCTGTTGACTGTACAGAAGCTATGTGCCAGCCACTAGTAAGTGCGTGCGACTAGCGCCAGGCGTTCGTGCTACCAGCCGTTGTGAGACCGGACTGAGCAACTCTCTGTTCAGCTTGGCAGGCGATGCCCAGATTACGCGCCCTGCAGTCTGCTCAGGGTGTATGGCTACCCTATATTGTAGCAAGACTGCGCCATATTGGCTACAGGTCACACGCCCCGCAGTCTGCTCAGGGTGTATAGCTACCCTATATTCGTAGCAAGACTGCGTCACATTGGCTGCCTGCCTGGCATAAACTAAATCTGCCTGAAGGACCTGTGCTAATTAACCGAGCGTTCTCTGGTATCGGCAGGTCCCGGAGAGCAAAGCTAGAGAGCACGTGGAGCCCAGATTCTGGTACGTCCACACATGAGCACTGCCTATTTTAGTATGATCTGACCGTGCCACGCCTCGGACAGACATGCTATTTAAGGGCTAATTTCCGCCCCCAGCCATCTCGTCAATCGCATCACCGATGACGTCATCCGTGACCAATCAGGCAGTGCCAGGTCAGAGGATCAGCTGACGTTAACCACCAATCACGGTTCACCATGTCACGGACACGCTCAGTGGTAGGCATTTCTGGACTTCTGCTATAACAGCCCTGTCTCCTTCTGTAACCTATGCTTAAGGCTACTATTAACAAAGACCCTGGAGACAGCATGTACTCTCTTGTACTGGCTAGGTGTTGGGATTGATGGTGAAGCTAAGCAGCATCTGCTCTGGCTGATACCTGGATGGGGGGCTGCTGATGCCTGAGATACAGGTTCAAATCCAGCCCTTCCCTGACATTCTGCATGTACTGTATTCTTCAGGGTGACTGTATGATTTAAAACTGCTCTTATTATTTCACTTTAAGAAGGTATTCTGACTTTCAAAGCATAGCATCACTAATTACATACACGTGAGTAATTATATGTTCTCAGAGGAACTGTAAAACTTATTTGGGAGACATTTGAATTTTAATCCTAATAAAACCAACAACTATTAATTTCTGCTTTATTATCTGATACAGTTGATGGGCATTTTATGTTCTGCTTGGTGATATAGAAAAAGAATTTAGCTTGCCTGCATGTGTAAGAAATGTCCGTCTTTGTCATTTATGGGCTCTTTCTAGTTGCATAGTATTGTTGGCCGATATATATCAAAGCCTTTTCACCAGAGTATGACCAGGGGTTCAAAGAGGAGTCAGCGCCTAATAAAAAGATGGTGCTAAAGGAGAATCTCTTGCTCTACAGGGCAAATGAAAAAGCAATCTGAGAAAATTAGGGAGGTGGCACCCTCAAAATTGCCAAGGCATCAGATAAAATAGGGGCAGAGATCCAAACCAAAAGATTGTGTCATATGAACAATACAAAGCCAAGTTAATTATTTATCTAGGCTCCAAATAAAAGAATCTATTGTGTAGAGTTTAAACTATCAAGTGGAAAGCAGCAAATATATCACCTGTGGATAAAAAATGGTTCACAAAAATGCAGAAGACCTGGAGTTCACAAAATTATTAGAAATTCTAAGAAATGTAATTGATCAAAAGTAGATCTTTCACTGCATATTGATAATATTCACGAAGCATTATTAGGAGTTAAACATGATATTTCAAAACTAAAAGGTAGAATATCCTTGGCAGTGGAAGAGTGGTAAGATCAGAGAAAAAAGGTGATTACTTATTACCAGAATAAAAAAGTTTTGAAGTAGAGGTTGGCAAGCATGGAGTATCGGTCAATAATAAATAACCAGCATTTCACCAAGTTCACTTTTCATCTTTGAGCTGGTCACAGAAGAAGAGGTTATCAGGCTCATCATATCTTGTCACCCTACTACCTGCAACAGAGACCCTATTCCCTCTCACATTCTTCAGTCCCTCTCCTCACCTGTCAATATCCACCTAACTAAATATTTAACTTCTCTCTTTCTTCCTGTAAGTTTCCCTCCTCTTTCAAACTTTCCATCAAAAACACATTGCTAAAAAAAAATCTCTCAACTAGAACTGAGCTGCCAACTACAGACATGTCTCTAATCTCCACATTATCTCTAAACACCTGGTAGCCAGGCCAACTCTTGTCTAATTTGCTATCTCTCAGATAACTCCCTTTCTGACCCTTTACAATCTGGATTCTGCTCTTTAAGGCACTGTCACACTTAGTGATCGCACCAGCGATCACGACAACGACACAACCTGGCAAGATCGCTGGTGCGATCGCTATGTGATCGCTAGTGCGATCGCTATGTGATCGCTAGTTAGATTCCAAACACAACTCATCAGCGATCTGTATAACGACCTCTGCAGTCGTTGGGAAAACCTAGTCCTACCTGCGACGCTGGTAAAGTCGTTCATAAAGGGTGTCACACTCAGCGATTCAGGCTCACCAGCGGGACACCAACGACCTAAAAACAGCTCAGAACGTTCATAAGCGATCAACGACATCTCAGCAGGGGCCACATCGCTGCTATACATGTCACACACAGCTGCGTCACTAACGAGATCGCTACTGCGTCATAAAATCGGTGACGCATTAGCGATCTCATTTAGTGTGACAGTACCTTTACAATCCAAAGAAACTGCCCTCACTAAAATCTGTATTGATTTATTACTAGCTAAATCTAATGGCCACTACTCGCTGCTGATTCTCCTGGGTCACTCTGCAGCATTTGATACTGTGGACCACCGTGTCTCCATCAATGTATTCTTCTCTATCAGGCAAAACAACACAGTTTTCTCTTGGTTCTCTTCTTACCTCTCTGACTCCTCCTTCAGTGTATCAATTGTAGGGTCTTCTTCCTCTCTTTTCCTTACTGTTTGCATTCACCAGAGTTAAGTCGTACGCCCCTTCATCTTCTCTCTATAAACCTATTGGACAAATTTGGTTTTCAGTACCATCCCTTTGCTGATGACACCCAATTATACACATACAGTGGCATGTAAACATTTGGGCACCCCTGGTCAAAATTACTGTTATTGTGAACAGTTAAGCATGTTGAAGATGAATTGATCTCTAAAAGGTCTAGCATTAAAAATGACACATTTACTTTGTATTTTTGGCAAAAATTTATACCGTATATACTCGAGTATAAACCATCCCAAGTATAAGCCGACCCCCTAGTCAAAAGTTATTGACTCGATTATAAGCCTAGAGTGGAAAATGCAGCAACTACTGGTAAATTTCAAAAATAAAAATACTGTAGATACCAATAAAAGTAAAATTAACTGAGACATCAGTAGGTTAAATGTTTTTGAATAGCCATATTGAATCAGGAGCCCCAATATAATGCTCCATACAGTTCATGATGGCCCCATAAGATGCTCCTTGCAAAATATGCCCCATATAATGCTCCATAAAGTTCATGATGGGCCCCATAAGATGCTCCATACAAAATACGCCACATATAATGCTTCATAAATTTTTATGATGGGTCACATAAGGTGCTCCATACAATATACATCCTATATAATGCTGCACAAAGGTTAATAATGGCCTTATAAGATGCTCCATAGAATATGACCCATATGCTGCTCCATAAAGGTTATGGCCCCATAAGATGCTCCATATATTATGCCCTATATGCTGCCCTATAAGATGCTCCACAGATTATGCCCCATATGCTGCCCCATAAGATGCTTTATAGGGGCAGTATATTATGCCCCATATGATGCTCTATATATTATGCCCCATATGATTCTCCATATATTATGGTTCATATAACTACATCATCGTGCCCTCTGACCTGAACGTCACAGCCAGAGGACGCGGAGGACAGAGAGGAGCGCGATGACTTCACTGCCGATCACTGAGCTTGTGCTCGCAGCAGTTCAGTCACCAGTGGTTCTCACCATTTTCAGGCATGTGACCAGAGGGTAGGTATGAGTTAAATTTACCACCAGCCAGTGTACACAGCCTTGCTCTCTATACATTTGTATGGAGAAAGGCTGTGCCCTATAGTCGAACACTTTCATTCTCGCATTAATAGAAGGGGTGTGGCCTCGGCTCAATACAAATGCATTGAGCAAGATCACGCCCATTGGCCAGGATATGTATAACTCATACATACTCTCTGGTCCTCGGTCTGAAACCAGCGAATCCCCGCAGAGCTCAGTGCCCTTATCGTTTTGGCCGGATAACCCCTTCAAGATCAAAATTAACTCAGTCACAAAGGGGATAAATTTTTAGCTGCATTTGGATACTTTCAACCTGTACATTGCATTAACATAGATAGCTAGCCAAGGAAAAATAAAAGCTTATTTTTAAAATTGAACATTCAGACTACATTACTTTTTAAATTACCTAAATAGTATGCAAAGCCAACATATTTACTGTGTTTTAACTGACTCCAACTAGATATTAATCTAGTTTAGATTAGTATAAATTGCCAGGTAATTTAACCCCTCTCTGACATTAGACGTACTATCCCGTCCATGAAACCCGTGCCAATCTGACCATGGACGGGATAGTACGTCATAGGCGATTAGCTGCGCTCCCGGAGGGAGCGCAGCTAATCGCCGCCGGGTGTCAGCTGATTATCACAGCTGACACCCATGACTGTGTGTCAGGAGTGGTCACGGACCGCTCCCGGCACATTAACTGTCATGTGTGCATTGCCACGAAGATCGTCGCGGTTGCACATTTTGACTTCTCACAGCTGAGTTTCTGTTTCTTTGTGTTTGGCAGCTTGGGAGTTAATTCTGTCTGTGCTCGGTGCTGGGACTGGGTGCAGTTTCTCCCGGCTGCAATTGATTATTTGTTGATTGGTTTCCTTTAAATTCCTGGTTGTCTGCTTTGGGAGTTGCCAGTGAAATCCTTCATGCAGACCACAGATAGGAATGAATCTGTATAGACTTAAGTTGAGAGCTCCTTAGTTGTTTTAAGCTCAACTTGCTTAGAGTTTATTTCCCAGACCATTTATGTTCCTTCGGTGTTTGAGTGTGTATGCAAGTGATTGCTATCCTGTCTGTCTTATATGTCTAATCTGTGTATTTAGCTGAGATCAGCCCATATCCCTTTGGTGGTAATCAGGATCCTTCTTAGGACTGATTACAGGGTTCAGGGTCTGACAGGAGACAGGGTTAGGCTGGAGACTTGGACCTCTGAACCATTATCAGTACCTCCAAGGTAAGGGATTAGTTAGGACCCCAGTATAGGGTCAGGTTAGACCCCGGTCCTCCTCTTTCCTGTTACAGCTCATCAAGTCCTCAAGATTAACCCTGAGATCAACTATATCGTTCCTGCACATCTAGTCCTCAAGATTAACCCTAAAGTTCTGCAGAGATTGTGTCAGGTAAATCTATTTTATACTTACATTCTGTTGTTGCTAAACTATATGTTGTATAGAGTGTGGTTCCTGTATAAATAGTTTACTGACATTGTATTCATATCATTAGACAGCGTGACATTTCATGCAAAAAAATTATCTCTAGTTACCATGGATCCAGTAGCCCAGCTGGCTCTGCAGTTGCAGGGATTATCCATGGAGCTGACGGACATTAAGTCCAAAGTTTTGTCTCCCCTGGAGCAAACCAGAGTTGAACCTAAAGTAGCTCTTCCAGATAGGTTCACTGGTGGGCGAGAGAAATTTTTTACTTTCCGGGAGGCATGTAAATTGTATTTTCGGCTTCGGCCGCGATCATCAGGGAGTGATGAGCAGAGAGTGGGAATTGTTATCTCACTTCTTCAAGGGGACCCTCAATCCTGGGCATTTTCCCTTCCTCCGGGTTCCCCGGCTCTACAGTCTGTAGATCAATTTTTTACTGCTCTGGGATTGGTATCTGATGACCCAGATCGGGTCTCTCTTGCTGAGACCAAATTACGTAAGTTACAGCAGGGTGATCGTCCTGCGGAGGAATTTGCTTCTGAGTTTCGTAGATGGGCCACGGATACTCAGTGGAATGACCCAGCTCTTAGGAGCCAGTTTTGTCATGGGCTTTCTGACAAATTAAAAGACGTTTTGGCCCAGTATGAGTCTCCTCCTTCTCTGGAGGCTGCTATGGCCCTAGCTATCCGTACTGATAGACGGCTTCGGGAGAGGGGTGAGGTAACTCCACTCCCTGTTGTTTCTCCACCTACTACTAAAGTCCCTTATGTTGAGGTTCCCCTTGTCTGTTCGGATGAGCCTATGCAGTTGGGAGGGACATCTTTTCGTAGTAGGGGATTGGCGGCACGCCGCAGGACTAGAAGGTGTTTTTTCTGCGGGAAAGAGGGACATTTTGTTGGAGAATGTCCATCCCGTGTCTTGTTAAGTAAAAAGTCGCCGGAAAACTGCTAATCCCAGGTTGTGTGGTGGACGACAACCTGGGAGTATGTATTTCATCCGCCGGTTCTTCTCAGTTCCTTGTACCAGTGGAGGTGGGGGTTGGTACTAGAGTGAAGAGATTGTCTGTTCTTCTGGATAGTGGTTCTGGGGCTAATCTGGTTGACGCTCAGTTTGCTCAGGCTCAAGGTATGCATCTGAGTGTATTGGTCAAACCGATCCCTATTTTCTCCATCGACGCCAGGCCTCTCGGCCAAGGTAGCTTTGTTCATGAGGTTCATAACATTGACCTTCGGGTAGGGGCAATACATAGGGAACAAATATCTTGTTATGTGTTGGAGGGTCTACCTACTCCCATTGTGTTGGGACTTCCTTGGCTGGTTAAACATAACCCTGTGATTAATTGGCAGTCCAGAGAGATAAGCCAATGGGGTGAGTTTTGCAAAAGCAACTGCATGAACACAGTCATCAGTGCGGTCGTGCCTAGTACTTTGCCTCCTTTTTTGGAGGATTTTGGGGATGTTTTCTCTGAGGAGGGGTGTCGGGAGTTGCCTCCTCATCGCGTTTATGACTGCTCTATTAATCTACTTCCTGATGCTAAGTTGCCTAAAGCTAGGTTGTATAATCTTTCTGGTCCTGAAAGACAGGCTATGAAAGATTATATTTCGGAAAGTCTGGCCAAAGGGCATATTAGACCTTCATCTTCCCCTGTGGCCGCGGGGTTCTTCTTTGTGAAGAAAAAAGATGGAGGCCTACGCCCTTGCTTGGATTTCCGCGAACTTAATCGGATTACTGTTCGAGATCCGTATCCACTACCTCTTATTCCTGATCTCTTCAATCAGATTGTTGGCGCCAAATGGTTCTCTAAATTGGATCTCAGGGAGGCGTATAATCTGATTAGGATAAAAGAGGGAGATGAGTGGAAAACGGCGTTTAACACGCCGGAGGGACATTATGAAAACCTGGTCATGCCTTTTGGTCTGACTACTGCTCCAGCAGTATTCCAACATTTTGTTAATGACATTTTTCGTCACCTTGTGGGGGTGTTTGTGGTCGTATATTTGGATGACATTTTAATTTACTCGCCAGATCTTGTGTCTCACCAGGAGCATGTGAGACAGGTGTTGCAGATCTTGCGAGACAATAAACTATACGCCAAACTGGAGAAGTGTGTTTTTGCCGTACAGGAACTTCAGTTTTTGGGTTTTTTGGTGTCAGCCTCCGGTTTCCGGATGGACCCTGAAAAGGTGAGAGCAGTGCTTGAATGGGATCAGCCAGGGGATCTTAAGGCTCTGCAGCGTTTTTTGGGGTTTGCTAATTACTACCGGAAATTTATTTGTAATTTCTCGTCTGTCGTCAAACCTCTCACTGACATGACGAGAAAAGGGACGGATTTTTCTAAGTGGTCGGACAAAGCTTGCCAAGCCTTTTCCTCTTTAAAAAGATGTTTTGCTTCAGCACCCGTTCTCATCCAACCAGATGTATCTCAGCCGTTCATTGTGGAGGTGGACGCGTCTGACGTAGGAGTGGGTGCTATATTGTCCCAGGGTCCGTCCCCTGGTAAATGGCATCCGTGCGCTTTCTTTTCTAAGAAATTGTCGTCCGCCGAAAGGAATTATGATATCGGCAATAGGGAACTTTTGGCCATTAAATTGGCTTTTGAAGAATGGCGTCACTTTTTGGAGGGGGCAGTCCACCCGGTCACCGTTATTACTGATCACAAGAACCTGCTGTATTTAGAATCCGCTAAGTGTCTGAATTCCAGACAAGCTCGATGGTCGTTGTTTTTTACCAGGTTTAATTTTGTCGTCACTTATCGTCCGGGGTCTAAGAATGTAAAGGCTGATGCCTTGTCTCGCAGTTTCCCAGGGGCCGGGAAAACGGACGATCCGATTCCTATCCTTCAGGAGGGGGTGGTAGTGTCGGCTGTATGTTCTGAGCTTGAGGAGGAGGTGTTAGAGGCTCAGGGGACGCCCCTGCAGGACCTCCAGGGAGACTGTTTGTCCCGAATCAGTTGAGACAAAAGGTTATTGAGGCACATCATAATTCTGCTTTAGCAGGACATCCAGGGAGTAAGGCTACTTTAGATCTCCTTTCCCGCCGATTTTGGTGGCCTAACGCTAATAAAGATGTTATAACTTTTGTCGCGTCCTGTGGGGTTTGTGCTCGCTCTAAAACTCCTCATACCCGTCCGTCTGGGACCCTTTTACCCTTGAAACTTCCGGAGCGTCCATGGACTCATTTATCTATGGACTTCATTACGGACCTTCCTCCGTCGTCTGGGAATACTGTCATACTGGTGGTTGTTGACAGGTTCATTAAGATGGCACATTTCGTTGCTCTTCCTGCACTCCCTAATGCTAAAACTCTGGCGCAGGTGTTCATTAGGGAGATCGTGAGACTTCATGGGTTGCCTTCTGATGTGGTGTCAGATAGGGGTCTCAGTTTGTGTCCAAATTTTGGAGGGCTTTTTGTTTACGTCGGGGGATGCAATTGTCGTTTTCCTCGGCTTTTCATCCACAGACCAATGGTCAGACAGAGCGTCTGAATCAGAGCTTAGAGACATATCTCCGGTGTTTTGTTTCAGAGAACCAGGAGGACTGATCTTCTTTCTTGCCTCTGGCAGAGTTCGCTCTTAACAACAGGCGGAGCGAGTCCACTGGTAAGTCCCCGTTTTTTGGGGCATATGGTTTCCATCCCCAGTTTTGTACTTTCAATGGGGGGGGCCCTTCTGGGGTTCCTGAGGAGGAGCGTTTCTCGTCGTCACTTGCTTCTGTGTGGCGAGGTGTATTTAATAATTTGAGTGCGATGGGGAACCGTTACAAACGTATGGCTGATAGGAGGAGAGTTTCTGGTCCAGATCTGAATGTGAACGATCTGGTATGGTTGTCTACCAGGAATATAAAACTTAAAGTGCCCTCCTGGAAACTGGGTCCCAGATTCATCGGGCCGTACAGGATCAGTTCCATAATTAATCCTGTGGCATTTCGTCTGGAACTTCCTTCTACGTTTAAAATTCATAATGTGTTCCACAAGTCATTACTTAAAAGGTATGTGGCACCAGTCATACCGTCACCTCTACCTCCTCCTCCAGTGTTGGTCAATGGTAATTTGGAATTTCAAGTATCAAAAATCATTGACTCTCGTCGGAATCGCCGGTCCCTTCAGTACTTGGTGCATTGGAAGGGGTATGGTCCGGAGGAGAGGACGTGGGTCCCTGCATCTGATGTTAACACAGATCGTTTGGTTCGGACCTTCCACAGAACTCACCCGGGCAGGCCTGGCCCTGAGGGTCCGGAGGCCCCTCGTAGAAGGGGGGGTACTGTCATGTGTGCATTGCCACGAAGATCGTCGCGGTTGCACATTTTGACTTCTCACAGCTGAGTTTCTGTTTCTTTGTGTTTGGCAGCTTGGGAGTTAATTCTGTCTGTGCTCGGTGCTGGGACTGGGTGCAGTTTCTCCCGGCTGCAATTGATTATTTGTTGATTGGTTTCCTTTAAATTCCTGGTTGTCTGCTTTGGGAGTTGCCAGTGAAATCCTTCATGCAGACCACAGATAGGAATGAATCTGTATAGACTTAAGTTGAGAGCTCCTTAGTTGTTTTAAGCTCAACTTGCTTAGAGTTTATTTCCCAGACCATTTATGTTCCTTCGGTGTTTGAGTGTGTATGCAAGTGATTGCTATCCTGTCTGTCTTATATGTCTAATCTGTGTATTTAGCTGAGATCAGCCCATATCCCTTTGGTGGTAATCAGGATCCTTCTTAGGACTGATTACAGGGTTCAGGGTCTGACAGGAGACAGGGTTAGGCTGGAGACTTGGACCTCTGAACCATTATCAGTACCTCCAAGGTAAGGGATTAGTTAGGACCCCAGTATAGGGTCAGGTTAGACCCCGGTCCTCCTCTTTCCTGTTACAGCTCATCAAGTCCTCAAGATTAACCCTGAGATCAACTATATCGTTCCTGCACATCTAGTCCTCAAGATTAACCCTAAAGTTCTGCAGAGATTGTGTCAGGTAAATCTATTTTATACTTACATTCTGTTGTTGCTAAACTATATGTTGTATAGAGTGTGGTTCCTGTATAAATAGTTTACTGACATTGTATTCATATCATTAGACAGCGTGACATTAACCCCTAGCACACAAACATGATCGCGGTGTACTGGGGGCCAGGGGTGGGATTCAAATTTTTAACAACAGGTTCTGTGTTTGTGCGTCGGAAAACCACACCCATTTAAGTCACTCCCATTTTTAAGCCACGCCCATTTTTAAAGCCACACCCATTTACACGCACCTTTTCCTCAAACATATAAGTAGGGGCGCAGTCAGTTAAAAAACAATAAATTGGAATGAGATTAGAACAGTGCACATTCTGGCCAGCGGCTCTCCTGACCCGAGTGTGACAGCTGCATATATTTCTATATATATATTTCTATGCAGCTGTCTCACTTGACTGACCAGCTGGCCAGGCTGTGCACTACATTCTGATTAAAAAGTCTCTTTCTAGTCTCATACTGAACTGAAGATTAAACTATAGTATTATGTAAGAATTGTAAGGAGAACAAAAAAGTCAAAAAAAGTATCTCAAAAAACTTCCAAAAAAAGGCTGCACTCAAGCATACTAAAGCATGACAACATAGAATATATGAAATTTTGAATAGCAATATGGCTTTGGAATATAAGGAGAAATTTGAGACGAAGTGGAAGTGCCAGTCAGGTTTTTTGTCTTTTATCTCAAAAAACTGTCATATTTATTAGTATACAAAAAATACAAATATACATAAAATTACAGCATTGTGCATATGTATTCAATAGTTGTATATATAACTCTGGATGAGATGATCCACCAAATTGTATAATTTGGCAAGGTTCAGAATTACAACTTCAAAAATTCATGCAGCAGTTGAACTGCAACAATCTCAATATTAAACTTTCTTATGTTGCTAGCAAAACTACAGTAGAGTTCTTGGATATCAAGATCCAGGTGGATCATAATTTGTTTTTACAAACTAATGTATACAGAAAGCCTACATCAACAAATTCATTATTACATGCTAAATCTAGCCATCCGATCAGCACTATCAGAGCCATCCCCGTTGGCCAATTCCTCAGGATGAGGCGGATCTGCTCCACAGAATCCAATTTTCAAGCCCAGGCTGCAGATTTATGCCAGAGATTTCAAGCAAGAGGATACTCGAACAGATGCATTAAGGCTGGATATGATAGAGCCAGAAAAAAAAGCGTTCGGATGACTTATTATGCCCTAAATTTAAAAATAACACTAAAGATGACAAAATTCGTTATATATCCACCTACAATGGTGAATGGCCAACCATGCGTAATTGTATTCAAAAACATTGGGATGTATTAAAAACCGATCCTACTCTGGCTAAATTTCTCCCTGATCGTCCACTCATGACGTCCAGGCGCAGTTGAAATCTTGGTGACATGCTTATGAGCAGCCATTATACTCCCACTCCAAATAGGATGATTAATCCCTTTGGTTCCTCTGGTCCACCGAGTGGATGTTTCCCCTGTGGTAGGTGTATTGCATGTGGTAACATTAGTCGTTCTTCCACTTTTGAGTCTGTGGATGGCCATAAAAGGTTTAATATCAAACAACATATCACATGCAATACTACCCAGATTATCTACTATGCCACTTGCACATGTCCTAAAATTTATATCGGTCTGACATCCAGACGTCTTGGTACTAGAACGCGTGAACACGTTCGCAATATATTGGCAGCTAAAACCGAAACTGATGTCTCGCAATTGAAGACTCTGCCGAGGCATTTTTTCCGTTTTCACAAATGTGATCCTAAAGAACTTAGGGTCCGTGGTATCGAACATGTGCAATGTGGCATTCGTGGTGGAAACATTCACCGCTTGTTGGCACAGAGGGAATGCAAGTGGATTTTTACTTTGGGAACAATGGTACCGGGAGGATTAAATGAGGCCATGGGATATTCCTCCTTTCTGTGATTTGGGTCCCTTTAGGTGTACCCCCTCTCCAGATATTTTACTGTCTCCTACAGTTGTCTTTTGTCGTTTTATATTTGTTTTAGGTCTCCTTTTAATTTGTTTTTATTTTTGCAGCTATGTTCATATTGTTTAATATGATTATGATGGAAACCCATCTTTTTTCGGCACATGGATCCTTTGTTTCCTGGTCATAATTACCATACCAGATGAAGATACTTACTCGTCTATTCCTTGAAATACTAAGGATGGTCATAAGAGGAAAGGACATTTATGAGGAAGAATTATGTATATATATCATATACATTTCACTTTTCTGTTTTGTTTTATTTGTTTATTATTGTCACTATGTAACATGGATTTATCACCATATTTTGTTTATGACATGTATATTCTGTTATGAACTTAAATGTTTTTTCTTTTTACTTACCATCCCCATATTATCGTCACAATTTAATATAGGCGCACTATCTTGAACAATTTGCTTATGCGTATGGAGATTTTTTATCTCCCTTCATGTATTAATATATTTTTCACTTTTTTAATTATCTATATCAACATTCATTCTTATGCTTATGTTTTGGGTTCCCCACGCCTTTATTCAATTCACCCAATTTTTTCGTGTTATTTTATACAATATTTTCCTCTCCTGTGCATGTCCTTTGCATTGTTCCATGGACTAACCTCGATGTGCGGTTTGGCGCCAGCCGCGCTATCTTGGGCGCTCATGGATACATGCAAGATGACATGAGACCAGGACCTGCCAATGGTAATATATCAGGTGACCGCAAGTTCATTGGCTTATTTTTGACCATGTGACCGTTGTTTTCCTTGTATAAGTATTACTCTGCACCTAGGACCTGCGATACCAGCGCGCATGCGTATGTAAATAACATTCCATTGGCCACATCCGATCAGCTGATCGGTGAGGCCGGATATTTATACACGGCGGTATGACAACTTCTAATCACGCCCCCCTTTGAGGAAGTGAGCGTCAGGCTCACGAAACGCGCGTCAGGGTTCCTGGACACCTTGTGGATATCACAACCTGCTACCAAAATGGGTAATTTTACCATGATTCATATATGTTAATGCATACTTGTTTGTCTATAGTCACAATAGCGCCATGGGTAATTCGATATAGTCAGCTCATTGAGCTATGGAAGCCCTTTGTGGACCCAATAATGACTCTATGATGGTAATATATTGCGCTTTGTACCTATGATATTGCATTATAGCAGGCACCCACAGGGTCCATACAATTTGGTGGATCATCTCATCCAGAGTTATATATACAACTATTGAATACATATGCACAATGCTGTAATTTTATGTATATTTGTATTTTTTGTATACTAATAAATATGACAGTTTTTTGAGATACTTTTTTTGACTTTTTTGTTCTCCTTACAATTCTTAGTTATTTCTAAGTCAGTATCCTATGGTTTGCTATTTGTTTTTTTTTCTATAACTATAGTATTATGTAGCTCGGACTTACAGTTTTACCTTCTATCCAGAAATACAATATACAATAATTAGTGATGAGTGAACGTACTCGGATAAGGTGTTATCTGAGCATGCTCGGGTTCTAACCGAATGTCTTCTGCATGCTCGAAAAATATGTTCCAGTCCCCGCGGTTGCATGTCTCATGGCTGTTCGACACCCGCAACACATGCAGGGATTGCCTAACAAACAAGCACATTTGCTCATCAATAATAATAATAATGTATTTATTTCTCTAAGGATAGGGTCACACGACCGTATTTTGTCTCATCCGAAAAAAATCGTTCCGATTAAGCTAATCACACTCTGATCGGAGTTTGATCAGAGTGTGCTCACAGCGTGCTCCGATTTTCACGGATGTGGAGAAGGTGGAAATAAAAAGTTCCCCATCTTCTTCATTCTGTAAAGCTGTGAAAATCAGACTGCACTCAGATGTCATCCGAGTGCAGTCTGATTTTTTTTTTCACAGACTCACTGATTTGCCTGGCTGAGTGCGATCCCATAATCGGATGCAACTCGTGCGTGCTGCCATTTTTTCTTCTGACCAAAAATACGATTGTTTGGATCAGCCTAAAGTCGATACTACATAATATCTGAATAATAAACGTGTGTCTAATATCTAGACAAATGGGGAGATGCTGGGACTTATACTAGTGATTGTAATAATATAACATATTTATTGTATTACCTGCAGTAATCTCTATAGATCAGATGCCAATATGCAATGCTGGGACTTACAGTTCCCCCACCACCACTGCATGTACAGTACCTAAGGTACGATATAGGTATTACTGTCATCTTTATAAAGTAGACCGTATAAAAAGCCGCAGGATGTAAATGTGACTCTATACACCTGGGCACATACAAGTGGATTGCAAGCTTCTCGGTAATAATGTCTAAGAAGGCACCAGGATCTGGGAGCTGGTGGTCTGTCTCCAGCTGGGTGGCTTTCTACAGCTGTGCCCTACAGACAGCTCTGAGCATAGACCTCAAGCTCTCCAGAGAAGAAGACAACGCAGGGGGCTAGAAGAACTGCTCTTCCATGGAGGCCTAACTACTCTGACCGGCGTCTATCTACCATAGATAGACGCCGGTCAGACCACCTCAGTCCACACAGACACACTCCTCCAGCTCCACTCCAGGACCCAGGCAACGCCACAGCTCAGCTCACACAGTACCTCTCTCCTCTCCGGCTCCGCCTCGTGACTAAAGAAGATGGCCGCGGCGCTACCCAATTGCCGCACTGCAGAGATCAGTCCGCGGGGGCCGGGGCTGGCGGTGCGTTGCGGCGCTGCAAGCTGGCTGCAAAATAGTACCGGACATGGGCATACCCAGGATCAAAACTAGGGGGGGCAAGCCAATGTCGCATCTTATACAGGTTACATCATATACACAGTACATTATCCTGCATATTAGGTATGGAACATTAGAACTGTTGTATATTGTATAATACAGCAGTGTATGCGACACTACGCTGTAAATACCATATATTATACATGGCAGTCGTGCTCATGTCAGGAGCGGTACCAGCAAGTCCGAGGTTTGCAGTGCGATCCTCGCATGAGTTATACGGCTGTCTGTCTATGCCCTTGTTATAATAATACTGAAATATTAATCTATTATTAAAGTATTAAGGAGCTCACAAGTAAAAAAAAGCCCCTTATCTCCCCTGTCCCCCACCCACACCCCAACAGCCCATCGTCTCACATGCGCCCCTTAGTGTTCTGTCCCTCTGACCCCACAATACCCCCATCCTCTTACATTCAACCCCAGTGACCTGTCCACCCTCCCTCACAATACCCCATCCTCTCACATCAACCCCTGTGCACCAGCCCCCACAATATCCCCATCCTCTCACATTAACCCCCCCAGTGCCCTAGCCCCCACAATACCCCATACTCTTACATTCACCCCCAAGTGCCCTAGCCCCCACAATACCCCATACTCTTACATTCACCCCCCAGTGCCCTAGCCCCCACAATACACCCATCCTCTTATTCACTCCAGTGCCCTGTACCCCTGCCCCACTGTACCCCCATCCTCTCACATCCCCCCACAGTGACCATGACATGCCTGAGCAGAATGAATTTAATAAATTCCGTCCCCTCTTACCATGAAGCTGCAGGCAGTGGCTGAGGCAGGAGCAGGAAGTGTTCAGTGTCTGCACAAGAGGGCACTAGGACCCAGTGTGGCTGAGAGAACCAGAGCCTGCACGTGCAACAGCAGAAAGTTAAACTACAGCTGCTGCCGACCAGGAAGGAAGGAAGAAGCTCCTCTCTGGTGAGACAGCAGCTCCGTGCACTGCGCACATTACTCCCATGGTACCGGATCGCCGGTCTGATTCTCCCCGGTTCGGGGAACCGGCTGCTTTTTGAACAACCGGTTCCATCGAACCGGGGAGAACCGGCTGAATCCCACCCCTGCTGGGGGCACAGGGAAGTATCGCGCAGGGAGGGGGCTCCCTGCGCGCCCCCCTGAGACCCTCAGACCAGCGCGATGTGATCGCGCAGTTCTGAGGGCTTCCTCCCTCCCAGGACCCGGATCCAAGATGGCGCCGGGGTCCTGGAGGGAGGCGGCTTCCTCAGTGCCTGCTGAGAGCAGGCACTGAGAAGCCTGCAGCTATGCCTGTGCGATCGCTGGTGTGACAGAGTGCTGTGCAGACTGTCACACCAGCGATCTGATAAAATACAGTGATGTCCCACCCTGGGACAAAGTAAAAAAGTAAAAAAATAAAAATAAACATGTTTTAAAAAAAAAAAATCCAAAATAAATAAAAAAAAATATATATATTCCCAAAAAATTAATTTCTTCCTGTAAATAAAAAAAACAAAACAATAAAAGTACACATATTTGATGTCGCTGCGTCCGTAACGACCCCCCCTATAAAACTGTCCCACTAGTTAACCCCTTTAGTGAACCCCTTAAAAAAAAAAAAAAAAAAACAAAGCAAAAAGTCAATGCTTTATCATCATACCGCCGAACAAAAAGTGGAATAACACGCGATCAAAAAGACCGATTTAAATAAACATGGTACCGCTGAAAACATCATCTTGTCCCGCAAAAAACGAGCTGTGATACAGCATCATCAGCAAAAAAGTAAAAAAGTTATAGCTCGCAGAATAAAGCGATGCAAAAATAATTATTTTTCATATAAAATTGTTTTTATTCTATAAAAGCGCCAAAACATAAAAAAATGATATAAATGAGGTATTGCCATAATTGTACTGACCCGAAGAATAAAACTGCTTTATCAATTTTACCACACGCGGAACGATAAAAACGCCTCCCCAAAAGAAATTCATGAATTTCTGATTTTTGTTCATTCTAACCTCCCAAAAATCGAAATAAAAAGCGATCAAAAAATGTCACGTGCTCAAAAATGGTACCAATAAAAACTTCAACTCGTACCGCAAAAAATAAGACCTCACATAACTCTGTTGGTCAAAATATGCAAAAATTATAGCTCTCAAAATGTGGCGATGCAAAAAACTATTTTTTGCAATAAAAAGCGTCTTTTAGCGTGACAGCTGCCAATCATAAAAACCCGCTATAAATAGTAAATCAAACCCCCCTTTATCACCCACTTAGTTAGGGAAAAATAATAAAATAAAAAAAATGTATTTATTTCCATTTTCCCATTAGGGTTAGGGCTAGGGTTGCGGCTAAAGTTAGGGTTAGGGTTGGCGCTATAGTTAGGATTAGGGTTAGGGTTGGGATTAGGGGTGTGTTAGGGTTAGGTTTGTGGTTAGGGTTGGGACTAGGGTTAGGGGTGTGTTGGAGTTAGGGTTGGATTTAGAATTGGGGGGGTTCCCGCTGTTTAGGCACATCAGGGGGTCTCCAAATGTGACATGGCGTCTGATCTCAATTCCAGCCAATTCTGCTTTGAATAAGTCAAACGGTGCTCCTTTACTTCTGAGCTCTGCCATGCGTCCAAACAGTAGTTTATCCCCACATATGGGGTATCAGCGTACTCTGGACCCCAAGAGTTATTGTGCAATTTGTCCTATTTCTTCTGTTACCCTTGGGAAAATAAAAAACTGGGGGCGAAAATATCATTTTTGTAAAAAAAAAAAATGATTTTTTTGTTTTTTACGGCTGTACATTATAAACTTCTGTGAAGCACTTGGGGCTTCATAGCGCTCACCACACATCTAGATAAGTTCCTTGTGGGGTCTATTTTCCAAAATGGGGTCACTTGTTTGGGATTTCCACTGTTTAGGCGCATCAGGGGCTCTCCAAATGCGACATGACGCCCCCCGACCATTCCATCAAAGTCTGCAATCCAAAACGTCACTACTTCCCTTCCGAGCCCCAACGTGTACCCATACAGTAGTTTTCTCCCACATATTGGGTATCAGCGTACCCAGGACAAATTGGACAACTTTTGGGGTCCAATTTCTCCTGTTACCCTTGTGGAAATAAAATATTGGGGCGAAAAAATCATTTTTGCAAAAAAAAAAAAAGATTTTTACGGCTGTGCGTTATAAACTTCTGTGAAGCACTTCGGGGTTCAAAGTGCTCACCACACATCTAGATAAGTTCCTTGTGGGGTCTATTTTCCAAAATGGGGTCAGTTGTGTGGGGGTTTCCACTGTTTAGGCGCATCAGGGGCTCTCCAAATGCGACATGACGCCCCCAGACCATTCCATCAAAGTCTGCAATCCAAAACGTCACTACTTCCCTTCCGAGCCCTGACGTGCGCCCATACAGTAGTTTTCTCCCACATATTGGGTATCAGCGTACTCAGGACAAATTGGACAACTTTTGGGGTCCAATTTCTCCTGTTACCCTTGTGAAAATAAAATATTGGGGCGAAAAAATCATTTTTGTAAAAAAAAAAGGATTTTTTATTTTTACGGCTGTACGTTATAAACTTCTGTGAAGCACTTCGGGGTTCAAAGTGCTCACCACACATCTAGATAAGTTCCTTTTGGGGTCTATTTGCCAAAATGGGGTCACTTGTGGGGGGTTTCCACTGTTTAGGTGCATCAGGGGCTCTCCAAATGCGACATGACGCCCCCAGACAATTCCATCAAAGGCTGCAATCCAAAACGTCACTACTTCCCTTCCGAGCCCCGACGTGTGCCCATACAGTAGTTTTCGCCCACATATTGGGTATCAGCGTACTCAGCACAAATTGGACAACAACTTTTGGGTTCCAATTTCTTCTGTTACCCTTGTGAAAATAAAATATTGGGGGCGAAAAAATCATTTTTGTAAAAAAAAAAAAAAGATGTTTTATTTTACGGCTGTACGTTATACACTTTAGTGAAACACCTGGGGGTTCAAAGTTCTCACCACACATCTAGATAAGTTCCTTGAGGGGTCTAGTTTCCAAAATGGTGTCATTTATGGTGGATTCCACTGTTTAGGCAGATCAGGAGCTCTCCAAACACGACATGGCATTCAGCCAATTCTGCGTTGAAAAAGTCAGACGGCGCTCCTTCCCTTCCAAATTCTGCCATGCACCCAAACAGTGGTTTACTCCCACATATGGGGTATCAGCGCACTCAGGACAAATTGCACAATAACTTTTGGAGTCTTGTTACCCTTGGAAAAATAAAAATTGGGGTGAAAAGATCATTTTTGTGGAAAAAATATGATTTTTAAATTTTACGGCTCTACGTTATAAACTTGTGTGAAGCACTTGGGGGTTCAAATTGCTCACCAAAGATCTAGATAAGTTCCTTAGGGGTCTCGTTTCCCAAATGGGGTCATTTGTGGGGGGTTTCCACTGTTTAGGCACATCATGGGTTCTCCAAATGCAACATGGCATCCAATCTCAATTCCAGCCAATTTTGGTTGGAAAAAGTCAAATGGTGCTCCTTCCCTTCCGAGCTCTGCCGTGCACCCAAACAGTGGTTCCCCCCCACATATGGGGTATCAGCGTACTCAGGACAAATTGGACAACAACTTATGTGGTCCAATTTCTCCTGTTACCCTTGGGAAAATAAAAAATTAGTGACTAAAAGATAATTTTTGTGGGAAAAAAATAGGATTTTTTATTTTCATGCCCGGGCATTATAAACTTGTGTGAAGCACTTGGGGGTTCAAAGTGCTCACCAAAGATCTAGATAAGTTCCATAGGGGGTCTAGCTTCCAAAATGGGGTCACTTGTGGGGGGTTTCCACTGTTTAGGCTCATCTGGGGCACTGCAAACGGAACATGACCCCCATCAACGTCTGCATTCCAAAACGTTACTACTTCCTTTCCAAGCCCTGCCGTGCGCCCAAACAGTTTCCCCCCCCAACATATGGGGTATCAGCGTACTCAGGACAAATTGGACAACAATTTTTGGGGTCCAATTTCCTTGGGAAAATTCAAAAATTTGGGACTAAAAAATCATTTTTGTGGAAAATTGTTTTTTTTTTTTATCACACCCAGGCATTATAAACTTTGTGAAACACTTGGGGGTTCAAAGTGCTCACAACAGATCTAGATAAGTACCTTAGGGGGTCTAGTTTCCAAAATGGTGTCACTTGTGGGGGTTTCCACTGTTTAGGCGCATCAGAGGTTCTCCAAATGCGACATGGCGTCCAATCTCAATTCCAGCCAATTTTAGTTTGAAAAAGTCAAACGGCGCTCCTTCCCTTACGAGCTCTGCCGTGTGCCCAAACAGTGGTTTTCCCCCACATATTGGGTATTGGCGTACTCAGGAGAAATTGCATAACAACCTTATCTGTCCATTTTCTCCTTTTACCCTTGTGAAAATAAAAAAAAAAGTTTGTAAAAGATCATTTTGTGGCTAAAAAGTTAAATATTCATTTTTTCCTTCCACGTTCCTTTAGTTCCTGTGAAGCACCTGAAGGGTTAATAAACTTCTTGAATGTGGTTTTGAGTACCTTGAGAGGTGCAGTTTTTAGAATGGTGTCACTTTTGGGTATTTTCTGCCATATAGACCCCTCAAAGTGACTTCAAATGTGAGGTGGTCCCTAAAAAAAATGGCTTTGTAAATTTTGTTGTAAAAATGAGAAATCGCTGGTCAACTTTTAACCCTTATAACTTCCTAACAAAAAAAATTTTGGTTCCAAAATTGTGCTGATGTAAAGTAGACATGTGGAAAATGTTTATTTCTTAACTATTGTGTGTGATATATTTCTCTGTTGTAAGGGAATAAAAATTCAAAGTTTGAAAATTGCAAAATTTTAAAAATTTTCGCCATATTTGCGTTTATTTTCAAAAATAAACGCAAGTTATATCGAAGAAATTTTACTTCTAACGTGAAGTACAATATGTCACGAGAAAACAATCTCAGAATCGCGAATATCCGTTGAAGCTTTCCAGAGTTATAACCTCATAAAGAGACAGTGGTCAGAATTGTAAAAATTGGCCCGGTCATTAACGTGCAAACCACCCTTGGGGGTGAAGGTGTTAAGTTTTTAAAGAACTACAGTTTATCTGGATAAAAAGGTCAAATGTAAAAAAGATAAATGGTAAACTACGCATTAAATTAACTTGTAACTTTAGGTATCGACAATAATGTTTTAAGACTGTTAGTATAGTTAGCCTGATTTCTACTATTAGAAAGTTTTACATTTAGTACTTAACATCAATTTCAGCCGAGATTAAGTAGAATCTAAGATTGACCAGATATACTGTAAACAGTATAGTTGGATTACTATTTTTGCATTAGCAGTTTTACAGTATCTTTTTGTGTTTCCATAGGATCTGCTTAAAAGTAAAAAAAAGAAAAAGTCAGTGTCCTGGGATTCCTTCGACACTCTGCATGTTCACACATGGAGAAGATCCCTGTCTATATGAAATGTAAGTTTTCTCTTCTCTTCCCCCTTGAAAGACTGTGTATCTTAAGTTTCCCTAGGGTGTCACACTACTAATTCCAGAGAAAAGGCATAACTATAGCGTGCACTATCATGTCTTCTTCTTTTAATATACTGGTAGTTGTGAAAATATTCATGCATCCTCATTCAAAAGCAATTCTTTCTATGCAATTATACATTGTAATATTTTGTTTCTAAGATTTATAGCACTACATTTACTGAATAAAAAAAAGTCCATATCTAAAAATAGCTCATAAATAATAATGATCAGCATACACAGACCTTATCAATTCAATTTCCAGCCAGTGACCTTATTAGATTGTTATCATAAAGAACATGGTTCAGCTATGCATCTGGGAAAAAAAAAGCTGAAAAAAAGTTACCATGGCAGTAAATTCTGGTTTCGGGTGTAACACACACTGCATTAAAAGTAAAGTTGATTAGTTTCATAAAATGTAGCTGAAAATATCCTTCAAAACTATAATTCTCAAAACAGTTTGATCAAGCTCTTTTGGTGCCCAAGATTGGGTTTTAACAATGTGCTACTTCCAAGGTCTGTGCCTTGGAAAATTAAAACTGTAAGAAGAACAGTCATTCACTTACTAGGCCTAATAACACTAAAGAAAAGGTCTGTTTATTCCTAGCAGCCATAACACTTTTAACAGCTATCTAAAGTGTTTGACACCTTTAATAGTTTGTCCACTTTATCCTTATTCGTGTTTGTGCAATACCTCAATGTTGGGGATTACGTTAATATTTTTAATGTATTTTATATACCGTATGTGCCTTTAATCTTGTGAACCATTGCATTGTTTTAGTTATTTGGGATGAATCAACACAGACAAGAGGTTAATTCTATCACCTAACTGTGGTTAGGGAAAATTTAGGTGGGAGGAGTGCAAGTTTTGAAAGCTCCATCCACTGGCTGTAGAGCAGGAGTCAAATCAAAGAAGAGAGTTGTAGATTTGTTCTTCTTGTTAAATCAGGCCGGGAAGAGCAGACTTATCTGAGTAGTTGTGGGAAAGCACATAAAACTCACCATCGTATCTGTGTGTGTTTGTACTGTGCAAAGGGTGCGAAGATTAGAACACCCCCCTATAGAGAGAATGCCTTAAAAGTATGACCCCCATGCAGTGCAACTTAGAAAACACCACTGAGAGGAGGAGCCCAAGAAAAGACTGCTGTGCTTTCCTCAGAGAAACACCATTATTTCAGAGAAGAAGCATGAGGAGAACAGTGTCTAGTACCTGCATCATGATTGACTGCGCTAGCCACATCATAAAGCAAGAGACAGATACCGATGTAGCGAATAAGGTTGTGGACCCATGACCAGCCAGCAGCGATTAACAGTGTTCACTGTTGGTGTCTCCAACAAGCCCACTCTGTCTGAGCCATGAAGATGTCTGCATGCTGAAAGATGTAACTCTGGATCTCGCAAGAGTGGCGGGGTCTCTGATGCACCAGGCCGCAAAACCTCACAGTGAGAAACCAACTACTATCATACTCCAGGTTAAGGCGCAGTGATTCCAGTTCCATTTCCGGCTTCTGTTACCCCAGGACTGCCAAACAGGATACCTGGGATACGCGTATCAAGCACCCTCACCTGAACCAATCATGGCGGGTCTCGTGGACGGTTCCAAGAACTCTGCAATATGCTATAGATCACAGCAAACTGATAGAATGGGACTCTGAAGTGAGCACGAAACCTATGGCACCTCGAAATGTCATCTGCCATTCCTGCCAGGCCAGAACGCCTACCTTGACTGAGGTAGATCAATCCATCATGACTGTCCTCGCTCCAGTGCTGCATTTTCTGTTACCATTCAGGCAGCACCTCCTGTCACTCATGCCAGACTGCCTGCACCATCTGCTGTTATTGTAGATCAGCTTGATTCAGCTGCCACTGCTCTTAACCATCTGAGCAGTCTGGAGAAGCCATAGCACTACAATACCATGTGAGTGTCACGCGGTCTTATGATATGTGTACGATGTCAGTAAACTATTCTTAAAAGAACAACACTCTATACAACATATAGATTAGCAACATCAGCATGTAAATATAGAATAGATTTACCTGACACGATATCCGTTGAACTCAGGGTTAATCTTGAGGACTTGATACACTGTCACAGGAAAGAGAAGGACCGGGGGTCTAACCTGACCCTAAACTGGGGTCCTAACTAATCCCTCACCTTGGAGGTACTGATAATGGTTCAGAGGTCCAAGTCTCCAGCCTAACCCTGTCTCCTATCAGTCCCTGAACCCTGTAATCAGTCCTAAGAAGGATTCTGATTACCACCAAAGGGATATGGGCTGATCTCTGCTAAATACACAGATTAGACATATAAGACAGACTGGAGAAAACACAGACTTGCATACACACTCAAACACAGAAGGAACATAAATGATCTGGGATATTAAACTCTAAGCAAGGTGAGCTTAAAACAACTAAGGAGCTCTTTAACTTAAGTCTATACAGATACAATCCTATCTGTGGTCTGCATGAAGAATTTCACTGGCAACTCCCAAAACAGACAACCAAGGATTTAAAGGAAACCAATCAACAAATAATCAATTGCAGCCGGGAGAAACTGAACCCAGTCCCAGAACCGAGCACAGACAGAATTAACTCCCTCACTGCCAAACACAAAGAAACAGCAACTCAGCTGTGAGAAGTCAGAATGTGCAACCGCGACGATCTTCGTGGCGATGCACACATGACAGTACCCCCCCTTCTACGAGGGGCCTCCGGACCCTCATGGCCAGGTCTGCCCGGGTGAGTTCTGTGGAAGGTCCGAACCAACCGATCTGCGTTAATGTCAGACGCAGGAACCCACGTCCTCTCCTCTGGACCATACCCCTTCCAATGCACCAAGTACTGAAGGGACCGGCGATTCAGACGTGAGTCAATGATCTTTGACACTTGAAACTCCAAGTTACCATTGACCACCACTGGAGGAGGAGGTAGAGGTGACGGTATGACTGGTGCCACGTACCTCTTAAGTAATGACTTGTGGAACACATTGTGGATTTTAAACGTAGGAGGGAGGTCCAGACGAAATGCCACAGGATTAATTATGGAACTGATCCTGTACGGCCCGATGAATCTGGGACCCAGTTTCCAGGAGGGAACTTTAAGTTTTATATTCCTGGTAGACAACCATACCAGATCGTTCACATTCAGATCTGGACCAGAAACTCTCCTCCTATCAGCCATACGTTTATAACGGTTCCCCATAGCACTCAGATTATTCAATACACCTCTCCACACTGAAGCAAGTGACGACGAGAAACGCTCCTCCTCAGGAACCCCAGAAGGGCCCCCCCATTGAAAGTACAAAACTGGGGATGAAAACCATATGCCCCAAAAAACGGGGATTTACCAGTGGACTCGCTCCGCCTGTTGTTAAGAGCGAACTCTGCCAGAGGCAAGAAAGAAGACCAGTCCTCCTGGTTCTCTGAGACAAAACACCGAAGATAAGTCTCAAGGCTTTGATTCAGACGCTCTGTCTGACCATTGGTCTGCGGATGAAAAGCCGAGGAAAATGACAATTGCATCCCCCGACGTAAACAAAATGCCCTCCAAAATTTAGACACAAACTGAGACCCCCTATCTGACACCACATCAGAAGGCAACCCATGAAGTCTCACAATCTCCCCAATGAACACCTGTGCCAGAGTTTTAGCATTAGGGAGGGCAGGAAGAGCAATGAAATGTGCCATCTTACTGAACCTGTCAACAACCACCAGTATGACAGTTTTCCCTGACGACGGAGGAAGATCCGTAATGAAGTCCATAGACAAATGAGTCCATGGACGCTCCGGAAGTTTCAAGGGTAAGAGGGTCCCAGACGGACGGGTATGCGGGGTCTTAGAGCGAGCACAAACCCCACAGGACGCGACAAAAGTTATAACATCTTTATTAACGTTAGGCCACCAAAACCGGCGAGAAAGCAGATCTAAAGTAGCCTTACTCCCTGGATGTCCTGCTAAAGCAGAATTATGATGTGCCTCAATAACCTTTTGTCTCAACTGATTTGGGACAAACAGTCTCCCTGAAGGTCCTGCAGGGCGTCCCCCTGAGCCTCTAATACCTCCTCCTCAAGCTCAGAACATACAGCCGACACTACCACCCCCTCCTGAAGGATAGGAATCGGGTCATCCGTTTTCCCGGCCCCTGGGAAACTGCGAGACAAGGCATCAGCCTTAACATTCTTAGACCCAGGGCGATATGTGACGACAAAATTAAACCTGGTAAAAAACAACGACCATCGAGCTTGTCTGGAATTCAGACGCTTAGCAGATTCCAAATACAGCAGGTTTTTGTGATCAGTAATGACGGTAACCGGGTGGACTGCCCCCTCCAAAAAGTGACGCCATTCTTCAAAAGCCAACTTAATGGCCAAAAGTTCCCTATTGCCGATATCATAATTCCTTTCGGCGGACGACAACTTCTTAGAAAAGAAAGCGCACGGATGCCATTTACCAGGGGACGGACCCTGGGACAATATTGCACCCACCCCTACGTCAGACGCGTCCACCTCCACAATGAACGGCTGTGATGCATCTGGTTGGATGAGAACGGGTGCCGAAGCAAAACATTTTTTCAAAGAGGAAAAAGCTTGGCAAGCTTTGTCCGACCATTTAGAAAAATCCGTCCCTTTTCTTGTCATGTCAGTGAGAGGTTTGACGACAGATGAGAAATTACAAATAAATTTCCGGTAGTAGTTAGCAAACCCCAGAAAACGCTGCAGAGCCTTAAGATCCTCTGGCTGATCCCATTCAAGCACTGCTCTCACTTTTTCAGGGTCCATACGGAAACCGGAGGCTGACACCAAGAAACCCAAAAACTGAAGTTCCTGTACAGCAAATACACACTTTTCCAGTTTGGCGTATAGTTTATTGTCTCGCAAGATCTGCAACACCTGTCTCACATGCTCCTGGTGAGACACAAGATCTGGCGAGTAAATTAAAATGTCATCCAAATATACGACCACAAACAGCCCCACAAGGTGACGAAAAATGTCATTAACAAAATGTTGGAATACTGCTGGTGCAGTAGTCAGACCAAAAGGCATGATAAGGTTCTCATAATGTCCCTCCGGCGTGTTAAACGCCGTTTTCCACTCATCCCCCTCTTTTATCCTAATCAAATTATACGCCCCCCTGAGATCCAATTTAGAGAACCATTTGGCGCCCACAATTTGATTGAAGAGATCAGGAATAAGAGGGAGAGGATACGGATCTCGAACAGTAATCCGATTAAGTTCGCGGAAATCCAAGCAAGGCGTAGGCCTCCATCTTTTTTCTTCACAAAGAAGAACCCTGCGGCTACTGGGGAAGATGAAGGTCTAATATGCCCTTTGGCCAGACTTTCCGAAATATAGTCTTTCATAGCCTGCCTCTCAGGACCAGAAAGGTTATACAACCTAGCTTTAGGCAACTTAGCATCAGGAAGGAGATTAATAGAGCAGTCATACACGCGATGAGGAGGCAACTCCTGACACCCCTCCTCAGAGAACACATCCCCAAAGTCCTCCAAAAAAGGAGGCAATGTACTAGGCACGACCGCACTGATGACTGTGTTCATGCAGTTACTTTTGCAAAACTCACCCCATTGGCTTATCTCTCTGGACTGCCAATTAATCACAGGGTTATGTTTAACCAACCAAGGAAGTCCCAACACAATGGGAGTAGGTAGACCCTCCAACACATAACAAGATAATTGTTCCCTATGTATCGCCCCTACCCGAATATCAATGTTATGGACCTCATGAACAAAGCTACCTTGGCCGAGAGGCCTGGCGTCAATGGAGAATATAGGGATCGGTTTGGCCAATACACTCAGAGGCATACCTTGAGCCTGAGCAAACTGAGCGTCAACCAGATTAGCCCCGGACCCACTATCAAGAAGAACAGAAAATCTCTCCACTCTCGTACCAACCACCATCTCCACTGGTACAAGGAACTGAGAAGAACTAGCGGACGAAATACATACTCCCAGGTTGTCGTCCACCACACAACCTGGGATTAACAGTTTTCCGGCAACTTTTTGCTCAACAAGGCACGGGATGGACATCCCCCAACAAAATGTCCCTCTTTCCCGCAGAAGAAACACCTTCTAGTCCTGCTGCGTACCACCAATCCCCTCCTACGAAATGATGTCCCTCCCAACTGCATAGGCTCCTCTGAACAGACAAGGGGAACCTCAACATAAGGGACTTTTGTAGTAGGTGGAGCAACTACTGGGGGCGGAGTTACCTCACCCCTCTCCCGAAGCCGTCTATCAGTACGGATAGCTAGGGCCATAGCAGCCTCCAGTGATGGAGGAGAATCATACTGAGCCAAAACGTCCTTTAATTTGTCAGAAAGCCCATGACAAAACTGACTCCTAAGAGCTGTGTCATTCCACTGAGTATCTGTGGCCCATCTACGGAACTCAGAAGCAAATTCCTCCGCCGGACGATCTCCCTGCTGTATCTTACGTAATTTTGTCTCAGCAAGAGAGACCCGATCTGGGTCATCATATACCAAACCCAGGGCAGTAAAAAATCGATCTACAGACTGTAGAGCCGGGGATCCCGGAGGAAGGGAGAATGCCCAGGATTGAGGGTCCCCTTGTAGGAGCGAGATAACAATTCCCACTCTCTGCTCTTCACTCCCTGATGATCGAGGCCGAAGCCGAAAATACAATTTACATGCTTCCCGGAAGGTGAAAAATTTGTCTCGCCCACCAGTGAACCTGTCCGGGAGAGCTACTTTAGGTTCAAATCTGGTTTGCTCCAGGGGAGACAAAACTTTGGACTTAATGTCCGTCAGCTCCATGGATAATCCCTGCAACTGCAGAGCCAGCTGGGCTACTGGATCCATGGCAACTGGGGATAATTTTAAAGGCCAGTGAAAATGTCACGCGGTCTTATGATATGTGTACGATGTCAGTAAACTATTCTTAAAAGAACAACACTCTATACAACATATAGATTAGCAACATCAGCATGTAAATATAGAATAGATTTACCTGACACGATATCCGTTGAACTCAGGGTTAATCTTGAGGACTTGATACACTGTCACAGGAAAGAGAAGGACCGGGGGTCTAACCTGACCCTAAACTGGGGTCCTAACTAATCCCTCACCTTGGAGGTACTGATAATGGTTCAGAGGTCCAAGTCTCCAGCCTAACCCTGTCTCCTATCAGTCCCTGAACCCTGTAATCAGTCCTAAGAAGGATTCTGATTACCACCAAAGGGATATGGGCTGATCTCTGCTAAATACACAGATTAGACATATAAGACAGACTGGAGAAAACACAGACTTGCATACACACTCAAACACAGAAGGAACATAAATGATCTGGGATATTAAACTCTAAGCAAGGTGAGCTTAAAACAACTAAGGAGCTCTTTAACTTAAGTCTATACAGATACAATCCTATCTGTGGTCTGCATGAAGAATTTCACTGGCAACTCCCAAAACAGACAACCAAGGATTTAAAGGAAACCAATCAACAAATAATCAATTGCAGCCGGGAGAAACTGAACCCAGTCCCAGAACCGAGCACAGACAGAATTAACTCCCTCACTGCCAAACACAAAGAAACAGCAACTCAGCTGTGAGAAGTCAGAATGTGCAACCGCGACGATCTTCGTGGCGATGCACACATGACAGTGAGATCTGTAAGAAGCATAGCGATGAACCACCTGTCTCACTCCAGGAGGAGGTGCAAGGGGATCCTTATGAAACCTGTTGAGCCAATGTGGTAGAGGCAAAGAAGTTCATCCAGAAGTTCATCTTAGAATAGCTGGAAGGCCCAAATGCTGAGGAGACAAAGAAGAAAATGATTTACGGAGCCATTGTCAACTTTGACAAAGTCCGAGCCTATGGATTCATCCGTATAAATGTAACCAGACAAGACGTCTTTGTTAACTGAAGATTGAAGGAAAAGGACTACCTCTGTAAACAGCTTCATAGATTCCAGCCAGGAGAAGATGTAAAGTGTTTGAAAATGTGGGAGCCAACAGGCTGGTATGCTGTTACCGTGTCCGGTGTCAATGAATTGAGTGATTGAGATCAGGACAACTAGGTGTATACCACTGATCCCAAGACGGACAGCCAAACCCATGGGCCGTACCAGACTTCCACCGGCCTCAGGTTTGGAGTGCTGTCCCCACGATCATCTGAACTCCGAAATAGGCCAGAAACCAACACAAATCAACCAAATGCACCCCATGGGGCGTTCCATGTACTACTCCATTAGCCCGTCATCTCTGTCTATTCAGCCTATGAACAGCCAAGTCAAACTTGGCATACTATATGCTATCCCAGGCCAACCCAGTACTGGTTGAAATGAAACCGACCAAGGAGGAGAAGAAAGAACCTCCCACAAAGTGAATCACCAAGACAACAAAATAAGAAAAGTCACTCTGTTGGGCAATTGCACCTTGCTAAAGGAAAAGACACACTTCCCCTTCTCTGAAAAAAGTATCTGATTTGGCCCAAGGCTTAATTTGCCGGATGTTACTTGTTAGGCTGAAAAATCAATTGATATGATGAGAGAGAATGTTCCTGATTGCACACCATCCAAGGATGGAAATAAACCTATTATTTTAAAGCAGGTCAAGCTTAATTTTAAGTTTATTTTTATTTTTGCCTTTTTCTGCTGGATTTTGGGTACTTAAGCAAGGTTGAAGGGTTATATACCCTCAAGCATGGACAGAGCCGTATCCACATTATTACCTGTTATAAGTACTGTGTTCATATATGTTCCAGGATCCTTGCCAAGAAGAACTGGGTCAATTCAACAAACTGATATCAAGTAAAAGGATTTGGATTAAGTTTCTTGGGGGATCCTTACCTAGAAAGACTGGGATCCCTGCTTAAGAACTGTTTCCTTGCTTTATTAACACAAGTTAGCTCAGAAGTTATATCATAAAAAAACTGCCTATAAATATTTACAGTTTTTATATGTTCTTAAGCTCTACAGGGTAAAGAATAACCTATGCAGAAACATTTGCACTATTCTTAGTATTAACCCCTTAGCGACCAATGACGTGTATAGCGCATCATGAGTAGAGTTGAGCGATACTTTCCGATATCCTAAAGTATCGGAATCGGAATGGTATCGCCGATATCACTAAAATATCGGCGATACCCGATACCGATACCGGAAGTCCCATGTAAGTCTATGGGAACAAAATATCGAAATTAAAAAAAACCCATTCTTGCCTTGTTGGTTAATTGTACATGAAGGAAAACAAGAAAGAGTAATGTAGAATGTATTGGGGGAGGTTGAGGAGACATTAAAGGCATAGATGTTTGACCCAATCCAATGGAATAGCATTAATTTTTTTTTTTTAGGAAATACGTTCGGATTGACGAACAAATTGACAATGTTGTTAACCTTTTTTCTATTTTGTCAAATATGTCTGTTTCACAACTTCCATGGTCTTCACCTTTTTAACTTTTCACACACTTTCTCCTTCATAATTTTCAGCAGCATCATCTTTCTCATCAAATTATTCTTCATCTTCACCTTCTTAATCTTCTAAAACTTCTTGCTATTCATCTTTTTGTTAACATTACTTATATTGTTCTTATTAAACAGTTATTATTCTTCATATTCTACTTCTTCATCTTCTTCCTATTCATCCTTTTCATCATATTCTTATTTGTGACAGACATTCCTGTACTTGTAATCTGTAAAACTCTGAATTTTCATCCTTCCGTTCTTGCTGTCATGAAAGATTTTAATTACAACAGTATTTGTCCGCGTTCAGTTTAGCCTGCAGCAGCATCAGGCATTTTCCAGGGGCACCACGAGGAGGAACGGACTCACCCCCATACACTGCTTAGTCTTCTTCTGCTTAGAATTTAGAGCATATATTTTGCTCTTCATTTTGGTCTTATACTTAATGTTCTTCTGCTTTTTGATCTTCTGCTTATTGTTCTTCTGTCTCTTGTTCTGTATCTTGTAGTTTGTCTTAACCTTCTTTGTCCTGTTGGTGATGGTACAAAAGCCAATGGAAGTAACGAGGACCAGCTGACTGTGCTGGAACCCGGAGGGTCAGCAGAAGGAAAAGAGCCAATGGCACAACCGAGGACCAGCTGACGTTACTGGGACAGGGTTACTAAGCAGGAGGTACCTGTGCTCCAAAGCACTACCAAGGACCAGCAGACGTTGCTGGAACTCGGATACCGACATGGAGGCACCTAGGCCAAAGGCACTGCGGAGAACCAGCTGACGGTACTGGAACCCGGATGGGTAGCAGAAGGTACAAAGCCAATGAAGAACGAGACACTGACTGTGGGACGAGGTCGCAGAGGAAATAGTGCCAATGCACACGAGACAGCTGACGTACGGACAGGTCTAAGCAGAGTACCTGTGCCCAAAGATACAGGACCACAGACGTTGCTGGAACTCGATACGACATGAGGCACTAGGCAAAGGTACTGCGGAGACAGTGAGTACTGGAACCCGATGGGTAGAGAGAGTACCATGGAAATTAAAGTTGAGGCAGCAGGACTGTTTGCCGTTCACACAGCAGGGGAACAGCTGACATTACTGAACCCCAGTAACACGGGAGCAAGTGTAGACTGTGCTAACAGCACTTCCGAGAAACAACTGGCGGTGTTGTAACCCAGGGATGAGAAGAGAACATGGTGGAGGCAGCAGGACTTTTTGCCGTTCACACAGCAGGGGAACAGCTGACATTACTGAACCCCAGTAACACAGGAGCAAGTGTAGACTGTGCTAACAGCACTTCCGAGAAACAACTGGCGGTGTTGTAACCCAGGGATGAGAAGAGAACATGGTGGAGGCAGCAGGACTTTTTGCCGTTCACACAGCAGGGGAACAGCTGACATTACTGAACCCCAGTAACACAGGAGCAAGTGTAGACTGTGCTAACAGCACTTCCGAGAAACAACTGGCGGTGTTGTAACCCAGGGATGAGAAGAGAACATGGTGGAGGCAGCAGGACTTTTTGCCGTTCACACAGCAGGGGAACAGCTGACATTACTGAACCCCAGTAACACGGAGCAAGTGTAGACTGTGCTAACAGCACTTCCGAGAAACAACTGGCGGTGTTGTAACCCAGGGATGAGAAGAGAACATGGTGGAGGCAGCAGGACTTTTTGCCGTTCACACAGCAGGGGAACAGCTGACATTACTGAACCCCAGTAACACGGAGCAAGTGTAGACTGTGCTAACAGCACTTCCGAGAAACAACTGGCGGTGTTGTAACCCAGGGATGGAGAAAAAGGGATGGAGAACATGGTGGAGGCAGCAGGACTGTTTGCCGTTCACACAGCAGGGGAACAGCTGACATTACTGAACCCCAGTAACACAGGAGCAAGTGTAGACTGTGCTAACAGCACTTCCGAGAAACAACTGGCGGTGTTGTAACCCAGGGATGAGAAGAGAACATGGTGGAGGCAGCAGGACTTTTTGCCGTTCACACAGCAGGGGAACAGCTGACATTACTGAACCCCAGTAACACAGGAGCAAGTGTAGACTGTGCTAACAGCACTTCCGAGAAACAACTGGCGGTGTTGTAACCCAGGGATGAGAAGAGAACAGGTGGAGGCAGCAGGACTTTTTGCCGTTCACACAGCAGGGGAACAGCTGACATTACTGAACCCCAGTAACACAGGAGCAAGTGTAGACTGTGCTAACAGCACTTCCGAGAAACAACTGGCGGTGTTGTACCCAGGGATGAGAAGAGAACAGGTGGAGGCAGCAGGACTTTTGCCGTTCACACAGCAGGGGAACAGCTGACATTACTGAACCCCAGTAACACAGGAGCAAGTGTAGACTGTGCTAACAGCACTTCCGAGAAACAACTGGCGGTGTTGTAACCCAGGGATGAGAAGAGAACATGGTGGAGGCAGCAGGACTTTTTGCCGTTCACACAGCAGGGGAACAGCTGACATTACTGAACCCCAGTAACACAGGAGCAAGTGTAGACTGTGCTAACAGCACTTCCGAGAAACAACTGGCGGTGTTGTAACCCAGGGATGAGAAGAGAACAGGGTGGAGGCAGCAGGACTTTTTGCCGTTCACACAGCAGGGGAAAAGCTGACATTACTGAACCCCAGTAACACAGGAGCAAGTGTAGACTGTGCTAACAGCACTTCCGAGAAACAACTGGCGGTGTTGTAGCCCAGGGATGAGAAGAGAACATGGTGGAGGCAGCAGGACTGTTTGCCGTTCACACAGCAGGGGAACAGCTGACATTACTGAACCCCAGTAACACAGGAGCAAGTGTAGACTGTGCTAACAGCACTTCCGAGAAACAACTGGCGGTGTTGTAGCCCAGGGATGAGAAGAGAACATGGTGGAGGCAGCAGGACTGTTTGCCGTTCACACAGCAGGGGAACAGCTGACATTACTGAACCCCAGTAACACAGGAGCAAGTGTAGACTGTGCTAACAGCACTTCCGAGAAACAACTGGCGGTGTTGTAACCCAGGGATGAGAAGAGAACATGGTGGAGGCAGCAGGACTTTTTGCCGTTCACACAGCAGGGGAACAGCTGACATTACTGAACCCCAGTAACACGGGAGCAAGTGTAGACTGTGCTAACAGCACTTCCGAGAAACAACTGGCGGTGTTGTAACCCAGGGATGAGAAGAGAACAGGATGAGAAGAGAACATGGTGGAGGCAGCAGGACTGTTTGCCGTTCACACAGCAGGGGAACAGCTGACATTACTGAACCCCAGTAACACAGGAGCAAGTGTAGACTGTGCTAACAGCACTTCCGAGAAACAACTGGCGGTGTTGTAACCCAGGGATGAGAAGAGAACAGGGTGGAGGCAGCAGGACTTTTTGCCGTTCACACAGCAGGGGAACAGCTGACATTACTGAACCCCAGTAACACAGGAGCAAGTGTAGACTGTGCTAACAGCACTTCCAAGCAACAACTGGCGGTGTTGGAGCCCAGGGTCAAGGAGGATGTTTAAATACTAGATCAAGTATTTTCCTTGTTACGTGTCAATTAAAAATGTCTATACTCCAAACAAGAGAAATATAACCTTTAGTACCATAAGATGATGATTTTACTTTAAAAAATATATGTAAATTAATAATTGACAAACATAAACGCATACATTAACATGTTGAAAAGCAATGCAAACCACAATAAAAATCGGTTAAATAATCTGCTATACGGTTTTAAATAAAAGCATACAAGTACATATCAGAATCCATTAATGATGGATAAGTAACAGTATGTACACCATTTTCATTTGCTGAATAATATCACTAAAAAGTTTTTAAAAATATCTAAAATTTCCATCATGTAATACTGATAATATGTGGCAATCATTTATATTAACAAAAAAAACCTTTAAAAAGTGCATAGTGAAAACAGCTATTTATGCCTGACTGTGGACTTGCAAGCATGACAACGGATAGATAAGGTATATATAGATGACACTGCATAGCCACAGATGGTGAATGGCGATGTAATACTGTACCTCAATAAAGTGTGCGTTACTACTACATCCTTTTTTTTATATAGCTTTATAAAAGGGTACGTGCATGTATGCTTGCGCCTTTGTTTGGACGCACAGACTGGCTTCCTGCTGTGACGCGTTGGGTATTGGAGCGTCTGTGCGTCTTATGACGCAGACTAACATTCACGGTGCGCATCGTTCATCATCGCAAGCGTACCGACAACACAAAGGCGTTGTCATGACTGCTTTACTCAGTAAACATGCACCTATGATGAAACATACACGCATGTGCCCTATTACATAACAAGCTACAAGAAAAATGCGTGTGAGGTGTGACACAGCTGTTTTGTTAAGGTACAGTATTATATCGACATTGTACAGGTGTCGCTATTCAGTCTGATAAATAGATATCATTCACCTATTCTATCAGTTGTCGTTCTTTCAGCACCACTTACAGGTATATATTTTGCTATTGTGACTATGCACTATTGACTTTACCAAGGTAATGCATGATTTTTGTTAGCGATTATCATGTTTACATGAAGGACCTTTATGATATGGGCTGTTAACTTTCTAATCAAATATGTATTTTTAAAATGACACAAATATAAGTAATGTTGAAGAGGACTATTCCTACATGCATTGTTTGCACAATATTACAGGTGTACATCACGTCCCTTAATCAACATTGGATATTATATTTACTTGTATGCTTTTATTTCAAAGGCAAGAACACTGAAGTATAACCTTCGCACTGCAGCAGTTGTCAAAGTTCAACCCACATTATGCACTTCCAACATTGCAGTATTTGAGTCATCATGATGTGAGTTGGATTTGTCTAAGCTATGGAGTGACAAGGTTGACCATCAGTATCCTATAGCATAAGTAGGCTTTTGTGTTTGCATTTGTTTTCGACATGTGCATATCTGTAATAATATGTCACAATTATTTTGTTACAGATTTGTGACAAAGACAAATCATTTTATGGTTTGAAAGTTGACGTTTCAAATGTTTACAGCTTAGAAATCATGGTGTAGCCTCATATCTATGTGTAGCACTACACACTTTGAGATGTCATGTTTTTTTCACCATGATTAGGTAGCTAGCAGTAATTTTTGCCGGACACACAGCAGGGGAACAGCAGGCGTTACTGAACCCCACAAACACATCAGCGATTGTTTTCATCTGTGCATCTAACACTTCTGAGCAGCAACTGGCGCTGTTGAAGCCCAGGGTCAAGGAGGGTGTAGGCAGAGGCCTAGTATGAGACGTTTGAAGTTGAAGTTGTAGTTAGCAGCAGTAATTTTTGCCAGACACACAGCAGGGGAACAGCAGGCGTTACTGAACCCCACAAACACATCAGCGATTGTTTTCATCTGTGCATCTAACACTTCTGAGCAGCAACTAGCGCTGTTGAAGCCCAGGGTCAAGGAGGGTGTAGGCAGAGGCCTAGTATGAGACGTTTGAAGTTGAAGTTGTAGTTAGCAGCAGTAATTTTTGCCAGACACACAGCAGGGGAACAGCAGGCGTTACTGAACCCCACAAACACATCAGCGATTGTTTTCATCTGTGCATCTAACACTTCTGAGCAGCAACTGGCGCTGTTGAAGCCCAGGGTCAAGGAGGGTGTAGGCACAAAATATTGAGTTATTGCCTTGTTACGTGGCCATTGCAAATGTATGTACTTCAAACAAGAATAAATGAACTTTTACTACAACAATAAAATGATAAATTTCAATTACAAGAATAGAAAAATATTTATACTTGACAGTCCTCTGTGGTTGATAACGTTTAATGGCTAACTGAAAATATGGTAACAAATTCAAAGCTTTCGAGACTACTCAGGTGCTTCATCAGGCTAAGAGTAAAGCCAAAAATGAAGAATCACATATTTCTACACACAACAGGACACAGGAATAGCTAAGACAAGTGAGGGAGGGACAAGTGAGGGGAGACCGGCAACAAAAAGGAGAACAAGGATGAATTATCAGCGCCACACAATCACAGATAAATTAATGAATTTACCTGTGGCAAAAGACTTTTGTTTGCCCGGTCATAGCATCATGGATATGGAATTACTGGTATTAAAATATAACTTCAAATATGAGAAACGTACAAAGGTTTCAGAATATAAGCTCATCATGACCTTTGACACTGTTAGTGATGGAATGAATAGATCACATGGATTTATGTCATTCTATATCAATTAAGGAATCTGCGTCTATGCCCTTCCAGGGTCATGAAAACCCAAAAAAATACGCCAATGAGAGGGCAATCAAACTTTCTATCCTTATCTAGGAACTGTTCCAATATTTATGTTCATCCCTGTGAGATAATGACAGTTCTGATACACGTCACTTACTTGTCTTACCTATTGCACTATTCCTGTGTCCTGTTGTGTATAGAAATATGTGATGCTTAATTTTTTTAGTTAGTCTTTCCCTGATGAAGAGACGTGAGTAGCCTTGAAAGCTTGCAATTTGTTTCCATCTTTTCAGTTATCCATTAAAAGGTATCAACCACTGCTGACTCTGAAGTCTAAATATTTTTCTATCTACTGGCTAACACGGTACAAAGATACACATGTTTTCTAATTTCAAGAAGGAAAAATAAAGAAAATACAAATATAAACGCATATATGCACATGCCAAAAATAAATGGAACAACACAACACCCAAAAAATTGGTAACAAAATATAGTGTTGTAAATTTAAGAATAAAAGTACATTTTTTTTTTTATGAATAATGCTTAAGGAACGCTATGTTAAACCATAACATAGTGAAGACAATGGATTTTGTAATAGTCACTCATCATCCCTCATCGCAAATTTTATGTGACAGTCACAGACATTTCAATTATTTAAGTTCATAAAATCGTAACTTTCTATAGCATGTATGACATGTCCAGCATGGACTCATCAATGTGATTGATGACACAATAATGTACAATAAAAAATAACCATTTAAAAAAACATTAGGCATTGTTTGTCACAATTTAAGTGTGTGCCTGCAAGTGTAGGTGAAACAAAGGCTACGGATAGCAAAGGTATATTCTATGTCTGTATCAGACAGTGGACAGCCTCTGATGGGTAATGCCGATGTTATACTGTACGTCAATAAAGTCTGCGGCTGAAATCATGCATTTTTTGCTTGTAGAGTGTTGAAGAGGGTAAAAGAATGTCTGGTTGCGCAAAGCTTTATCCGTCAACACTACCTTCCTACTGTCACGCGTAGGGTAGGGTAGCGTGTGGCAATTAGCTGACTATCAAATGTGAGGTTAGGCTGCGTTATTGCGCACTAGGGACGCAAAAAAAAATACAGCAGTAATAATTTAATGTGTAATACTCCACCTATGACAAACAAAAAAATTACGTTCCCTCTTTAACAATGTACAAGACTAACAAGCCTAATGGTTGACGCTGACTTAATTGAGATACAGTATTACATCAACATTGTCCATGAGTAACTATGCACTGTGATACCTATATACCAGTATTAATTTATATCTCTTGTGGTTGTTTCACAGCACTTGCAGTATAACTACCTATTGTCAGTATGCATGATGCACTTTCTAGATGTAATAATTTATTATTGGACATTATTACCATGTTTACATGCTGGCCATTTCATATATGGTGTTTGAAGTTACAGTTGGCATCAGTATGTGTATTTTATAATGTCTGTCATAAATAAAACTCGTGATGATGATGATGAGGATTTAATGATTCGTACATCCATTGACTGCATTATCTTACAGGTACAGATAAAGTTCCTTAAAAAGCATTAATTCATAAGTCTGAAATGTACTTTTATGCATTAATTTCAAAATGTGAAGAGTAGACTATGTTTTATTTTTTGTTACCATTTCTAATAGACATGTGCAGATATGCGCTGTGATGACAAATTATTATTTGTCCATATTTGTCATAAAAATTTATCATTCTAGGCCTGCAAAACTTCACAATTTCATGTTTTCAGCATAACAAGCAGGGTGACGGCTCTTCCCTATTTGGAGCATGTTGGTCATGTGTTTTTCTGTCCATGTGTCGGGAACAGGAGACTTCTTGCCGTTGACACAGCAGGGGAACAGCTGGCGTTACTGAACCCCACTAACAGTAGAGCTTGTGTTTTGTTCTGTGGACACGACACTTCTGAGCAGCAACTGGCAGTGTTGGAGCCCAGGGAGTAGAGTTCAGGTGGTAGAAAGATGAACATAACAGGAGACATGGATAACGTTGCGAACCAGTTATTTAATCTGAAAACGGACAGACAAATTCTGCCGAGATCCATGCCTTGTTCATTTTCAGAAAAGTAAGCCGGTCTACATTATCGGAGGATAGTCGCATGCGACGGTCTGTTAGTACACCACCTGCAGCACTAAAGACGCGCTCCGATAATACACTGGCAGCAGGGCAAGCCAGCACCTCCAATGCATACTGGCTAAGCTCTGGCCATGTATCCAGCTTAGAGACCCAAAACTTGAATGGGGAAGAGCCATCTGGGAGTACACTGAGAGGCAAAGCCAAGTAGTCTGTCACCATCTGACGGATACGTTGCCTCCCGCTGACTGGAGCCCTCTCGGATGGTGTAGACATTTGTGGCGCTGCCACAAAACTTTGCCACATTTTTAACATACTGGTCTTTCCCTGTGCAGAGGCACTGCGTGTGCTCCCTCTTGTTGCAGAGCTCTCTACACTGCCTCGACGCACAGAGCTGCTTTGTAAAGCAGTAGCAGCAGCAGTGCTCTCGGCAGTAAGGTAGAACATTAGGGATTGCACCAGTGTGTCTTGGTACTCCCGCATTTTACGCTCCCGGTTCAACGGTGTGATGAGGCTTTTGACGTTGTCCCGGTAGCGAGGGTCTAGGAGGGTGTACACCCAATAATCAGACGTCGTGAGAATGTGGGCGATGCGGCGGTCGTTTCTTAGGCACTGCAGCATGAAATCAACCATGTGCTGCAGACTCCCAACTGGCAAAGAAACGCTGTCCTCTGCAAGAGGCGTTATCTCTGCCTGCTCTGCATCACCCCACCCTCGCTCTACATACTGACTAGAGCGTTGTGTACCTCCCTCTGGAGCGATGTCTTCCTCCTCCATTGACTCCTCCTCCTCATCCTCCTCACAAAGTGAGCCCTGCCCAGCCCTTTGTGAGGAACCACGTTGCGCTGACTTTCCAGAAGGTGATGGAATTTGTGACTCCTCATCCTCCACCTCTTCCAAAACCTCATCCCTTATTGCTTGCAGTGTTTTTTGAAGCAGGCAGATAAGGGGGACAGTCAGGCTGACTAGTGCATCATCTGCACTCGCCATCCGCGTTGACTCATCAAACGCACGCAAAACGTGGCACATGTCCTTCATAGTGGCCCACTCATTAATGGTGAAGTGTGGACGGCGCAAATTGCGTGTTGATTGCGCCTGATGCAGCTGATACTCCATAACTGCTGGCTGCTGCTCACACAACCGCTCCAACATATGTAACGTTGAATTCCACCTGGTGGATACGTCACATATGATGCGATGTTCAGGAAGGCGCAATCTGCGTTGCAGAGCTGCAATGCGCGATCTGGCCATGCTGGAACGTCGCAAGTGAGCGCACTCTAGGCGGACCTTGTGCAGCAGTGCATCAAGATCCGGATAGTCCCTCAAAAAACTCTGCACGACCAAGTTGAGCACATGTGCCAGACATGGTATGTGAGTGAGGTTGCCAAGGCCCAGAGCTGCCACCAGATTTCGGCCATTGTCACACACTACCAAGCCTGGCTGGAGATTCGCTGGCAAAAACCACACGTCGCTCTCCTGCTTGATGGCATTCCAGACCTCCTGCGCTGTGTGGCTTCGATTCCCCATGGGAATTAATTTCAGAACGGCCTGTTGCCGTTTGGCCACGGCTGTGCTCATATCGGTCGCATCAGGTAAGCGTCCACGGATCCATGTGGAGGTAGACCGTGACGGCTCCTGCAGCGATGATTCTGAGGAACTGGAGTAGGAGGAGGAGTCAATGTGGACAGACTTGATTCCGGCAATCCTTGGAGTTGGCAGAACACGTACAGCGCCACTCGCAAGATCTGTACCCGGCTCCACAACATTCACCCAATGGGCAGTGAGTGAAAGGTATCGTCCCTGGCCATGGGTACTGGTCCACGCATCGGTGGTCAGGTGGACCTTGCTACTGACGGCGTTTAGTAGCGCATGTTTAATTTTTGCCTCAACATGCTTTTGCAGACCAGGGACGGCTTGCCTGCTGAAATAAAATCGGCTGGGCACATTGTATTGTGGGACTGCCAATGCCATTAATTCACGGAAACTGTCAGTCTCCACCAGCCTGAATGACAGCATTTCAAGGGACAGGAGTTTTGCAATGCCAGCATTCAGAGCCTGTGCTCGTGGATGGTTTGCCGAGTATGGCCGTCTTTTATCCCATGCCTGTGCTACCGATGGCTGTTTTGTGGCCTGGGTGTGTGAGGATGACAGGGAACTTGCAGCTGTGGGTGGAATAACACTGTGTCTCTGGACAACAGTGACAGAGGTTCTTCCATGGCGATCCTTTGAGGAAGCCTTACCAGCTGTGTGTGAACTGGAGGAAGAGGCTCCAACAGGAGCTGAAGATGTAGGTGCTGCTGTAGGTTGGCCTACATCTCCAGTGTGTCTTTGTAACTCAACAAAGTGCTTTGACCGCACATGTTTCCACATATTTGTTGTATTAAGGTTACTGACACTTTTACCTCTTTTAATTTTTTGATTACACAGCTTGCATTTTACATAGCAAATATCATCTGCAACTGTATCAAAAAAGGACCACGCAGAGCAAGTCCGGGGAGCGCCCGGTTTGGCTGTTGTAAGAGAACTGCTCCGAACGGGTGCCAAACTGGAGGCTACAGGCAAGCGAGTCTGCAGCCTACCTCTCCCTACTGTTTGGACCGTTGGTGCAATCTCTTCCTCAGAGCTGCTCCCACCACCTTCCTGTTCCTCACGCCATGTTGGGTCTTGGACCTCATCATCTCCACCACTACCCTCTTCCAACACCTGCTGTTGTTGGGTGGTCTGGCCAGCACCATGCTCAACAGAAACTGGCAACTGAGTCTCATCATCATCAGATGCGTTCTGCGGTGTGCTGACCATCGGCACTGGCTCACCCGCCTCTTCAGATTCAGAGAGACACAGCTGTTGCGCATCACTGCATACTGCCTCTTCTTCACATTCCAGAATGCTGCTTGGCTGGGCCCCTGTTTCCAAGCCAACAGATTCTGAGAACAGAAGCAGAGACTCAGCTGGCTCCTGTACAGAGCTCTCTGACTGCCTGGGCAATTTGGCAGGCGGTGAAGAGACTGATGGTTGTTCAACAGTGCTGTGGTCCTGAGAGGAGGTGGAAGGTATTGAAGTCGATGCATTGGCTGCCATCCAACCAACAACGGCTTCAATTTGTTCTTCACGCAGCAGGGGGGTACGCTGAGCTCCTACAAAAGTGCGCATAAAGGAACGCTCACGGGGAAAACTGGTGGATGCTGTGTCACTGGGTGCGGCAGCAGCCACAGAATCCCCACGTCCTCTCCCTGCTGCAAATCCACGGCCTCGACCACGACCACGTGCCTTACTCACTGACTTCTTCATCTTGGTAGATTGATAAAGAAAGTCAGAAAAGTTAAGGCCTAAGTGTGGTTATTCCTCACAGACTACAGTGAACCCTGCAGACAACTGTTCAGTATCTGTGAAAGGCCCCTTTGTGTACTTCTATAGTGTTTGCAACCAATGTATTGTATACGGATGGAAGCGCGTCACACTAATAGATTAGATTTTTTTCCACTAAAATGGAGCAGCACCAATTAGAGAAAAATGTGAAGGATGAGGCAGTGACACACGCTCAGCAGACTACAACCGGCAGTGGTTGAAGTACAAACTGGAGCGTAATCTGCACTCACAAAATGAAAAGCTCACAGACTACAGTGAACACTGAAACACAACTATTCACTATCTGTGAAAAGCTCCTTTGTGTACTTCTATAGTGTTTGCAACCAATGTATTGTATACGGATGGAAGCGCGTCACACTAATAGATTAGATTTTTTTCCACTAAAATGGAGCAGCACCAATTAGAGAAAAATGTGAAGGATGAGGCAGTGACACACGCTCAGCAGACTACAACCGGCAGTGGTTGAAGTACAAACTGGAGCGTAATCTGCACTCACAAAATGAAAAGCTCACAGACTACAGTGAACACTGAAACACAACTATTCACTATCTGTGAAAAGCTCCTTTGTGTACTTCTATAGTGTTTGCAACCAATGTATTGTATACGGATGGAAGCGCGTCACACTAATAGATTAGATTTTTTTCCACTAAAATGGAGCAGCACCAATTAGAGAAAAATGTGAAGGATGAGGCAGTGACACACGCTCAGCAGACTACAACCGGCAGTGGTTGAAGTACAAACTGGAGCGTAATCTGCACTCACAAAATGAAAAGCTCACAGACTACAGTGAACACTGAAACACAACTATTCACTATCTGTGAAAAGCTCCTTTGTGTACTTCTATAGTGTTTGCAACCAATGTATTGTATACGGATGGAAGCGCGTCACACTAATAGATTAGATTTTTTTCCACTAAAATGGAGCAGCACCAATTAGAGAAAAATGTGAAGGATGAGGCAGTGACACACGCTCAGCAGACTACAACCGGCAGCGGTTGAAGTACAAACTGGAGCGTAATCTGCACTCACAAAATGAAAAGCTCACAGACTACAGTGAACACTGAAACACAACTATTCACTATCTGTGAAAAGCTCCTTTGTGTACTTCTATAGTGTTTGCAACCAATGTATTGTATACGGATGGAAGCGCGTCACACTAATAGATTAGATTTTTTTCCACTAAAATGGAGCAGCACCAATTAGAGAAAAATGTGAAGGATGAGGCAGTGACACACGCTCAGCAGACTACAACCGGCAGTGGTTGAAGTACAAACTGGAGCGTAATCTGCACTCACAAAATGAAAAGCTCACAGACTACAGTGAACACTGAAACACAACTATTCACTATCTGTGAAAAGCTCCTTTGTGTACTTCTATAGTGTTTGCAACCAATGTATTGTATACGGATGGAAGTGCGTCACACTAATAGATTAGATTTTTTTCCACTAAAATGGAGCAGCACCAATTAGAGAAAAATGTGAAGGATGAGGCAGTGACACACGCTCAGCAGACTACAACCAGCAGTGGTTGAAGAACTAACTGGAGCGTGATCTGCACTCAAAAAATCAAAACCTCACAGACTGCAGTGAACACTGAAACACAACTATTCACTATCTGTGAAAAGCTCCTTTGTGTACTTCTATAGTGTTTGCAACCAATGTATTGTATACGGATGGAAGCACGTCACACTAATAGATTTGATTTTTTTCTAATATAATGGAGCTGCACCAATTCCACTAAATAAAATAAAAAAAAAAAGAGTCAGTGACACGTGCAGATGCCTACAAACAGCGGTGGATGCAGAGCAAACTGCAGCGTCACCTGCACTGTCACACACACACCTTGCACAGAGCTGTTAAAACAACACTGGCAAAATGAAGCTTTACACAGCGGTTGGTAAACTAGCCTGCCTCAAGCACAGTAGTACACAAAATCGCAATATCTAACTGTCCCTCAGAGTGAGCAGAGTAGCGTTCTGTCCCTTACTGAGTTCACAGCACAGTGACGCTAAAATGGCGGCGGCGCCTTTTATAGTGCATTCTGACATCATTTCAGCAGCCAATCACAGCCATGCCATTAGTTAAGATGACCGCAGCATTACAGGATGTGCCCACACTTCGTAGGATTCCTCATTGGCTGACTAAAATCACATTGCCTCTCAAAGAATTATGGGAACTTCCGATTCCGGTATACGATATTGAAAAAGTATCGGAATTAAGTATCGGAATTCCGATAACGCGAATATCGGCCGATACCCGATACTTGCGGTATCGGAATGCTCAACACTAATCATGAGCAGGTCTCATCTCCCTCATAATGATGTGTTGCTTTCAAACTGTCAATGTGTATAAACACACAGTGACAACTCTGCACAGACAGGGAGCCCTTTTTAGTGGTTCCCGCTCTCTGCTGCGATCAGTCATTCAATCAATCGAGTCAAATGGTGCGCCAGCCAATCACACCCATACCCTTACTTGGCATGGCTGCAATAAGGCCAAAAGTGCCCACAACCTTAAAGCTTATTGATTGGCTTCGCTGCATCCTTTCAATAAGCTTGATTAGGCTGCCAAACAACAACACAGCAAGAAGCCCGTGTTTGGAGTTTGGTACCGAACACTTAGTGAACCCAGATCTTTAATGTTCATGGGGGGTGCTGCTGTCCTGACAACTTAGAGCATCTGCCAGTATGACATGGCACCCGCCAATCATTTCAGGCAAATGTGCACTCGGATATGATGCTACTTGCCTTCTAAGCTTTGCACTGTGCCTAAAAAGTAGCTTTTGACCACATAAGGGGAATTGCTGCACTCAGAAGACATTGCATAATACATTTTGTTTTCCATTTTCTTCAATTATCATTTTTGAAAATTATAAACTTTGTGAAAAAACACATTGTACTGGAAAAAATGTAACTTTTCATTTTCACAGCCCAATGATGTACAATTCTGTGAAATACCTGTGAGTTTAAAATGCCCACTACACCATAAGAGGTATTCTTTGTGAGATTTGGGTAAGAATACAAGGACAGAACAATGGAAAGGACACCATTGTAGGCATTTACTACAGGCCACCTATGCAAGCTGAAGATATGGATGAACTCTTTATGCATCAAATGGCCAAGTTCTCCAAAAAATATGACATAGTGGTCATGGGAGATTTCAACTATCCAGACATTTGTTGGGAATCTCTCTCAGGCAAAACTAACAGGTCAAGGAAATTCTTATCCTCTCTTGCTGACAACTTTATCTTTCAAAAGGTAGGGGAGAAAACAAGGGGATCTGCTACCTTGGATCTAATCCTTATAAACAGGGAGGAAATGGTTGAGGAGGTAAGAGTGGCTGGGACCCTAGGAGGTAGTGACCATGCTATTTTAGAATTTTGGATAACAAGAGGAGGAAGACCTATGAAGACTCAGACGTCAAGGTTAGATTTCAGACAGGCAGATTTTAAGGGACTCAGAAAGAGAATTGGAGGGATCCAATGGCTGGATATCCTTAAGGACAAAAATGTCCAGGAAGGATGGGAAATCTTGAAAAATGAGATTCTCAAAGCACAATCGTTAACAATTCCGAAAAGAGGGAAGAATGGGAAGCATTTAAGGAAACCAGGATGGATGAACAAAGAACTTAAACACATGCTAAAAAGGAAGAAAGAAATGTTTATCAAATGGAAAGAGGGAGGCATATCTAAAGAAGAATATAATGTCATCTGCAGAACCTGCAGGGCACAAATCAGATTATCTAAAGCTGACAATGAATTAAGGCTTGCAAGAGATGTCAAAAGCAACAAAAAAGGATTTGGGGATACGTCAAAAGTAAAAAAAAAGTCAAAGATGCTATAGGATTTTTACAGGATGAAAATGATGAAATGGTAAGAAAGGATGTTGAGAAGGTTGAACTTTTAAATTCCATTTTTGCATCTGTTTTCTCTCAGAAAGGAAATGTAACATCAACTGATCTTCACTGTCCTATTAAAGGAAAGAAGAATCCAGGATATCTATAAACAGAAAGACAGTGAGGAATCACTTAGCTAACCTAAATTAATTCAAGTCTCCAGGTCCAGATGAATTACACTCCAGAATACTGAAGGAGATAGCAGAAGAAATTCTTGAACCACTGTCCATAATCTTTGAAAATTCTTGGAGAACAGGAGAAGTCCCAGAAGACTGGAGAAGAGCAAATGTTGTTCCTATCTTCAAAAAGGGGAAGAAGGTGGACCCAGGGAACTACAGGCCTGTGAGTCTGACTTATATACCAGGAAAGATATTTGAACAAATTATTAAAGAACATGTATGTAAGTACCTGCATAAGAACGAAGTGATTAAACAGAGTCAGCATGGGTTTGTAACTAATAAGTCATGTCAGACTAACTTAATTTCCTTCTATGACAGAATCACTGACTGGGTGGATCAGGGAAATGCTGTAGATATAGTATATCTTGACTTCAGCAAAGCATTTGACAAAGTATCTCACACAATCCTTATTGAAAAAATGACTAAGTATGGAATGGACAAGGCAACTGTTAGGTGGATTCATAACTGGCTTAGTGATCGGACTCAAAGAGTGGTCGTAAATGGCTGCACATCCAGTTGGAAGAATGTCTCAAGTGGGGTACCACAAGGCTCTGTTTTGGGCCCTGTATTGTTCAACATCTTTATCAATGATTTAGATGAAGGAATTGAGGGTAAACTGATCAAATTTGCTGATGACACAAAGCTAGGAGGGGTAGCTAATACTAGAGAAGAGAGAGAGAGGATTCAAAAAGATATAAATAAACTGGAGCAGTGGGCAGCAACTAACAGAATGTTTTTTAACAGGGAAAAATGCAAAGTACTACATCTGGGAAATAAAAATGAAAAAAGCATATACAAAGTGGGAGGAATGGGGCTAAGTAACAGCACATGTGAAAAAGACTTGGGTATACTAATTGATCACAGACTGAACATGAGTCAACAGTGTGATGCAGCAGCAAAAAAGGCAAATACAATTCTAGGATGTATCAACAGGAGCATACAGTCTCGATCACGTGAGGTCATTATTGCCCTCTACTCCTCTTTGGTCAGACCTCATCTGGAATACTGTGTCCAGTTTTGGGCACCACATTTTAAAAAAGACATCAACAAACTGGAGCAAGTTCAGAGAAGAGCCACCAGAATGGTGACCGGTCTGCAAACCATGACCTATGAGGAACGGTTGCAGGATTTGGGAATGTTTAGCTTGCAAAAAAGAAGACTGAGAGGAGACTTAATAGCTGTCTACAAATATCTCAAGGGCTGTCACATTGTAGAAGGATCATCTTTATTCTCATTTGCACAAGGAAAGACTAGAAGCAATGAGATGAAACTGAATGGGAGGAGACACAGATTAAATATCAGAAAAAACTTTTTGACAGTTAGGGTGATCAATGAGTGGAACAGGCTGCCATGAGAGGTGGTAAGTTCTCCATCAATGGAAGTCTTCAAACAGAGGCTGGACAGACATCTGTCTGGGATGATTTAGAGAATCCTGCTTTGAGCAGGGGGTTGGACCAGATGGCCCAGGAGGTCCCTTCCAATTCTACCATTCTATGATTCTATGATTCTATGTAGTTTTTAAAATAAGGTCGCTTGTAAGGGTTTCTGCTGTTCTGGAACCTTAGTGACTCTCCAAATGCGACATTGCATCCACAATCTATTCTAGACAATTATGTACTCCAAAAATCATTTAGTGCTTCTTTCCTTTCAAGCGCTGCCGTTTGCCCAATCAACAGTTTCTGAGCACATATGGAATATTCCTGTATTCAGGAGGAGTTGGACGACAAACCTTGTCATCCATGTTCCTTTTGTGAAAATGAAAAATTTGGGTTAAAAGCAACATTTTTGGAGAAATAACTTCATTTTCCTTTTTCATGGTCCATTGTTTTAAATTTCCATGACACACCTGTGGGTTCAAGATACTCTCCACACCACTAGATAAATTCCTTGAGAAGTGCAGTTTCCAAAATCAGGTCACTTTTGGGTAGTTTTCACTGTTTAGGCACTAGGTATAAGCGAGCACTAAAATGTTCAGAAGCTTGTTGCTAGAACTGAGCAATTCCTAATGCTCGGATGCTCCTTTCGAGTAATGAGTATAATGGAATTCAATGGGAAATCTGAGAAGAAGGTCTGGAGGGCAGTGAAAATGTTGAAATGGATAGAAGAATGTAAGGAGAACAGAATGGGGAAGATCTCTGGAAGCATCTTGGACTCCCAGATTGCTGCTAAGAACAATGGTGTCACACTTTTACTCCACTTTAAGGGCTGACAACAAAACATTCAAAATCTTAAAGAAATTGGAATTAACAGGAAAAAAAAATATTCTTTCAGTCCCATCTGGCTATGTCTGCTACAGTGACATCAGTAGCCGATGATGGGACAGTAGTAGTCCCTTGATCCTGCTACTGTGATGAAAAGTAAAAAAAAAGCACATGCAGACATACAGTACATACTCACCATACAGTTAGTCCCCGACACCCTCGATCACCTGAAAAAAAAAAAATAAACTCAACAAATATCCCTGTTCCGATGTAATCCATATAATACTGAGTGTCCCATGACAATCTCCCATGGAGAGCTGTCACATCAGCAGATGTGACAGCTCTCCAGGGCCCTCCGGTGATACAATGACAGAAGGTATCCTTCTGCAGTGTATCACTCTGCCATGGTCACAGGAGTTCATCCTGTCAATTGCGGCACCGCTGCGTGGGATAATTCTCATGCAACATTGCCGTCAAGTGAAGCATGAACTCAAGTGACCCCTCAGTGATAACACTTCAGGAGTCATTGTCTCCTGTCAGTGTGTCACTGGAGGCCCTGTAGAGAGGTCACATCTACTGATGTGACAGGTCTATGGTGAAAATCGTCGTGGGACACTCGTTATTACATGGATTACGTCAGAATAGGGAGTATTGGTGTTTATTTATTTTATTTTTTTGCAGGTGATCGATGGCTTCGGGAAATTAGGAGTAAAATAAAGAGGAGAAAATGTGTTGTGTTTTATTTCATTAAAATACTTTATTCTGGCTGTGTCTTTATTTTATCCATTTACAACTATAAAATTAGTATTGGATCGATGTCTTATTGACACCTCTCCATTAATAAGCCGGGCTTGATGTCACTTTAAAATACAAAGGTGACATCAACCCCTCATTACCCCATATGCCACCACTACAGGGCAGTGGGAAAGAGAGGCTAAGTGCCGGAATGGGCGCATCTTAGAGATGCGCCACTTCTGGGGCAGCTGCGGGATGGTGTTTGTAGCTGGGAGCCAATATCCATGATCCCTTCCTTGGCTATGAATATCAGCCCACAGTTGTCTGCATAGCCTTTTCTGGCTATTAATTATAGGGGGACACCACGTCATTTTTTGGGGGGCTCCCCTATTTTAATAGCCAGTAAAGGCCACTCAGACAGCTGCAAGCTGATATTAATAGCTTGGGAAGATTATCCCCCTTCCCAGGCTATAAACATCTGCCCCAGTCGCTGGCTTTCCCTCTCTGGACTGGAAAATTGCGTGTGCAAAATTTTTTTTCCCTTTTTAAACAGATATTGTGTTTAAGGCTGGGAACACGCTTGCGGGATCAGAGTATGCGGCTGCATGTATTTCTATGTAGCTAAACACTCCGGTCCGAGTGTCGGCAGCAATGCTGGGTATTGAGGTGCGAAACTCGTGCAAGTTTCTCGCAAGTATATCTATCGATATAAAGTATCTGTTATGCGCTCAGTTGCAGCAACTTTATTGTATAATGGATTGCAACCGAACACGGGGTCCGCGATGAAGTTTATAGTCACTGCTGCCGAACACCCCTAGAGTATGAGTGTCAAACTGACAACAGAAATCTAAAATTAGATCTCGCCTGTGTTACTTCACACTAGGTGAGATGTAGAATTGGCACTATCTCCGTTAATGTCACGGGAGATGTGCTATAGACTGGCGTAGATGTATCCCTGTTAATGGCACAGAAGCCACTTGCCAGATATTAGGTTTGCACTATGTGCTGCAAGCTGGTATAGACGTAGCCCTGTTGTCTGCACAGAAGCTACGTGCCAGCCGCTAGGAAGTGCGTGCGACTAACGCCAGGTGTACGTGCTACCAGCCGGCGTGAGACCAGACTGAGCAACTCTCTGTTCAGCTTGGCAGGCGATGCCCAGATTACGCACCCCGCAGTCTGCTCAGGGTGTAGAGCTACCCTATATTCGTAGCAAGACTGCGCCACATTGGCTACCTGCCTGGCATAAGCTAAACCTGCCTGAAGGACCTGTGCTAATTAGCCGAGCGTACTCTGGCATCGGCAGGTCCCGGAGAGCAAAGCTAGAGAGCACATGGAGCCCTGATTCTGGCACGTCCACACAAGAGCACTGCCTAAATTAGTATGATCTGACCACGCCAAGCCGCGGACAGACAAGCTATTTAAGGGCTAAGCTCCGCCCCCAGCCATCTTGTTAATCGTATCATTGGTGACGTCATCCGTGACCAATCAGGCGGTGCCAGGTCAGAGGATCAGCTGACATTAACCACCAATCATGGCTTGCCATGTCACGGACATGCTCAGTGCAGGCATTTCTGGACTTAGGCTTACAACAGCCTTTTCCCGTTCTGTAACCTAGGTTTAAGGCTACTATGAACAAAGACCTGAGTAACTACTTGTGCCTCTCGGGTATTGGCTAGGCATTGGGATCGACGGCGAAGCTGAGCAGCATCTGCCTCGACTGGGTCTGGATGGGAGACCACAGGCTCCTCGGATCCCGCCCTCACCCAGTGCCTAACATTATACCCCCACTTGACGCTCAATGAGCAGGGGAGCATGAATATGGTCCACAGGTTCCCAAGTGAGATCCCTCCAATGTACCAAGTAGAATCTTTTGCCACGAACCACCTTAGACCCCACAATCGACTCTACCTCAAAATCCTCACCCCCAGTGTCAGAATCATGTTGAGCTTCCGAGAATTTAGTCAGGTTTCAGGAGCAACACATGGAATGTGTCATGTATCTTCAAGTGCCGAGGCAATTACAGACGATACACCACGGGATTTACTTGGACCAGAATTTTAAAAGGACCAATAAACTGGGAGGTGAATTTAGCCGATTCCCCCAACCTCTGAAATTGCGAGCCGCGAGCCAGACCCTGTCGCCCGGAGAGAATACGGGTGCTGGACGACGATGAGTGTCAGCCGACTGTCTCATCCAATTTTTGGAGGCTAATAATGCTTCCTGCGTCTGATCCCAGACGTCCCGCACCTCCATAGCACAATCTCTGACCCCAGGCTCCCCAGAGTTAACTGGCATAGGGACTGGCACAAGCTGGTGCTGACCATTGTTCAAAAGGAAAGGGGTCTGACCTGTAGATTCCGTCACTGCATTGTTTAGAGAAAACTCTGCCCAAGGAAGCAAAGTTGCCCAATTATTATGATTGGCAGAAGTATGTCACAAGCGTCTGAATAGTGCGTTCCACCAGGCCATTGTTCTCCGGGTGATAGGCAGTAGAGAGAGTCAGTTCAATACTACACAAATTACACAATTCTCTCCAAAACCGAGAGGTGAACTGAGGACCTTGGTCACAAACAATCCTATCAGGCATACCGTGAAGACGGAAAATGTGATGGATAAACAGTGATGCCAGAACCCGGTAAGAAGGAACCCTAGGAAGGGGTACCAGGTGAACCATCTTAGAAAAATGGTCAGAAACCACCCATATGGACGTATTACCCTGGGACTTAGGTAACTCAACCACGAAATCCATCCCAATCATCTCCCAAGATCTATCCACCATGGGTAACGGATGTAGAAGACCCACAGGACTCTGATGAGACGATTTATTTCTCACGTTACAGATACATGCTTGGACGTATTCTTTAACGTCCTGGTACAACCAAGGCCACCAATACTACAGTCATGGACAAAAGTTTTGAGAATGACACAAATATAAATTTTTACAAAGTCTACTGCTTCACTTTTCTAATGGCAATTTGCATATACACCAGAATGTTATAAAGAGTGATCAGCTTAACAGCAATTACTTGCAAAGTCAATATTTGGCTAGAAAATGAACTTTATCCCCCAAAACACATTTCAACATCATTGCAGCCCTGCCTTAAAAAGGACCAGCTAACCTCTTTTCAGTGATTGCTCCATTAACACAGGTGTGGGTGTTGATGAGGACATGGTTGGAGATCAATCTGTCATGATTAAGTAAGAATGACACCACTGGACACTTTAAAAGGAGGCTGGTGCTTGGCATCATTGTTTCTCTTCTGTTAACCATGGTTATCTCTAAAGAAACACGTGCAGTCATCATTGCAATGCACAAAAATGGCCTAACAGGTAAGAGTATCGCAGCTAGAAAGATTGCACCTCAGTCAACAATCTATCGCATCATCAAGAACTTCAAGGCGAGAGGTTCCATTGTTGCCAAAAAGTCTCCAGGGCGCCCAAGAAAGACCAGCAAGTGCCAGGACCGTCTCTTAAAAGTGTTTCAGCTGCGGGATCGGGCTACCAGCAGTGCAGAGCTTGCTCAGGAATGGCAGCAGGCAGGTGTGAGTGCATCTGCATGCACTGTGAGGCGGAGACTCTTGGAGCAAGGCCTGGTCTCAAGGAGGGCAGCAAAGAAGCCACTTCTCTCCAGAAAAAACATCATGGACAGACTGATATTCTGCAAAAGGTACAGCAGTGGACTGGTGAGGACTGGGGTAAAGTTATTTTCTCTGATGAATCCCCTTTTCGATTGTTTGGGACATCAGGAAAATGCCTCATTCGGAGAAGACAAGGTGAGCGCTACCACCAGTCTTGTCTCATGCCAACTGTTAACCATCCTGAAACCATTCATGTGTGGGGTTGCTTCTCAGCCAAGGGAATCAGCTCTCTCACAGTCTTGCTTAAAAACACAGCCATGAATAAAGAATGGTACCAGAATCTCCTCCAAGAGCAACTTCTCCCAACCCTCCAAGAGCAGTTTGGTGATCAACAATGCCTTTTCCAGCATGATGGAGCACCTTGCCATAAAGCAAAGGTGATAACTAAATGGCTCAGGGAACAAAACATAGAGATTTTGGGTTCATGGCCTGGAAACTCCCCAGATCTTAATCCCATTGAGAACTTGTGGTCAATCATCAAGAGACGGGTGGACAAACAAAAACCTAAAAATTCTGACAAAATGAAAGCATTGATTGTGCAAGAATGGACTGCTATCAGTCAGGATTTGGTCCAGAAGTTGATTGAGAGCATGCCAGGGAGAATTGCAGAGGACCTGAAGAAGAAGGGTCAACACTGCAAATATTGACTTGCTGCATTAACTCATTCTAACTCAATATAAGCTTTTGTTACTCATATGTTTGCAATTATATTTCTGTCTGTGATAAAAACATCTGTCAAACACACATAAAAACCAGAGGGCAGCAGATCATGTGAAAATATAATATTTGTGTCATTCTCAAAACTTTTGGCCATGACTGTAGCTTTGGAGGAACTCAGTGGTGCGTTTGATTCCAAAATGACCTCCAATCTTAGAGTCATGCACCCTTGAGAGCACCTCTTTCTGTAGATTAGGAGGATCAAACGTCTTCCTGGGTGGAACCTGGTCTAGAGTCACTGGTGCCACCATTCGCATACTCTCAGGAGGGACGATAAGTCTGGGCTCGTCATCGTCCTCCGTCGTATCCATAGACCGAGATAGAGCATTCGCCCGAGGATTCTTCTCCCCTTTTAGAAAGTTGATGGTAAAATTGAATTGGGCAAAAAAGAGAGACCACTGAGCCTGCCTCGGGTTGAGACGCTGCGTCGTCTGCAGGTACGAGAGATTCTTATGGTCGGAATACACCACAAACGGATGTTTAGCTCCCTCCAAAAGATACCTCCATTCAACAAAAGCCAATTTTATTGTGAGTAGTTCTTTATCCCCAATAGTATAATTCCTCTCCGCTGGAGAAAAGGTCTTGGAGAAGAAGAAACATGGTCTTCTCCGACCCTGCCCATTCCTCTGAGAAAGGACAGCACCTGCTCCTACAGAGGAGGCATCAACCTCCAGAAAGAATGGCTTATTGACATCTGGCAGATGTAGGATGGGAGCTTTCGAAAAATAAGACTTGATCTCACTGAAACCTCAGATGTCTCTTTAGACCAGTTTTTTGGGTTGGCACCTTTCTTGGTTAGCGCGGCCAAAGGAGCCACCAGTGTGGAAAAATGCTGTATAAATTGCCGATAATAATTGATGAACCCCATGAAGTGCTGTACCGCCTTCAGAGAATGGGGCTCCTGCCAATTCTGTATGGCTACCAATTTTTGGAGATCCATTGCCAAGCCCTTACTGGATACAATGTACCCCAAGAATGGTAATGACTCTTGCTCGAACTGGCATTTCTCCAGCTTGCAATACAGAGAATTTGCGCACAATCGCTCAAAAACTCTGCGAACATCCTCTCTGTGTGTGGAGATGTCCGGGGAAAAGATCAGGATATCGTCAAGATATACTACCATGGAGGACAGTAGCAAATCTCGAAAGATATCGTTGACGAAATCCTGAAAAACGGCGGGGGCATTGCATAACTCGAAGGGCATGATTAGGTACTCGTAGTGCCCATCACGAGTATTAAAAGCCGTCTTCCACTCGTCGCCCTCACGGATCCGTATAAGATTATATGCCCCATGCAGATCCATTTTTGTAAAGATCTTAGCCGCTCCCGACCTGTCGAATAACTCAGAAATCAGAGGCAGAGGATATTTGTTCGTAATGGTGATGGCATTTAATCCTCTGTAATCTATGCATGGACATAGGTCACCTCCTTTCTTCTGGAGGAAGAAAAACCCCGCTCCAGCAGGAGAGACCGATTTCCTGATAAACCCCCGAGCCAGGTTCTCCTTGATGTAATCGGACATGGCCTGGGTCTCGGGGACAGACAGGGGGTAAACTCTACCGCGAGGAGGCTCTGATGCGGGGATCAAATCTGTAGCGCAGTCATAAGGGTCGGTGGGCAGGCAAAGTCTCTGCAGCTTTTTTAGAAAAAACATCTGCAAAACTCCAAGTGCCTCCAGACAGGCTGGCGGGTCTAAGACCACCTTCCAGGTTGATGCCACCATACACTGGGTAGCACATCTCTCACCCCATGAGTACACTGTCCCCATGTTCCAGTTTATATGTGGATTGTGAGAACACAGCCATGGAAGACCCAATAGCACCTCATCCAATCCACGGGAAGAATAAGGAACGAGATATCCTCCCGGTGACCCTGAGGAAACGACATGGTGAGGGGGATAGACTGGTGGATGATTTGTGTGTCTAACATGGAACCATTGACTACCCTGATGTTTATGGGTCTGGCCAGTAACTCCATAGGAACGGCGTGCTTCTGGGCAAAGGTTGATGACAAAAAATTGCCATCTGCACCAGAATCCACCACCGCCTTGGCAGCAACAGTGATTGTTCTGAAGAGCAACGACACCTTATAGGCTAGTCTGGAGGAAGAAGTCTCTGAGTCTAACACACCTCCTCCAATGGTGGTTTGACACCCTCGTTCTCCCGCCCGCTTGGAACCCTTATTATTGGGGTACTTCAATAGATGAGTACGATGGGAATGAGGGGACCATTTCATGATCAGGGATATATCCATAGGCTCCGGTTCCGTGTCGGGGACCATGGATTCGGAAATAGGTTTAGAAAATGACGGTGACAACAGAAACCGAGGTTTAGAGACCTTCAGCTCCAACTTGCTTTCTGCATGACATAAATCTATTCGGTTGGCGAGGGTCATTAACTCTTCCAGAGAGGTTGGAATCTCCCTGGAGGCTAGAGCATCTTTTATATGCCCAGCCAAACCCTTCCAGAACACCGGGATTAGCGACGGTTCAGACCAATCCAGTTCTGCCGCTAATGTCCTGAACTGGACAGCATAATGACTGGTGGTGGTCGAACCCTGCACTAATGTAAGCAGCTTAAGAGCCGTATCATGTGTAACCTGAGGACCGAGGAACATACTTTTTAGGGTTCTAAGAAAGAGACCCACATTGGCCACTACCGGGTCACTCCGTTCCCACAGAGGATTAGCCCATTCCAAGGCCTTGTGCATAAGTAATAAGATCACGAAACCCACTTTAGCCCTTTCGGAGGGGAACCATGCCTCCATCATTTCTAGCTGAATGGAGCATTGATTAATAAACCCTCTGCAGGATTTACTGTCACCAGAAAATTTTTCTGGCAGAGCAAAATGCGGTAATGACACTTTAGCAGCTACCACAGCTTTCACAGCAGCAGAATTTTACGAGTTTTGCTGCTTGCGCGGCTGCCTGAGTAGCTACTGCAGTGAGATCAGCAACTGGAGTGGCCTGCTCCAGAGACCTAAGTCTGGCCTCTAGTTGCTGAACGTAGCGCTGCAGCTGCTGGTTGTCAGCCATGGTCGGCTAGACCCTGGCGGTCAGATACTGCTATGTGCTCGGTTGCAACAAATTTATTGTATAATGGATTGCAACCGAACACGGGGTCCGCAATGCAGTTTATAGTCACTGCTGCTGAACACCCCTAGAGTAAGAGGTTCAAACTGACAACAGAAATCTAACATTAGATCTCGCCTGTGTTCCTTCACACTAGGGGAGATGTAGAATTGGCACTATCTCCGTTAACGTCACGGGAGATGTGCTATAGACTGGCGTAGATGTAGCCCTGTTAATGGCACAGAAGCCACTTGCCAGATATTAGGTTTGCACTATGTGCTGCAAGCTGGAATAGATGTAGCCCTGTTGACTGCACAGAAGCTACGTGCCAGCCGCTAGGAAGTGCGTGCGACTAACGCCAGGCATATGTGCTACCAGCCGGCATGAGACCGGACTGAGCAACGCTCTGTCCAGCTTGGCAGGCGATGCCCAGGTTACGCGCCCCGCCGTCTGCTTAGGGTGTATAACTACCCTATATTCGTAGCAAGACTGCCCACATTGGCTACAGGTTACGTGCCCCGCAGTCTGCTCAGGGTGTAGAGCTACCCTATATTCGTAGCAAGACTGCGCCACATTGGCTACCTGCCTGGCATAAGCTAAACCTGCCTGAAGGACCTGTGCTAATTAGCCGAGCGTACTCTGGCATCGGCAGGTCCTGGAGAGCAAAGCTAGAGAGCATGTAGAACCCAAATTCTGGCACGTCCACACAAGGGCACTGCCTAAATTAGTATGATCTGGCCGCGCCGCAGACAGACAAGCTATTTAAGGGCTAAGCTCCGCCCCCAGCCATCTCGTTAATCACATCATCAGTGATGTCATCTGTGACCAATCAGGCGGTGCCAGGTCAGAGGATCTCCTGACATTAACCACCAATCATGGCTTGCCATGTCACGGACATGCTCAGTGCAGGCATTTCTGGACTTAGGCTTACAACAGCCTTTTCCTGTTCTTTAACCTAGGTTTAAGGCTACTATGAACAAAGATCTGAGTAACTACTTGTGCCTCTCAGGTATTGGCTAGGCGTTGGAATCGATGGCGAAGCTGAGCAGCATCTGCCTCGGCTGGGTTGGGATAGGAGAACCACAGACTCCTTGGATCCAGGTTCGGATACCGCCGTCGCTCGATGCCTAACAGTATCTTTCTATAGATATATCATTGTAGTGCAGCACTCACTGCATCGGTGTGGGGAACACTTGCATGGCTGTGATAATCAGGAACGATTTTTTCCATTAAACAGTCCACACGGTTTACACATCATAAACTGCACTGTAGGCCATGTTGCACATCACAGGCCTAACACAGTCCACAGCACTTCATCATATTTGGCTCTAATTCGTGGTCACTAAACCCACCGGACCTCTCTCTCGAGTAATCGGGGTTGACTGCACGCCAAACAGTTCATTATTAGTGTTGAGCGATACGATACTGCAAATATCGGGTATCGGCCGATATTAGCTGTATCGGCCTTTCGATTCCGAATACCGATATTTTCGTCATATCGAATACCGGAATCGGATTTGTCACTGTCACTGTGAGTGTCCATCGGTCGGGTCTGTCAGGAGTCAGCGGCACTTACCTGGCAGAAGATCTCCGGCGGTCACGTCCTGGACTGCTTGATGGCCTCCATTATCTTCTCCCTGGTGATCACATGCAGTTTTTCGAATAACTGCAGTGACTGCAGGGTAATCCCGGCCGTAAACCAGTCCGATGACGTCACCGCCGGGGAAGCAGGTAACCAGCTGTGCTGCGCCGGGATGACAGGCTCTGCCTGTCATTCTGATGTAGCAGAGCTGGATCGTCGTGGGACACTCGTTACTATGGACTGCGTCGGTCAGGTGGTATACTTTTTTTTTTTTTTCATTTTTTTTACAGGAGATCGATGGCGTCGCAGGATGAGACTGTAATAAAAGTAATGAAAACTGTGTTTTTTTTTTTTTATTAAATTAAAAAACTTTTTTATGAACATTCACCCGTCCGGGTACATCAACAATTTAACTATTTACATACAGGGACCCTGTCCGGGTTATTTATAATTCTTTGACAGGGGTGTTCCAGGTACCACCTGGTACTCTTCTGATGCTTGCCAAACATCCGAGGCACCAAGGACCACCAGGACCTGATGACGTCGTGTGGCCTGTACAGTCAAGTCGTGACCCGCTATCTGGGTCTGTGTGGCCACCTCTTTCATCTCCCTCCGGGTCTGGAACCCTATGTCCCGGACTGAACGAACCCCAGGGGGCCTAACAGGCGCCGGGTACGGGCCAGCTATACTTATCATGTCCATAGCTGGGGCTGCTGAGGAGACCACTGAGGGAGGCTGGGGAGATTTACGACGTGGGGTGGGCACTTTTGCAGAGGCCTGGATGTGGGAGGCTGAAGGCTCCGAGGGTCTCACAGGTTCCTGACACTCTGGGGAGTAGGGGTCGCACCTGGTAACATTTAGGGCGTACCATCCATTGTAACCCCAGTGTCGGGTGTAAGTCACCAAGTCTCCTGGCAACAGGTCCCTCCCCGGGTGTCCTTCTGGGAGGTGAGCCTCCACGTCCCGCCGGTTCACAAAAACTTCTAAATAAAGTCCAGGCTCCTGGATGAAGCCCCAACCACCTTTCAATTTAAAGCTCCGTACTGCACCCTTACGCCGCGGCTCCCACAGGGTTCCTTTATCTTTTCTCATCCGGTCCTTATCTGCCCGGTCCTTCTCCAGCTGACGTTGGCGAAGCTTTTGTGTTTCTCGCTGCTCCCTTTGTCGCTCTGCTTCCCGCTCCCAACGTCTCCACTCTTCCTCCTGACGCCGGTTCTAATTCTCCTCCACCAGCTGCTCCATGTCTCCACCATCAAACTGCAGCTTACAGTGTCCGGTTTGCGGCAGCTATCTTGGCGCCCCCCACTCCTGGCGGCGCTCACCTGTGGAGGAAGCAGCCGGCTCTGGAACAGATGACAGTCGGGGCTCCGGTACAGGCAGGTAGACCTCTGGTGCCTGCACGGCCTCCTCCATGAGGACGGGTGTCGCTTCTTCTGTCTCAGCGACGGGGCAGACAGCGGGATCTGGGGTGCTGCCGGTGCAGAGTTTTTTGCAGGAACGGGTGCCTCCACTGCGACAACGTCAACCGGATCACATTGCAAGGGTGTCACGCGGTCTTATGATATGTGTACGATGTCAGTAAACTATTCTTAAAAGAACAACACTCTATACAACATATAGATTAGCAACATCAGCATGTAAATATAGAATAGATTTACCTGACACGATATCCGTTGAACTCAGGGTTAATCTTGAGGACTTGATACACTGTCACAGGAAAGAGGAGGACCGGGGGTCTAACCTGACCCTAAACTGGGGTCCTAACTAATCCCTCACCTTGGAGGTACTGATAATGGTTCAGAGGTCCAAGTCTCCAGCCTAACCCTGTCTCCTATCAGTCCCTGAACCCTGTAATCAGTCCTAAGAAGGATACTGATTACCACCAAAGGGATATGGGCTGATCTCTGCTAAATACACAGATTAGACATATAAGACAGACTGGAGAAAACACAGACTTGCATACACACTCAAACACAGAAGGAACATAAATGATCTGGGATATTAAACTCTAAGCAAGGTGAGCTTAAAACAACTAAGGAGCTCTTTAACTTAAGTCTATACAGATACAATCCTATCTGTGGTCTGCATGAAGAATTTCACTGGCAACTCCCAACACAGACAACCAGAGATTTAAAGGAAACCAATCAACAAATAATTAATTGCAGCCGGGAGAAACTGCACCCAGTCCCAGAACTGAGCACAGACAGAATTAACTCCCTAACTGCCAAACACAAAGAAACAGCAACTCAGCTGTGAGAAGTCAGAATGTGCAACCGCGACGATCTTCGTGGCGATGCACACATGACAGTACCCCCCCTTCTACGAGGGGCCTCCGGACCCTCAGGGCCAGGTTTGCCCGGGTGAGTTCTGTGGAAGGTCCGCACCAAACGATCTGCGTTAATGTCAGACGCAGGAACCCACGTCCTCTCCTCTGGACCATACCCCTTCCAATGCACCAAGTACTGAAGGGACCGGCGATTCAGACGTGAGTCAATGATCTTTGACACTTGAAACTCCAAGTTACCATTGACCACCACTGGAGGAGGAGGTAGAGGTGATGGTATGACTGGTGCCACGTACCTCTTAAGTAATGACTTGTGGAACACATTGTGGATTTTAAACGTAGGAGGGAGGTCCAGACGAAATGCCACAGGATTAATTATGGAACTGATCCTGTACGGCCCGATGAATCTGGGGCCCAGCTTCCAGGAGGGAACTTTAAGTTTTATATTCCTGGTAGACAACCATACCAGATCGTTCACATTAAGATCTGGACCAGAAACTCTCCTCCTATCAGCCATACGTTTATAACGGTTCCCCATAGCACTCAGATTATTCAATACACCTCTCCACACTGAAGCAAGTGACGACGAGAAACGCTCCTCCTCAGGAACCCCAGAAGGGCCCCGCCAATGAATGTACAAAACTGGGGATGAAAACCATATGCCCCAAAAAACGGGGACTTACCAGTGGACTCGCTCTGCCTGTTGTTAAGAGCGAACTCTGCCAGAGGCAAGAAAGAAGACCAGTCCTCCTGGTTCTCTGAGACAAAACACCGAAGATAAGTCTCTAGGCTTTGATTCAGACGCTCTGTCTGACCATTGGTCTGCGGATGAAAAGCCGAGGAAAATGACAATTGCATCCCCCGACGTAAACAAAATGCCCTCCAAAATTTGGACACAAACTGAGACCCCCTGTCTGACACCACATCAGAAGGCAACCCATGAAGTCTCACAATCTCCCCAATGAACACCTGCGCCAGAGTTTTAGCATTAGGGAGGGCAGGAAGAGCAATGAAATGTGCCATCTTACTGAACCTGTCAACAACCACCAGTATGACAGTCTTCCCTGACGACTGAGGAAGATCCGTGATGAAGTCCATAGACAAATGAGTCCATGGACGCTCCGGAAGTTTCAAGGGTAAGAGGGTCCCAGACGGACGGGTATGAGGGGTCTTAGAGCGAGCACAAACCCCACAGGATGCGACAAAAGTTAAAACATCTTTATTAACGTTAGGCCACCAAAACCGGCGAGAAAGGAGATCTAAAGTAGCCTTACTCCCCGGATGTCCTGCTAAAGCAGAATTATGATGTGCCTCAATAACCTTTTGTCTCAACTGATTTGGGACAAACAGTCTCCCTGGAGGTCCTGCAGGGGCGTCCCCCTGAGCCTCTAACACCTCCTCCTCAAGCTCAGAACATACAGCCGACACTACCACCCCCTCCTGAAGGATAGGAATCGGGTCATCCATTTTCCCGGCCCCTGGGAAACTGCGAGACAAGGCATCCGCCTTAACATTCTTAGATCCAGGGCGATAAGTGACAACAAAATTAAACCTGGTAAAAAACAACGACCATCGAGCTTGTCTGGAATTCAGACGCTTAGCAGATTCCAAATACAGCAGGTTCTTGTGATCAGTAATGACGGTGACCGGGTGGACTGCCCCCTCCAAAAAGTGACGCCATTCTTCAAAAGCCAACTTAATGGCCAAAAGTTCCCTATTGCCGATATCATAATTCCTTTCGGCGGACGACAATTTTTTAGAAAAGAAAGCGCACGGATGCCATTTACCAGGGGACGGACCCTGGGACAATATTGCACCCACCCCTACGTCAGACGCGTCCACCTCCACAACGAACGGCTGTGATGCATCTGGTTGGATGAGAACGGGTGCCGAAGCAAAACATTTTTTCAAAGAGGAAAAAGCTTGGCAAGCTTTGTCCGACCATTTAGAAAAATCCGTCCCTTTTCTTGTCATGTCAGTGAGAGGTTTGACAACAGATGAGAAATTACAAATAAATTTCCGGTAGTAGTTAGCAAACCCCAGAAAACGCTGCAGAGCCTTAAGATCCTCTGGCTGATCCCATTCAAGCACTGCTCTCACCTTTTCAGGGTCCATACGGAAACCGGAGGCTGACACCAAGAAACCCAAAAACTGAAGTTCCTGTACGGCGAATACACACTTTTCCAGTTTGGCGTATAGTTTATTGTCTCGCAAGATCTGCAACACCTGTCTCACATGCTCCTGGTGAGACACAAGATCTGGTGAGTAAATTAAAATGTCATCCAAATATACGACCACAAACAGCCCCACCAGATGACGAAAAATGTCATTAACAAAATGTTGGAATACTGCTGGTGCAGTAGTCAGACCAAAAGGCATGACAAGGTTCTCATAATGTCCCTCCGGCGTGTTAAACGCCGTTTTCCACTCATCCCCCTCTTTTTATCCTAATCAGATTATACGCCCCCCTGAGATCCAATTTAGAGAACCATTTGGCGCCAACAATTTGATTGAAGAGATCAGGAATCAGAGGGAGTGGATACGGATCTCGAACAGTAATCCGATTAAGTTCGCGGAAATCCAAGCAAGGGCGTAGGCCTCCATCTTTTTTCTTCACAAGGAAGAACCCCGCGGCCACTGGGGAAGATGAAGGTCTAATATGCCCTTTGGCCAGACTTTCCGAAATATAATCTTTCATAGCCTGCCTCTCAGGACCAGAAAGGTTATATAACCTAGCTTTAGGTAACTTAGCATCAGGAAGTAAATTAATAGAGCAGTCATACACGCGATGAGGAGGCAACTCCTGACACCCCTCCTCAGAGAACACATCCCCAAAGTCCTCCAAAAAAGGAGGCAAAGTACTAGGCACGACCGCACTGATGACTGTGTTCATGCAGTTACTTTTGCAAAACTCCCCCCATTGGCTTATATCTCTGGACTGCCAATTAATCACAGGGTTATGTTTAACCAACCAAGGAAGTCCCAACACAATAGGAGTAGGTAGACCCTCCAACACATAACAAGATAATAGTTCCCTATGTATTGCCCCTACCCGAAGGTCAATGTTATGAACCTCATGAACAAAGCTACCTTGGCCGAGAGGCCTGGCGTCAATGGAGAATATAGGGATCGGTTTGACCAATACACTCAGATGCATACCTTGAGCCTGAGCAAACTGAGCGTCAACCAGATTAGCCCCGGACCCACTATCAAGAAGAACAGAAAATCTCTCCACTCTCGTACCAACCACCACCTCCACTGGTACAAGGAACTGAGAAGAACTAGCGGACGAAATACATACTCCCAGGTTGTCGTCCACCACACAACCTGGGATTAACAGTTTTCCGGCGACTTTTTGCTCAACAAGGCACGGGATGGACATCCCCAACAAAATGTCCCTCTTTCCCGCAGAAGAAACACCTTCTATTCCTGCGGCGTACCGCCAATCCCCTCCTACGAAATGATGTCCCTCCCAACTGCATAGGCTCCTCCGAACAGACAAGGGGAACCTCAACATAAGGGACTTTAGTAGTAGGTGGAGTAACAACAGGGGGCGGAGTTACCTCGCACCTCTCCCGGAGCCGTCTATCAGTACGGATAGCTAGGGCCATAGCAGCCTCCAGTGATGGAGGAGAATCATACTGAGCCAAAACGTCCTTTAATTTGTCAGAAAGCCCATGACAAAACTGGCTTCTAAGAGCTGGGTCATTCCAATGAGTATCTGTGGCCCATCTACGGAACTCAGAAGCAAATTCCTCCGCCGGACGATCTCCCTGCTGTATCTTACGTAATTTTGTCTCAGCAAGAGAGACCCGATCTGGGTCATCATATACCAAACCCAGGGCAGTAAAAAATCGATCTACTGACTGTAGAGCCGGGGATCCCGGAGGAAGGGAGAAGGCCCAGGATTGAGGGTCCCCTTGTAGGAGCGAGATAACAATTCCCACTCTCTGCTCTTCACTCCCTGATGATCGAGGCCGAAGCCGAAAATACAATTTACATGCTTCCCTGAAGGTAAAAAATTTGTCTCGCCCACCAGTGAACCTGTCCGGGAGAGCTACTTTAGGTTCAAATCTGGTTTGCTCCGAGGGAGACAAAACTTTGGACTTAATGTCCGTCAGCTCCATGGATAATCTCTGCAACTGCAGAGCCAGCTGGGCTACTGGATCCATGGCAACTGGGAATAATTTTATGGCCAGTGAAAATGTCACGCGGTCTTATGATATGTGTACGATGTCAGTAAACTATTCTTAAAAGAACAACACTCTATACAACATATAGATTAGCAACATCAGCATGTAAATATAGAATAGATTTACCTGACACGATATCCGTTGAACTCAGGGTTAATCCTGAGGACTTGATACACTGTCACAGGAAAGAGGAGGACCGGGGTCTAACCTGACCCTAAACTGGGGTCCTAACTAATCCCTCACCTTGGAGGTACTGATAATGGTTCAGAGGTCCAAGTCTCCAGCCTAACCCTGTCTCCTATCAGTCCCTGAACCCTGTAATCAGTCCTAAGAAGGATACTGATTACCACCAAAGGGATATGGGCTGATCTCTGCTAAATACACAGATTAGACATATAAGACAGACTGGAGAAAACACAGACTTGCATACACACTCAAACACAGAAGGAACATAAATGATCTGGGATATTAAACTCTAAGCAAGGTGAGCTTAAAACAACTAAGGAGCTCTTTAACTTAAGTCTATACAGATACAATCCTATCTGTGGTCTGCATGAAGAATTTCACTGGCAACTCCCAACACAGACAACCAGAGATTTAAAGGAAACCAATCAACAAATAATTAATTGCAGCCGGGAGAAACTGCACCCAGTCCCAGAACTGAGCACAGACAGAATTAACTCCCTAACTGCCAAACACAAAGAAACAGCAACTCAGCTGTGAGAAGTCAGAATGTGCAACCGCGACGATCTTCGTGGCGATGCACACATGACAAAGGGCTCCTCTACTAGAACGGGTGCCTCACCTTCCGGTACAGACACTTCAGGTAAGAGGGATTGGCGCCGCTCCAAGTTTAGTTTTAGGGCACGCCAGCTGGCTTCCATCCTGGCGACCTCCTCCCGGTGCCGGGCCAGGCCTCTTAGGGTATCCTCCGCTTCTTGCAGCGTAGGAGGGTTTCCAGGCCGGGTGCCCAATGGTGGTTCCGTGGCGATCGGGTCGCTTCCGTGGGGGGAGAGCTCTGACTGCTCCATCCCTTCACACTTTGCTCGTGTCCATTAGCCATCTCTGCCAAGTCACATGTGTCATTAGCATCTGGAGAGGGCCCCTCTTTTGTAGGGAGGCGGGACCTTCGTGTTAGTTTCCGCACACTGAGGAGGATGAGGAGGCGGAACTGAAGAGCTGTGGGGCACGATGTTACATTGCAGTACCATTTACAGTGGTCGGCCATCGTTTTCGCGCCACTGAGTGAGTGTACACCCCCGAAGAGCACGCCCTTCTTCTTCACCAGTGCCTCGTCGTGACGCAGATATGGCTGAAAAATGGCAAATACATTCTCTGATGATTTTAGCAATTCTCAAGCACAAAACCAGTTCAATTCAGGCACACAGGACTCGCTTATAGCGAGCTACAGAATCCTGTTCGTGACGCCCAAGTTGAGTCGCACAGAGCCAGAGGTTTTGGGGGTACTCGGCACCGAGCCCGTCGACTTCTATGGGGTATGTCACGGCTTTACCCGGCAATTGAATCAGAGTCTATTTTACTATGTAGAAGTTTATAAACTATAAATATATGTATATATATATATATGTCACAATGACATGTATATATATATATATATATGTATTCTATGTGTGTATATTTTGTGTTTACAACGAAAGAAAGGGTTTTTTTTGTTGCGATATTTTGTTCCCATAGACTTACATGGGACTTCCGGTATCAGAATCGGATATCGACGATATTTAGTGATATCGGCGATACCATTTCGATACGATATTTTTAGATATCGAGCAGTATCGCTCAACACTATTCATTATATATATCACTGGAACAGACGTTAAGGTTGTGTCTCTACACACACCGGACCATACTTTGTCCAGTTCCCATAGGACAGGGTTCCCCAACTCCAGTCCTCAAGGCCCACCAACAGGGCCATCACAATCAAGGAAACGCCCCCATGCATATCTGGAGTAGCACATACAGCGCCCCCTAGCTGTAACAGGGGTCACTGCACAACACTATCTATCTATCGATATATCTAAAGATATATCTATCTATATAGATATATCTATAGATTTTCACTTACATTTGTTTTGTGTATGTAAACATTACTTTAGAACGTGGTATGTGATGATATTATGGTGTACAATGGAGAATGTAAAAGAAGAGGTTGGACAAAGAAATGACTACACAATTCTTTTTTTTGTTAAATAACATATCGTTATTTAGCTTACAAAAATTAATTCAAATCCGCATGAAAAAATGCATGAAAAACCCATCAAAAACGCGTGGATTTTTACCTGCATTTTCTGCCAAGAGAGGTAGAATGTAGGCAGAAAATTCTACAGGCAAATCCTCAACGTGTGCACATACCCTAATAGGGACTCAGATGCATCCTGTATTAGATATAAAAGAGGGCCTCATACACATTCTATTCAAATTGTCATGTAGTGGTACTCCTAGACTCATAAAGGCTATGTAATAAGTGCAAATGCTGCAAAAAATAAGAAGCAGGTTCATCCATACACCCTTAAAGGTACCAACTGTATACCCTCCTTCAAATATTCTGAATAAAATGTAATTTTGGTACTCAAACTCTCATAAAAACTCTGCACACAGTGCAAAGCCTGCCAAAAATTACAAGCAGGGTCATCCATACAACATTGAAGGCACCAACTGGAGTGAATCATGCAAATATTAAGAAAGTGTAGTTGTGGTACTTCTACACTCATAAAGGCTCTGCACAGAGTGCAAAGCCAGAAAATAATTATGTGGTGGGTCATCCATAGAACCTTGAAGGCAACAACTGGAGTGCCTCATAAAAAAATTAGAAAGTGTAGTTGTGGTACATCTACACTCACAAAGGCTTTGCACACAGACCAAAGCCAGAAAAAAAATATGAGAAGGGTCATCCATACACTCTTAACCCCTTCACCCCCAAGGGTGGTTTGCACGTTAATGACCAGGCCAATTTTTACAATTCTGACCACTGTCTCTTTATGAGGTTATAACTCTGGAACGCTTCAATGGAAGTTTGCGATTCTGAGATTGTTTTCTCGTGACATATTGTACTTCACGTTAGTGGTAAAATTTCTTTGATATAACGCGTTTATTTTTGAAAAAACGCAAATATGGCAAAAATGTTGAAAATTTTGCAATTTTCAAACTTTGAATTTTTATTCCCTTAAAACAGAGAAATATGTCACACAAAATAGTTAATAAGTAACATTTCCCACATGTCTACTTTACATCAGCACAATTTTGGAACCAAAATTTTTTTTTGTTAGGAAATTATAAGGGTTAAAAGTTGACCAGCGATTTCTCATTTTTACAACAAAATTTACAAAGCCATTTTTTTAGGGACCTCCTCACATTTGAAGTCACTTTAAGGGGTCTATATGGAAGAAAATACCCAAAAGTGACACCATTCTAAAAACTGCACCCTCAAGGTACTCAAAACCACATTCAAGAAGTTTATTAACCCTTCAGGTGCTTCACAGGAGCTGAAGCAATGTGGAAGGAAAAAATTAAATTTTTAGTCACAAAAATGATCTTTTACAAACTTTTTTCATTTTCACAAGGGTAAAAGGAGAAAATGGACAGATAAAGTTTTTGTGCAATTTCTCCAGAGTACGCCAATACCAAATATGTGGGGGAAAACCACTGTTTGGGCACACGGCAGAGCTCGTAAGGGAAGGAGCGCCGTTTGACTTTTTCAAACCAAAATTGGCTGGAATTGAGATTAGACGTCATGTCGCGTTTGGAGAGCCTCTGATGCGCCTGAACAGTGGAAACCCCTCACAAGTGATACCATTTTGGTAACTAGACCCCCTATGGAACTCATCTAGATCTGTTGTGAGCACTTTGAACCCCCAAGTGTTTCACAAAAGTTTATAATGCCTGGGTGAGAAAAAAAAATCCACAAAAATGATTTTTTAGTCCCAAATTTTTTATTTTTCCCAAGGAAATTGGACCCCAAAAGTTGTTGTCCAATTTGTCCTGATACCCCATATGTGGGGGGGAAACTGCTTGGGCACATGGCAGGGCTTGGAAAGGAAGTAATAACATTTTGGAATGCAGACTTTGATGGGGGTCATGTTCCATTTGCAGTGCCCCAGATGTGCCTAAACAGTGGAAACCCCCCACAAGTGACCCCATTTTGGAAACTAGACCCCCTAAGGAACTTATCTAGATCTGTGGTGAGCACTTTGAACCCCAAAGTTCTTCACACAAGTTTATAATGCCAGGGCATGAAAATAAAAAAATCCTATTTTTTCCCACAAAAATTATCTTTTAGTCACCAATTTTTTATTTTCCCAAGGGTAACAGGAGAAATTGGACCACAAAAGTTGTTGTACAATTTGTCCTGAGTACGCTGATACCCCAAATGTGGGGGGACCATTGTTTGGGCGCACGGCAGAGCTCGGAATGAAAGGAGCACCTTTTGACTTTTTCCAACCAAAATTGGCTGGAATTGAGATTGGATGCCATGCTGCATTTGGAGAGCCCCTCATGTGCCTAAGCAGTGGAAACCCCCCATAAGTGACCCTGTTTTGGAAACTAGACCCCCTAAGGAACTTACCTAGATCTGTGGTGAGCAATTTGAACTCCCAAGTGCTTCACACAAGTTTATAACGTAGAGCCGTAAAATAAAAAAATCATATTTTTTCCACAAAAATGATCTTTTCACCCAATTTTTATTTTCCCAAGGGTAACAAGACGCCAAAAGTTATTGTGCAATTTGTCCTGAGTATGCTGATACCCCTTATGTGGGCGTAAACCACTGTTTGGGTGCATGGTAGAGCTCGGAAGGAAGAAGCGCCGTTTGACTTTTTCAACGCAGAATTGGCTGGACGCCATGCCGTGTTTGGAGAGCTCCTGATCTGCCTAAACAGTGGAAACCCCCCACAAATGACACATTTTGGAAACTAGACCACACAAGGAACTTATCTAGATGTGTGGTAGAACTTTGAACCCCCAGGTGTTTCACTAAAGTTTATAACTCCGAGCATGAAAATAAAAAATCATTTTTTCCACAAACATGATCTTTTAGTCTCCAACTTTTTATTTTCCCAAGGGTAACAGGAGAAATTGGACCCCAAAAGTTGTTGTCCAATTTGTCATGAGTATGCTGATACCCCATATGTGGGACAAAACTACTGTATGGGCACACGTCAGGGCTCGGAAGGGAAGTAGTGACATTTTGGATTGCAGACTTTGATGGAATGATTTGCGGGCGTCATGTCGCGTTTGGAGAGCCCCTGATGTGCCTAAACAGTTAAACCCCTCCACAAGTGACTCCATTTTGGAAAATAGACCCCCCCAAGGAACTTATCTAGATGTGTGGTGAGCACTTTGAACCGCGATGTGCTTCACAGAAGTTTATAACGTACAGCCGTAAAAATAAAAAATCTTTTTTTTTACAAAAATTATTTTTTCGCTCCCAATATTTTATTTTTACAAGGGTAACAGGAGAAATTGGACCCCAAAAGTTGTTGTACAATTTGTCCTGAGTACGCTGATACCCAATATGTGGGAGAAAACTACTGTATGGGCACACGTCAGGGCTCGGAAGGGAAGAAGTGACATTTTGGATTGCAGACTTTGATGGAATGGTCTGCTGGCGTCATGTTGCATTTGGAGAGACCCTGATGTGCCTAAACAGTGGAAGCACCCACAAGTGACCCCATTTTGAAAAATAGACCCCTCAAGGAACTTATCTAGATGTGTGGTGAGCGCTATCAAGCCCCAAGTCCTTCACAGAAGTTTATAACGTATAGTCGTAAAAACAAAAATATCATATTTTCGCCCTCAATTTCTTATTTTCCCAAGGGTAACAAAAAAAATTGGAACTCAAAAGTTATTGTGCAATTTGTCCTGAGTGTGCTGATACCCCATATGTGGGGGTAAACTGTTGTGAATGTGTTAGAAATGAATTCTGAGCAGAGGCTCCCTCTGGTGGTTACAAACAGTGCTGAACCATTCAATGAAGATTGTGAAGATTGGCAATCAGGAGTTACAGTCTGGTCTTATATAAGGGAGGTTCCCTCCCATCAGGGTTGCCGGTGATCAATTGTTCTTGTCTAAACTGTGGTTCCTGGTTCTCTTGGAAGTTTGCTGAGTCTTGCCTGCATCTTCTGCTATCAGATAAGATTTTTCTGTTTTTATTTTTGTGCTTGCTTTTTGCATTGTCCCCTGCACTTCTGTGGAGGTCAGCCAGGTCCCCTCCGGGGCTTGTGCTCCTCTCAGTTTATCTGAGCCACTGTTATTTGTTCATTTGCCTTTTCCAGTTTTTTCAGTTGCTGCGGCTTAGTTTTGTGACACCAGAGAACTAATTTAGGTGGTAGAGGTTGTGTGATCTCAGGTGTTTTTGCAATTAGTAGAGTTGGTATTTTGTAGGGTTTTTTTGGGATTGCAGTAAGTGTCCTTCCTATCCTTTACTGTCCAGGTAGATTGGGCCCCAACGTTTGCTCATACTATTTTCTGTCTGTGTCTGTATTTCCTCTTGTCTAACCGCCATTATATGTTTGGGGGCTTCCTATGTTCTTTGGGGATCTGCTCCGGGGCAGATAGCTTTCCTCTTTCTATCTTTAGGTGTAGTTAACCTCTCAGGCTGTGACGAGGCATCTAGGACCAACTTAGGAAAGCTCCACGGCTGCCTTTAGTTGTGGTGGTTAGTCAGGGTACTGCAATCCAGTAGATTCCAACCTCTCTGGTGTATTGCCGTTTTTTGCCTGCTCTCCTCAGTTACCAAATCATAACAGTATCACCGGCCTAACTGAAAATTATATGGTACTCACAGGAGGGAAGAATAGTGTGGAAAAAAAAAAAAGTTGTCAGAGTTGTCAGAGATTTTTATTTTTTTTTCTGTTTGTTGCATTTTTTTTTCTTCCCTCTTTTTCTCTGGGTGCTGAGGATTTTTTTTTTTTCTCTCAATGGAGTTTGCACAGTTGTCTGGCCGTGTGGATCAGCTTGCCACTGAAGTTCGGAGTATTGCTACCTATCTTGCAGGGTTGCCTGCTGTGGAACCTAGGATCCCCATGCCAGATTTGTTTTTGGGTGATCGAGCTAAATTTCTGAATTTCAAAAATAACTGTAAGTTGTTTTTTGCCTTAAAACCTAAGTCCTCAGGGAACGCAGCACAGCAGGTTCAAATTGTCATCTCTATCCTGTGCAGCGATCCTCAGGATTGGGCTTTTTCCCTGACACCTGGGGACCCTGTTTTGAGTAATGTTGATACATTTTTTCTGGCTCTGGGGTTATTGTACGATGAACCTAATGTCACTGATCAAGCTGAAAAAATCTTGTTGGCATTAAATCAGGGGCTTGAGGACGCTGAGTTATACTGTCAGAAATTTCGAAAGTGGGCAGTCCTGACCAAATGGAATGATGATGCTTTGGCAGCCCTTTTTCGGAAGGGTCTGTCAGAGAATGTAAAAGATGTTATGGTGGGTTTCCCTGCTCCCTCTGGTCTCAGTGATTCTATGTCATTAGCGATTCAAATTGACAGACGTTTGCGTGAGCATAGAGGTATGCGTGGAATAGTGTTGCCTTGTGAACCAGCTTCTGAACCCATGCAGTGTGATAGAGTGTCTTCTGGGGCACAGCGTCATGAGTTTCAAAAACGCAATGGGTTATGTTTCTACTGTGGTGACGCCTCTCATGCTATTTCAGTCTGCCCTAAGCGGGGAAGACGTTTTGCACGCTCAGTTGTCTTGGGTAGTGTTCAGACTAAATTTCTGTTGACTGTTACCCTGATTTGCTCCCTGTCCACATTTTCTGCTCAGGCTTTTGTTGATTCGGGAGCAGCTATTAACCTGATGGATTTTGATTTTGCTAAGCGTTGTGGGTTTCCCTTGATACCCTACGGAAGTCTATTCCCCTACTGGGGATTGATTCTACCCCTTGGCTGAGAATAAACCCCAGTATAATGAGGGTTGAACCTGATCATCAGGAGAGTTGCAAATTTTTGGTGCTGTATAATCTGCATGACATTATTGTACTAGGTTTCCATTGGTTACAGTTTCATAATCCTGTTTTGGATTGGAAATCTGTGTCTGTAACCAGTTGGGGCTGCCAATGTGTTAATGCCAACACTCCTGTTTTTTCTGCCTCTCCCCAGGCTCAGGATGTTCCTGACTTTTGACTGATTTTTCTGATGTGTTTAGCGAAAGTAAATCTGCATCCTTGCCCCCCCATAGGAGCTATGACTGCGCTATTGAATTAGTGCCTGGTAGTAAATTCCCTAAAGGTCGCCTTTTTAACTTGTCTGTACCTGAACATGACGCTATGCGGTCTTTTATCAAGGAGTCATTGGAGAAGGGTCATATCAGACCATCCTCTTCACCCTTGGGTGCCGGGTTTTTCTTTGTGGCCAAAAAGGATGATTCATTAAGATCGTGTATTGATTATCGTCTCTTGAACAATATCACTGTGAAATATCAATATCCGTTAACCTTGATTTCTGACCTGTTTTCCAGGGTGAAAAGTGCTACTTGGTTTACCAAGCTTGACCTCAGGGGGGCGTATAACCTTATTCGCATTAAGCACGGGGATGAATGGAAGACGGCATTTAAAACCCCAGAGGGGCATTTTGAGTACCTAGTGATGCCCTTTGGGCTCACTAATGCTCCTTCCGTCTTCCAGTCCTTCATGAATGACATTTTCAGGGATTTTGTGGATAAATTTCTGATTGTTTATTTGGATGATATCTTGATTTTTTCCAATGACTGGGACTCTCATGTGAAACATGTTCGGACTGTGTTCCAGATTTTGAGAGAGAATGCTCTGTATGTGAAGGGATCAAAGTGTCTTTTTGGCGTTCAGAGGATCTCATTTCTGGGATTCATTTTGTCCCCGTCTGTTATTGAAATGGACCCGGTCAAGGTTCAGGCCATCTTTGATTGGGTCCAACCTACTTCATTAAAGGCTCTTCAGAGATTTTTGGGTTTTGCCAATTTTTATCGTAAATTTATTGGTAATTTCTCTGTTATTGTTAAACCATTGACTGATTTGACCAAAAAGGGTTCTGATGTGGTGAATTGGCCTCCTGAGGCAGTCTCTGCGTTTCAGGAACTTAAGCAGAGATTCACTTCTGCTCCTGTTCTACGGCAGCCTGATGTTTCCCTGCCATTTCAGATGGAGGTTGATGCCTCTGAAATTGGGGCAGGTGCCGTTTTGTCCCAAAGAGATCCAGAGACCTCTAAAAGTAACCCTTGTGCCTTTTTCTCTCGAAAATTTTCTCCAACTGAACGTAATTATGACGTGGGTAATCGGGAGTTATTGGCCATGAAGTGGGCTTTTGAAGAGTGGAGACATTGGCTGGAGGGAGCCAAACATCAGGTGGTGGTCCTCATGGACGATAAGAATCTGGTTTATCTGGAATCAGCCAAGCGACTTAATCCTAGACAGGCCAGGTGGGCTTTGTTTTTCACACGTTTTAATTTTGTGGTTTCTTTTCTTCCTGGCACTAAGAATGTTATGGCGGATGCCCTCTCGAGGAGTTTCCTTGCGGACTCTCCTCAGTTATCTGATCCTGCTGTTATTTTGAAAGAGGGTGTAGTTCTTTCCGCCATCTCGCTCAATTTGAGACTGGCTCTGGAAGGATGTCAGGAGGATAAACCCGAGCGCTTCCCTATTGGGAAATTGTTTGTCCCAGACCGGTGGAAAAAGAGTGTGATGTCTGAGATTCATTGTTCCACGTTGGACGGGACTTGCTCTCGCTCCAAGCCTTGCTCTCGCTCCAGTGGTTTGTTGATGCCCTTGCCTGTGCCCAAGAGACCATGGACCCATATCTCTATGGATTTCATTTCCGACCTCCCTGTTTCTCAGAGAATGACAGTTATCTGGGTGATTTGTGATAGGTTTTCCAAAATGATACATCTTGTGCCATTACCTAAGTTGCCTTCCTCCTCCGAATTGGTGCCTTTGTTCCTTCAGCACGTGGTTCGGTTACACGGCATTCCTGAGAACATTGTGTCTGACAGAGGAGTCCAGTTTGTTTCAGATTTTGGAGGACTTTTTGTTCTAAACTTGGTGTTCTATTGTCTTTCTCCTCGGCTTTTCATCTTCAGACCAATGGACAAACTGAGAGAACAAACCAGACATTGGAGACTTATCTGAGATGCTTTGTGTCTGCTGATCAAGATGACTGGGTCTCTTTTTTGCCTTTGGCTGAGTTTGCTCTTAATAATAGGGCTAGCTCTGCCACTTTGATGTCTCCATTTTTCTGCAATTTTGGGTTTCACCCTCGATTTTCTTCGGGACAGACGGAGGCTTCTGTCTGTCCAGGTGTTGACTCTGTTGTGGAGCGTATGCAGCAGATTTGGGACCAGGTAGTGGAGAGGTTGTCCCTCTCTCAGGAGAAGGCCCAGCGGTTTGCCAACCGGCATAGGACTGATGGTCCTCGGTTTGAAGTGGGGGACTTGGTCTGGTTGTCCTCAAGAAATATCCCTATGAGAGTTGCATCTCCTAAGTTTAAGCCTAGGTTCATTGGACCTTATAAGATCATGGAGATTCTTAATCCTGTTTCCTTTCGTTTACTTCTTCCAGGGACATTTAAGATCCATAACGTGTTCCACAAGTCCTTATTGAAGAGGTTTGTCGAGCCAGTGGTTCCTATGGCTGCGCCTCCTGACCCTGTTTTGGTTGAGGGCAATCTGGAGTATGTGATTGAGAAAATATTGGATTATCATTTTTCTAGACGGAATCTCCAGTATTTGGTTAAGTGGAGAGGTTATGGTCAGGAGGACAATTCTTGGGTGTTTGCTTCGGACATCCATGCTAGGAGACTGATCCGTGCGTATCACAGAGCTCATCTTGACCGACCTGGTTGCCCAAATGAGGGTTCAATGACCCCTCCTCAAGGGGGGGTACTGTTGTGAATGTGTTAGAAATGAATTCTGAGCAGAGGCTCCCTCTGGTGGTTACAAACAGTGCTGAACCATTCAATGAAGATTGTGAAGATTGGCAATCAGGAGTTGCAGACTGGTCTTATATAAGGGAGGTTCCCTCCCATCAGGGTTGCCGGTGATCAATTGTTCTTGTCTAAACTGTGGTTCCTGGTTCTCTTGGAAGTTTGCTGAGTCTTGCCTGCATCTTCTGCTATCAGATAAGATTTTTCTGTTTTTATTTTTGTGCTTGCTTTTTGCATTGTCCCCTGCACTTCTGTGGAGGTCAGCCAGGTCCTCTCCGGGGGCTTGTGCTCCTCTCAGTTTATCTGAGCCACTGTTATTTGTTCATTTGCCTTTTCCAGTTTTTTCAGTTGCTGCGGCTTAGTTTTGTGACACCAGAGAACTAATTTAGGTGGTAGAGGTCGTGTGATCTCAGGTGTTTTCGCAATTAGTAGAGTTGGTATTTTGTAGGGTTTTTTGGGATTGCAGTAAGTGTCCTTCCTATCCTTTTCTGTCCATGTAGATTGGGCCCCAACGTTTGCTCATACTATTTTCTGTCTGTGTCTGTATTTCCTCTTGTCTAACCGCCATTATATGTTTGGGGCTTCCTATGTTCTTTGGGGATCTGCTCCGGGGCAGATAGCTTTCCTCTTTCTATCTTTAGGTGTAGTTAACCTCTCAGGCTGTGACGAGGCTTCTAGGACCAACTTAGGAACGCTCCACAGCTGCCTTTAGTTGTGGTGGTTAGTCAGGGTACTGCAATCCAGTAGATTCCAACCTCTCTGGTGTATTGCTGTTTTTTGCCTGCTCTCTTCAGTTACCAAATCATAACAGTAAACTACTGTTTGGGCGCATGGCAGAGCTCAGAAGTGAAGGAGCACCGCTTGACTTTTTCAACGCAGAATTGTCTGGAATTGAGATCAGACGCCATGTCACATTTGGAGAGCCCCTGATGTGCCTAAACAGTGGAAACCCCCCAATTCTATCGCCAACCCTAACCCTAACACATCCCTAACCCTCGTCCCAACCCTAACCCTAATCCTAACTTTAGGCGCAACCCTAACCCTAACTTTAGGCGCAACCCTAACCCTAATGGGAAAATGGAAATAAATAAATTTTTTAATTTTAATATTTTTCCCTAACTAAAGGGGTGATAAAGGGGGGTTTGATTTACTATTTATAGCGGGTTTTTATGTTTGGCAGCTGTCACGCTAAAAGACGCTTTTTATTGCAAAAAATAGTTTTTGCATCACCACATTTTGAGAGCTATAATTTTTGCATATTTTGGCCCACAGAGTCATATGAGATCTTATTTTTTGCGGTATGAGTTGTCATTTTTATTGGTACCATTTTTAAGCACATGACATTTTTTGATCGCTTTTTATTTCAATTTTTGAGATGTTAGAATGAACAAAAATCAGCAATTCATGAATTTCTTTGGGGGCGGCGTTTATACCGTTCCACGTGTGGTAAAATTGATAAAATTGATATTTTATATAAAAATAATTATTTTTGCATCGATCTATTCTGCGAGCTATAACTTTTTTATTTTTTTGCTGATAAAGCTTTGTCACGGCTCGTTTTTTGCGGGATAAGATGACGTTTTCAGCAGTAATATGTTTTTTTATATTGGTGTTTTTGATCGCGTGTTATTCCACTTTTTGTTCGGCGGTATGATGATAAAGCATTGATTTTTTGCTTCGATGTACTATCCCGTCCATGGTCAGATTGTCATGGGTTTCATGAATGGGATAGTACGTCGGATGGCAGAGAGGGGTTAAAGGCACCAACTGGAGGGCCTCATTCAAATATTGAAGTTTTAAAACACTTCATGTGCTGCTGTCATCTGGTGGTGTGGAAAAATCTGAGCTAATCCAGGATTTGTTCATTTGTATCAGAGTAAGCCTGTTAGCATTTTTGCTAACAAGGCGAAAGCGCCTGTCTGTTATGATCTCCCCAGGCGGCACTAAAAACCCACTCAGACAAGATGCTAACGGCAGTGCAGCACAATACCTACAAGGCACAAAGGGACAGTTCATGCCAGATGTCCAGTTTAGAGACCCAATAGTTAAAGGTTGCAAAGGATTTAGTGAGTGCCCTGGTTTTGTTGGCTAGGTATCGCTTGACCATCTTTAAAAATTTTTCCCTCATTGCAAAAATACCTGTTAATCGGTGCCTGGATGCTGGGAGAGTGTGATAAAATTGTCACAGGCCTTGGACAGTGTACCCCTGCCTCTGCTGTACCTTTCCTCCATGGGATGGCAAGGATGCTTGACCACTGCAGCTAGAAGTTAGGCACCAGGATTCTCCCGCTGCGTGGGATGGATCCCAAGCATTGCCTGGTGCTGTGGTCTATGTTAACCAGCAATACGCACGTCCAGCCTCGCGCTCTGGAGTCTAAGTCCAGAAATCACCTTACTGAGCATGTCCGTGATGTGGTGTCTTCTCATTGTTGCTCGAACATCAGCTGCTCTGGTGATTGGCCTGCGGGCGATGTCACGGATGGCTTGGCGTGAGTGTTTGGGGTGGAGCCTAATGTTTAAAAGGCTTTTCAGAGATGTCTGTATCATTCACTTGTGCTATTAGCATGGTTCAGTCACAGAGCAAGATCAACCCTTTAGCTAGAGTTCTCGGCGCAGCACCTGCTTTACTCTTGAGTGCGGATAAACACAGAGTAGTCGCAGAGCCTGCATTCTCGTGCTATTCTCCCTGTGACGTTAACAGGGTATAGCACTTAGTGTTCTTTTTTGCAGTAACTCTCCAAGAAGTAATGGAGCTTGGTACTCTGCATTCCATTCACTGTGTGGCATTAACACAGTGTGCTTAAGGTGAACGCTCACTACTCCATACCGTTATTGTTCACATTAGCAGCAGTTATACATCTCTGTATGGTGGACCCCGAGTTGCGATTGCACTTTATTATTTACTTTATTTAGTGCAATCCACAACCCTAACAGTATATACTAGAGCCAGGGTCTGGCTAGCAATGGCAAATGAGCAGCAACTCCAGCGGTGCATCTAACAGCTGGAGAGTAGGTTGTCAGCTGTTGATTTTGCTGCCGTGTCAGATCAGGCAGCTAGCAAAGCAGCCTCTATGGTTTCAGCTATGGTATCTGTTCCACCTGTACCACGTTTTTCGCTGCCCTATAAATTTTCCGGGGACAGCAAGGCCTGCAGAGGTTTCGTGAATCAGTGCTGAATCCACCTGGAGTTGCTGACTTCACAATTCCATACTGAGGGAACCAAGTTGGGATTTGTGTTTTCCCTTTTGTCAAGCAGAGCATTGAATTGGGCTTCGCCACTACGGGAGCGAGATGATCAACTGGTTCTAAATGCCTCTTGTTTTTTGGGTGCTCTCAAATAAGACTTTTTGGGGCCACAAGTAACCCATGATACTGCACTCCAACTCCTGGCATTAACTCAAGGTTCGTCCATGACTAGTGAATTCCTCATCCAATTTCATACTCTGGCTTCTGAGTTGGACTGGCCTGAAAAGGTCCTGATATCTATCTATTGGAGGGGTTTAGCAGATCATGTCAGGGATGCTTTGGCCACTAGGGAGATTCCCACTGCTCTGGAGGAGTTGATCTTCTTGTTCACTCGCAACGATCTTCGGCATGCTGAGAGGGGATTGGAGCGAGCTCAGAGTAGACAAGGGATTCGGTTAGCCCCAAACTTTCCATATCTTTTTAAATCTCCGGCTCTGACAAGCGATTCTGTAGAACCCATGGATGTTTCTCAGATGGAATGTAACACCCGCTCTGTACATCCACAACTGACTTGTTTTACCTGTGGGAAAGTCTGCCATTTTGCCAATAAGTGTCCCAAGCATCAAAGGGAGTCACAGCATGTAGTGGCCTTAGGAGGAGGCTCACTAGTTCCAGTTGATTTGTCTTCCAAATTAACCTTTGGGGTTTCTTTGACATTTGGGTCAACTACTCTCAAGGCTGAGGCTTGCGTGGACTCCGGGGCTGAGGGCAATTTCATGTCTGCTACTTTCTTTGCCCAATGACACGCAATTCCATTAGTGATGCTTCCTAAGCCGATGTCCATTCGGGTAGCTAATGGGTCCGTTTTACCAACCCCGATTTCCCATTATTATTATTATTATTATTATATATTTATATAGCGCCATTTATTCCATGGCGCTTTACATATGAAAAGGGGAAAAATATAGACAGATACAATAAACATGTGCTAGACAAGGGACGCATAAGTACAGAAGGAGAGAGGACCCTGCCCGCGAGGGCTCACAGTCTACAGGGATGGGTGAGAATACACTAGGAGAGGGTAGAGCTGGTTGTGCGATGGTTCAGTACACTGAGGATCATTGCAGGTTGTAGGCTTGTCGGAACAGGTGGGTCTTCAGGTTTTTCTTGAAGGTCTCCGTTGTTGGTGAAAGTCTGATGTTTTGCGGCAGAGAGTTCCAGAGTATGGGGGAAGCCCGGGAGAAGTCTTGTATGCGGTTGTGGGAAGAAGAGATTAGGGGGGAGTCGAGAAGGAGATCTTGAGAGGATCGAAGGTTGCGTGTGGGTAGGTAGCGGGAGACCATGTCACAGATGTATGGAGGAGAAAGGTTGTGGATGGCTTTGTATGTCATGGTTAAGGTTTTGAACTGGAGCCTCTGGGCAATAGGAAGCCAGTGAAGGGCCTGGCATAGTGGGGAGGCAGGGGAATAGCGGGAAGACAGGTGGATTAGTCGCGCAGCAGAGTGTAGGATGGACTGGAGTGGTGCCAGAGTGCTAGAGGGGAAGCCAGACAGTAGGAGTTTGCAGTAGTCGAGGCGGGAGATGATAAGGGCGTGCACTAGTGTTTTTGTGGTTTCATGGTTGAGGAATGAGCGGATCCGGGAAATATTTTTGAGTTTGAGGCGGCAGGAGGTGGCGAGGGCTTGGATATGTGGTTTGAAAGAGAGGGCAGAGTCGATGATCACCCCAAGGCACCGAGCATGTGGGACTGGGGAAAGCGAGCAGCCATTGACATTGATGGATAGGCCTGGTGGAGGGGTAGAATGAGGTGGGGGAAAGATGATGAATTCTGTTTTGTCCATGTTCAGTTTGAGAAAGCGAGCAGAAAAGAAGGCTGAGATAGCAGACAGACACTGTGGGATTTTGGTCAGTAGGGAGGTGAGGTCAGGTCCAGATAGGTAGATCTGCGTGTCATCGGCGTAGAGGTGATACTGCAAGCCGTGGGATTCTATGAGCTGTCCCAGGCCGAAGGTGTAGATGGAGAAGAGTAGGGGTCCTAGGACTGAGCCTTGGGGAACACCGACAGACAGGGGGCGAGGTGAGGAGGTGGTGTGTGAGAGGGAGACACTAAATGTTCGGTCTGTTAGGTATGATGAGATCCAGGATAGGGCCAAGTCTGTGATGCCAAGAGATGAGAGAATCTGTAGGAGGAGGGAATGGTCTACGGTGTCAAAGGCAGAAGACAGGTCCAGGAGAAGGAGGACAGAGTAGTGTTGCTTGCTCTTGGCGGTTAGCAGGTCGTTAGTGACTTTAGTTAGGGCAGTTTCAGTTGAGTGATGCGGTCGAAAGCCTGATTGTAACCGGTCAAAGAGGGAGCAGGAGGAAAGGTGGGAGGACAGTTCAAGATATACATGCTGTTCCAGTACTTTTGAGGCGAAGGGGAGAAGAGATATCGGGCGATAGCTAGACGCTGAGGATGGATCGAGGGAGGGCTTTTTGAGGATCGGGGTGATTGAAGCATGTTTGAAGGATGAAGGAAAGACACCATTTGTAAGTGAAAGGTTGAAGAGGTGTGTGAGAGTAGGATGAAGACTGTGGCAAGGTTAGACTTTACCTCTTACTCTCACTATGTCTCCAAAACATCAGGAGATAGTCTCTTTTCTTATTGTCTCTGAGGGTATGGATGAGGTACTTCTGGTCAGTGGCGTAACTAGAAATGGCGGGGCCCCACAGCAAAATTTTGAACGGGGCCCCCTCCCAAACGGGCGGCGGGGGGCGGGGTTCTGATAGTGGGCGGAGCCAATAGCAGTGGGCGGAGCAAATCACAGCAATTCTCTAGGCCCAAAAAATACTCTTCAGTCTCATAACGGCCAGCTTTTTGCCCAAATCAGAGCTGTATTTAAAGCAGACATTATGGAAACACAATATAATATAATGGACTGGTAGCAATGCAGCCCCCTTATGCTACCATTACTAGTAACCATGTCCCGCATAACTATTAATGCAGGCACATTATGCCCCCATAACTAGTAATAAGCCCTCTTATTCTCCCATCAGTAGTAATGTGCCCCTCAAGTAGTAATGCAGCCAAGAATGCAGAGTTATCACTCACACAGTATGTGCCCCCGTTAATCTTCGGTGGTATCTTCAGCTCCACAGTGGAGCACACTCACCACCAGTCTTCACCCTTCTGGGCGCCGCCGACGAGTGACGTCAGCAGCGTGATCACATGACATGATCACGCTGCAGACGTCGCTCTGACCCGGCGGTCAGAGCTTCAATTGTACTGGCGTCTGTATAGACACCAGTGCAATTGATTCCTGGGAGACGGCACGCAGCAGCTTCTCTGCGCCGGCTGTCAGCATGACAGCCAGCACAGGGAACCGCCGACTCTCAGGCCATGGACGGCGGAACACAGCCGCAGGGGAGACAGCTGCAGCAGGGACGGGCCCCCTGCTAGCCCGGGCCCTATGGCAGCTGCTTCCCCTGCTTCCACGATAGTTCCGCCCCTGCTTCTGGTGATGTCTTGGCTGCACCTCCATTCCCCCATATCGATTGGGCAACAGGGAGCATATAGAAATGGGGTAGTTTCGGTGAGAGTTTGTGTCTAAAGGCTCAGGTGCCCCCTGGCAAGATCTACTGTATGTGCCATCTAGTCTTCAGCCGGCGGGTCACTCTGGGGCACATATCTTCAAATGGGGTGGTCTCTCTAGTACTAAAAGTACCACTGAGGTGTTGGAGCAAAGGAGATCTTAGGCCGATGAGCAAGAGCACATCCTGGCCCGCAAGCTTGTGGCGACTTTCAAGTGTGGCAAACGTCACCAGGGGGGATGTTAGGGAGGGGGATAATGTTAGGCGCCGGGATTCTCCTACTGTGCGGGACAGATCCCAAGCGTTGCCTGGTGCTGTGGTCTCCCATTTGGGTCTGGCCGCTGCGGCTGCTACTCAGCACGGACCTCAGTCTCAGACTCTTGCTCAGGCTCGTGCTATACGGTTGGTTACTGCCGGCTCTCCAGCCAAGACTATGTTAACCAACAATACGCATGTCCAGCCTCGCGCTCTGGAGTCTAAGTCCAGAAATCACCTTACTGAGCATGTCCGTGATGTGGTTTCTTCTGATTGGTGTTCGGACATCAGCTACTCTGGTGATGTGGCAGTTCCGGATTGACACACGGGTGATGTCACAGACGGCTGGGCGTGAGTGCTGGGGTGAAGATTAGGGTTTTAAAATGCTTTCAGAGGTGCACCTAGGCACGCTAGCATCATTCATGTTTGTGTGTGTCCATCTAAGTCCTGTACCTTAGTCCGCTATATGCTTTGGTACCGGTTAGGTATAGGTTCAGTAGCTTAGGGACTAGGGTTATTACCTTGACTTGGCATCTGTATCGTTCATGTTACAGAGTAATATCAACCCTGTAGCTAGAGTTCTCTGTTATGTTTTGGTAGCTGAGGAGACAGGAGCAAAAAACCGCAAAAGCAGCCTAACACCAGAGAGGTTGGAAACTAATAGGTTGCAGACTCCTAAACTAACTGCACAACTAGAAGCAGCCGTGGAGCGTACCTACGGTGGTCCTAGATGCCTCGGCACAGCCGGAGAGATTGCTATCCCTGAAGATGGAAAGAGGAAAGCTAACTGCCCCGGAGTAGACCCCAAAAGAGTAGGAAGCCCCCAAACATATAATGGCGGTTAGACAAGATGAAAATACGAACACAGACAGAAAATAGATTGAGCAAACGCAGGGGCCAAAACTGTCTAGATAGGACAGCACAGGAGAGAATACTTTCTGCAACCCAGAAAAGCCCTAGGAAAAACTCCAACACTTCTGAATCCAGAAACACTGAGACCACATGGTCTCGACCACCTATATCAGATCTCTGGTGTGGACACATAGCTACCCAGCAGTAAAATATCACAAGAACTGAGCAAATGAACAAATACAAAAAACGAACAGAGACCAGCCAAAGCCCCCCAAAGGGGACCTGGCTGAAGACAAAAAGCAATGAAGCAAAAAGCAAGGAATTCAAACCACAGTAAAAAAAACTGAAAGAGACTTATCTGAAAGCAAGCAGGAGACAGCAGGAAAGCGGGCTGAATTCCAAACTAGACCAGGAAGCTCAATTGATTACCGGCGAGGATCATGGGAGGTCAGCTCAACATAGATTCAATGCCCTCAACAACCACCAGAGGGAGCCTCAGCTCCAAAGTCGTCTCCAAAACGTTCACAACAGTACCCCCCCTCGAGGAGGGGTCACCGAACCCTCACTTGTGCCACCAGGACGATCAAGATGAGCTCGGAGATAGGCATGGACCAGTCTTTCAGCATGAATGTCAGAAGCAAACATCCAAGAATTGTCCTCCTGACCATAGCCTTTCCACTTCACCAAGTACTGGAGTCTCCGACTGGCCAAACGAGAATCCAAAATCTTCTCAACCACATACTCCAAATTGCCCTCAACCAAAACAGGATCAGGTTTATAGCTGCCCCTGAATCAACAAAAGCCTGAGCTGAAAATGTGGACATGGAGCAAATCAAGGTAACAGTCAACAGAAATTTAGTCTGAACACAACCCAAATCAACTGTGCCCGCAAAACGTCTTCCCCGCTTGGGGCAGACGGAAATAGCATGAGAAGCGTCACCACAAAAGTAGCACAACTTATTACGCTTACGAAATTCATGACGCTGTGCCCCAGAAGTCACTCCATCACACTGCACGGGCTCAGGGGCTGGCCCGCAAGGCATCACAATTTCACGCATATTTCTACGCTCGCGCAGACATCTGTCAACTTAAATATCTAATGACATAGAGTCATTGAGACCAGAGGGGACAGGGAATCCCACCATAACATCCTTTACAGTCTCTGCCAGCCCTTCCGAAAAAGAGCTGCCAGAGCATCATCATTCCATTTAGTAAGGACTGCCCACTTTCTGAATTTCTGACAATACAGCTCAGCGGCTTCATGACTCTGATTCAATGCCAACAAGGTTTTTTCAGCTTGATCAGTAACATTAGGTTCATCGTACAATAGCCCCAGAGCCTAAAAAAACACATCAACATCATTCAAAACAGGATCCCCAGGAGTCAGGGAAAAGGCCCAATCCTGAGGGTCACCGCGCAACAGAGAGATGACAATTTGAACCTGCTGCATTGTGTTCCCTGAGGATTTAGGCTTCAAAGCATAAAACAACTTACAGTTATTTTTAAAATTCAAAAACTTAGACTGATCCCCCAAAAATAAATCCAGCAGAGGGATCCTAGGTTCCACAGCAGGCAACCCAGCAAGATAGATAGCAATACTCCGAACTTCAGCAGCAAGCTGCTCCACACGATCGGACAAATGCTTGACCTCCATTGGGGAAAAAATTCCTCCTCAGCCCCCAGAGAAAAAGAGGGAAAAAATGCAACAAACAGAAAAAAAAAATTTCTGACAACTCTGACAACTTTTTTTTTTCCTTTACTATTTTTCCCTTTTATTGAGTACCATAGAATTTTCAGTATGGCCGGTGATTCTGTTATGTTTTTGTAGCTGAGGAGGCAGGAGCAAAAAACCGCATAGGCAGCCTAACACCAGAGAGGTTGGAAACTAATAGGTTGCAGACCCCTAAACTAACCGCACAACTAGAAGCAGTCGTGGAGCGTACCTACGGTGGTCCTAGATGCCTCGGCACATCCGGAGAGATAGTTATCCCTGAAGATGGAAAGAGGAAAGCTAACTGCCCCGGAGTAGACCCCAAAAGAGTAGGAAGCCCCCAAACATATAATGGCGGTTAGACAAGATGAAAATACGAACACAGACAGAAAATAGATTGAGCAAATGCTGGGGCCCAAAACTGTCTAGATAGGACAGCACAGGAGAGAATACTTTCTGCAACCCAGAAAAACCCTAGGAAAAACTCGAACACTTCTGAATCCAAAAACTCTGAGACCACACGGTCTCGACCACCTATTTCAGATCTCTGGTGTGAACACGTAGCTACCCAGCAGTAAAATATCACAAGAACTGAGCAAATGAACAAATACAAAAAAAAAACGGAGAACAGCCAAAGCCCCCCAAAGGAGACCCGGCTGAAGACAAAAAGCAATGCAGCAAAAAGCAAGGAATTCAAACCACAGAAAAAATACTGAAAGAGACTTATCTGAAAGCAAGAAGGAGACAGCAGGAAAGCGAGCTGAATTCCAAACTAGACAAGGAAGCTCAATTGATCACCGGCGAGGATCATGGGAGGTCAGCTCAATTATATCAGGCCAGTCAGTACCACCTGACAACCACTCGTTATCTGTAGTTGTAGGACTCTTGGTATTCAACATAGGTTCAATACCATCAGCAACCACCAGAGGGAGCCTTAGCTCCGAAGTCGTCTCCAAAACGTTCACAACAGTTCTCGGCGCAGCACCTGCTTTACTTTTGTGTGCGGATAAACACAGTGTAGTTGCAGAGCCTGCGTAACTCTCATGCTATTTTCCCTGTGACATTAACAGGGTATAGCACTTAGAGGTTTTTTTTTGCAGTATCTCTCCGAGAAGTAACGAAGCTTGGTACTCTGCATTCCATTCACTGTGTGGCATTAACACAGTGTGCTTAAGGTGAACGCTCACTACTCCGTACCATCATTGTTCACATTAGCAGCAGTTATACATTTACTTTATTTAGTACAATCCACCAACCCTAACTCTAGGATTATCTGGTGGGAATGTTTTCAACATATTTTCCACAATGGCCTTCTGGTATAGCGCCATTTTATAAATGATTCATAGAAAATAAATGCATGTTTTCTACATAGTATAATAGCAACTAGTGCACAATGTTACATGCACCATCTAGGACTTATTAATCAGGGATGGATCACTATGGAATCAATCAAAGCAAAAGGGAACAAAAAATTATCAATATCCCTATAGTAATAAAATACAAAAATTTATTTCACCATGAATAAGGTGTATGGAGATAGTGGACAGAAAAATACATACATTATGAAAGAGCGCATGTCCAGAAATGAACCAAATAGAAAAATCAAAATATCCTAATATAGGAATACATCACACTATTTACATCAATATACATCTATTAGATTACTATTACAACATCCCTTGCAGCCTTTGAGTTTATAAGGATCACCTACAGTAATATAGTGATGTAAAATATATACTACTAGCTATTGAACCCATTCTATGCCCGGGTGGCGAGCATTTTTATTGGTGTATGGTCTACCATCCTGGTATGTGCTGCCCCCCTCCTATCCTGGTATGCATGGCACCCCTCATCCCTTTCCTGGTATGTATGGTACCCCTCATCCCTATCATGCTATGCATGGCCTCCTCCTTTCCTGGTATGTATGGTACCCCTCATCCCTATCATGCTATGCATGGCCTCCTCATCCCTATTCTGGTATGTATGGTCCCCTCACCCCCCCAATCCTGGTAGGCATGGCACCCCATTCCTCATCCTGGTATGCATGGCCCTCACCCCCAATCCTGAAATGCATGGTACCCATCATCCCTATCCTGGTATACATGGTACCCCCTGATCCCTATCCTGGTATGTATGGTCCCCTCACCCCCCAATCCTGGAATGCATGGTACTCCCTCATCCATATCCTGGTATTCACGGTTCCCTACCCCCCTATCATGGTATGCATAGTACCCCCTCATCCCTATCATGGTATGCATGGTCCCCTCACCCCCGAATCCTGGTATGCATGGTCCCCATAACCCCAATCTTGGTATGCATGGTCCCCTCACCCCCCAATCCTGAAATACATGGTGCCCTCACCCCTCAATCTTGGAATACATGGTCCCCTCGACCCCCAATCCTGTTATGCATGGTTCCCTCAGCCTCCAATCCTGGTATGCATGGTCCCCCCTCATCTCTATCCTAGGATGTATGGTACCCCCTCAACCCCTAATCCTGGTATGCAAGGTCCCCTCATCCCCAATCATGGTGTACATGGCACCCCTTACCTCCCAATTCTGGTATGCATGGTCCCCTCATCACTAATCATGGTATGCATGGTACCCCTCATCCCAATCCTGGTATGCATGGTTCCCCTCTCCCTCTATCCTGTTATGCATGGTACCCCTCATCCCCCAATCCTGGTATGCATGGCCCCCTCATTCCCCAATCCAGGTATGCATAGTCCCTCGCCTCCCTATCCTGGTATGCATGGTCTCCTCACCCCCCAATCCTGGAATGCATGGTCCACTCACCCCCAATCCTGGAATGCATGGTCCCCTCAACCCCCAATTCTGAGATGCATGGTCCCCTCACCCCCCTGTCCTGGTATGCATGGTCCCCTCATCCCCAATCTTGTTATGCATGGTACCCCTCACCCCCTATCCTGGTATGCATAGTACCCCTCACCCCCAATTTTGATATGGATGGTCTGCTCACCCTCAATCCTGGTATGCATGGCTCCCTCACCCCCCAAACATGGTATGCATGGTCCCCCTCATCCCTATCCTAGGATATATGGTACCCCCTCACCCTCAATCCTGATATGCATGATACCCCTCATCCCCAATGCTGGTATACATGACACCCCTTGCCTCTCAATTCTGGTATGCATGGTCCCCTCATCCCCAATCTTGTTATGCATGGTACCCCTCACCCACCTATCCTGGTATGCATGGTACCCCTCATCCCCCAATTCTGGTATGGATGGTCCCCTCACCCCCAATCCTGGTATGCATGGTCCCCTCACCCCCCTATCCTGGTATGCATGGTACCCCTCATCCCCCAATTCTGGTATGGATGGACCCCTCACTCCCAATTCTGGCATACATGGTCAATTAACCTCCCAGTCCTGGTATGCATGGTACCCCTCACCCCCCTATCCTGTTATGCATGGTACCCTTCATCCCCCAATCATGGTATGCATGACCCCCTCACCTCTGAATCCTGGTATGCATGGTCCTCTCACCCCCAATCCTGGTATGCATGGTCCCCTCACCCCTTAATCCTGGTATGCATGGTCCCCCCTCATCCCTATCCTAGGATGTATGGTACCACCTTACCCCCCAATCCTGGTATGCATGGTCCCCTCATCCCCAATCATGGTATACATGGCACCCCTTACCTCCCAATTCTGGTATGCATGCTACGCCTCATCCCTCTATCCTGATATGCATGGTCCTCTAACCCCCCAATCCTGGTATGCATTGTCCCCTCACCCCCTTATCCTGGTATGCATGCTACCACTCACCCCCTATCCTGATATGCATGGTCCCCTCTCCCCCAATCCTGATATGCATGGTCCCCTCAACCCCCAATCCTGATATGCATGGTCCCCTCACCCCCTATCCTGGTATGCATGCTACCTCTCACCCCCTATCCTGACATGTATGGTACCCCTCACCCCCATTAAACTGCACACATACAAAAAAACATTTATATTCACCTTTCTTCCCTGTGCTCCAGTGCTGTCCCGTTCTGCCGGAGGCTGGGGGAGGAGGGCGGCGCCAGAGTATGTGCATGCCCATACCGCACTGTCCGGTGCCATATTGCTGAAGACACACTGAAATTGTGTCTTCAGTAAAATGGAGCCAGATAGTGCTATATGCATGCTCGATTCCGACACTGCACTCCTGCTTTGGTCTCCGGCGAGAAGAAAAGCACCGCGGCAACGCTCCTGCCGGTCAGGTAAGGTAAGTATGTAAGTATGGCCCTGGAGATTGTGGTGTGCATTCAGTGTCTACACGTAACGGGATCTCCAGGGTCATACACACTCCTCTCATCGGACACCACTGGATGCTTTTTCTGTCTGGAGAGTGACTGCGCAGGCACGCCATGCTTGCGCAGTCTATAAAGGCTTCGGACAGAGTGACGCTTGTAGCGTTATATTATAGATGAGGCTATTTGTTGGTGAAATAACCATGTATATAAATAATATATGTAACAGTGTGTACTTATTATAATTGAATCATCCTATATTGCCTGAGAAATAATAAGAACTGTTCCTGACCCGTTCAACGGCGTTAGTGTGCCGAGCTTGGCGGCGCCAGTTCATTTATAACCTCTAATGAGGTAATGCGGTCAGCCAATCACAATAATTGCACTACCAAGATTTTCACGACATGTCAGTGACTGGATGGCAATCACCGCATGTTTATTGGCTGTGTAACAGGCACCAAATATGCGAGGCGGGAGTTTGAGCATTCAATTCGAGCAACAGCCAATGCTCGATGAGTGCTGTGCATATCTGAGTACCCAGATACTCGAGTGATATCTGAGTAGCACCTAACACATTCACTCATCATTATAAGGCACCTCAAGGGCCATTTTTCTGATGTATTCCTAGATACTCCTTGTTTTATCCATGATGGTGGCTTAGATGCTTATCAAGCCTTGACCACCCTCCTTTTTGTTGGTATACAATCTTTGGGTGTTAGACTTAGGTTCGAGACCTTCATGCATTGTGAGAAGCTTTCGTGTCTTCACATCTGCAGCTTCCTTGTCTTCTTTTGGCCAGCACTCAATGCCAGCAGGGTATCTGATAACTGGCAAGGCATATGTTTTGACGGCGCAGATTGTATTCTTCCCATTTAGCTTGCTCTTCAGGACCTGTCTTACCCTTTGATGGTATTTGGATGTTGCTTCTTTCCTTTCCTCCTCATCATGGTTTCCGTGTCCCTGTGGGATGCCATGGTACTTTTAGCATGTATGTACATCTGCTATGTGGCCTGCTGGTAATTCCACTCCATCATTCTTGACTACCTTGCCTCTCTGTATTACCAAGCAGCCGCACTTCTCCTGTCTGAAGGACATCCAGATGTCTTCACTGTAAATCTGTATATATACTGTATATATTAGTCTTCCATACAGTAAAATACATACCCATATTCCGCCATATAGTACAATGTGCTCCATAGTTCTCATAATAGTTTAATAAACTCCCCATAGTCCTCCATAAAGTATAATGCACACCCCATAGTCGTTCAAACAATATAATGCACTCCCCATAGTCATCAATATACAGTATTATAATACATCCCATAGTCCTTTATCTAGTATAAAGCATCCCCATAGTCATCCATATAATACAGTGCACTCCCCATAGTATAATGCATTCCCCATGGTCCTCTATACAGTATAGTGCATTCCCCACAGTCCTCCATACAGTATAATGCAGTCTCCATATAGTATAATGCACTCCCAATAGTGATCGATAGAGTATAATGCAGCCCCTACATAGAACACAGAGCATAATGCAGCCCCCGTATAGAACACATGCGTATATTGCACTCCCCATAGTCCTTCATAGAGTATAACGCATCACCCATAGATTATAACACAGCCCACATAGATTTCAATGCATCACCCATAGAGTATAATGCAATCCTCATAGAGTATAATGCAGTCTCCATAAAGTATCTGCAACCCTATAAATTATAATGCAGCCCTAATGAGTATAACGCAGTCCCCATATAGTGTGACACAGCCTCATAGAGTATAATGCAGCCCCCATGGAGTATAATGCAGCCCCCATTGAGTATAATTCAACCACCATAGAGTTTAATTTAGCCCCCATAAAATATAATGCAACCGCAGAGAGTATAATTCAGCCCCCATAGAGTATAATGCAACCCCCATACAGTATAATTCAACCCCATAGAGTACAATTCAGTCCCCATAGAGTATAATGCATCCCCCATAGAGTATAATGCAACCCCTTAGAGTATAATGCACACCTAATATTACTCCATAATCACTGATTTAAAAGTGAAAAAATACAACACTCACCTCACCTCGTTCACCCACTGCTCCGGGCTCTGCAGTGAGTCTACTCAGCAGCTCCACTGCTTGGCACAGCGTGGCACACGATAAAGTGACATCATCATGCCCGCTGCATCAGAAAAGGAGGGGGAATGATGGGAGAGGGAGTGTCACCTTATGCTCTTTCTTCCATCATTGATTTCAACTGTATTGGCATCTATGATGTTAATACAGTTGAATGCGCAATGCGGGGAGGTAGAGTCGGCGCTGGCAGTAGGCCCCCTGACTTAAGGGCCCCATAGTGTCCGCATGGTGTGCCACTATTAGCACACCACGAGCACACAATTAGCACAATTAGATCAAAAGTTGTGGTTCAGCACAAACCACAAATGCATCTCACATACACATAATCAAACAAAGCTTCATCTATAAACATAGCATATCAGTGTTTTTACTATTACATTCCGCCCAACCCCTTATCGATATCCACCATATACAGTTACTATAGTTTTGTAAAAGACTCAATGCCATTTATCGCCAACACTTGATTGCAGTTTGGATTTTTTGGGGATTTGGGTTTGAATTTCTTTTTCTCTTAATAATAAAGACCATCATTTATAAACTGCATTTTGTGTTTACTTGTGTTATCTTTTTCTAATAATTTGTTTGGTGATATGAAACATTTAAGTGTGACAAATATGCAAAAGAATAGGAAATCAGGAAAAGGGCAACAACTTTTTCACACAGCGGTATACATATGGAGCTGTTAGGCATGATGAGCTCAGCCCGTATGATGAATAGCATGTGTTATCTTAATGTTATAGGTGACGTTATGTTGAAATGGTGACAGTCAGACTTTTCTCCAATCCTGGCAGTGAAACCACTTGGATACAGCAGTCAATAGCATGTATTTTGAGGGAAGGGATTCCTTCAGTACCTCAACAACCACCTTCCCTGTTATGAAATCAGAGTGTGTATGGATGTCTACAAGAGACAAGAGATAGAGGGTCTAATAGTCTAACTGTCAGTACAAAACTTTAAAACTTTTTAAATAAATAATAACCAATTATAAAAAATGTCTAAAAATTAAAATGTACAGTGGGTATGGAAAGTATTCAGACCCCTTTAAATTTTTACTCTTTCTTTCATTGCAGCCATTTGGTAAATTCAAAAAGTTCATTTTTTCTCATTAATGTACACTCTGCACCACATCTTGACTGAAAAAAAAACAGAAATGTAGAAATTTTTGCAAATTTATTAAAAAAGAAAAACTGAAATATCACATGGTCATTGTGAAGGACGCCCCAGTCCTTCCACGTCACCAATGTGACATAACTCCACAGGCACAGCTCTTCGGCGCCCCCTCTGTCTCTCAGGTGAGTAAGGGAACTGCACCTAGAGCAAACGGCCACCGTGATCAGAGTAAAAGCATCAGCCCAAGATTAAGTTTATGGTTTAATTGCCTTAAGGGCGCACTAGATAATTACAGAAATATACAGTAAGCTATACAACGGAATTACAATGGATTTGCAGTCAGAGTAAAATACAGCAATAATGGTACAAGGCTTAGAGGTATTAGGTAGAGGTCAATATTACCAGGTTGTATGGACATGTGGAGGCAGGGAGCTCTGCGATCCCCAGGTGAAAGTCTTAGTTGCTGGACAGTCCCCCAAAACGTGTACCACTGCTCCCTTGGCAGGTCTGTCCCTTGTTGCTTCTTGCTGCTGTGAGAATGGATCTGGTCTGCCCTTAGCTCACAGTTCTTAAACCTGCTATGTCCCTCCCCTTGGTGTCCGAGGGTGGAAGGATAATCTCCACCCTTAGCCCCCTGCAGAATTTATTCTCAATATCTAGCAAAGGGGTTAACTTTCTCCAGGACGATCGGATCAGGACACGAGAGGTACCAGCGGATGCAGTATGTTTTGCCTGTCGCATGAATATCAAACCTGGCCCGATTGGGTCATTGTGGATGGCCAATCTCTATATCTCAGCCCCCCTAGCCATCACCGACTCGGGAGTTGCACCATCAAATGCCTGAGATCCACCGGGTCACACAGATATTTTTATGAGAATGTACCTACAAAGATGTGCTCATAATTCATAATCCTAGAACGGAGCCTTCATGTCTGGAAGATACAATTGGTGTGTTTCTGTGTCCGACTGGCAGGTATAATCTAATTGAAGCCTCTACTTTGAAGCACACATACTAATCAGCCTGGCTATTCATATTGAGCAGGAAATTCTGTCTTGGGCCTGAATTACTTAGCATACTAATGACCTTCTTATTCAAACACGGGCCCGAATTGCTTAGCATACTAAAGCCCTTTTGCTTCACAGTGGACATCAAACCCTGTCATATTGAATATGCTAACAGTCCCTGTGCAGTTTGCAGCCTGTGGCTCTGTGCACAGACAAAATGGAGGCTGGTATAGGCCCTATCCAAGATGGTGACGGTTCCTTTCCTCACAGTCATAAGTATTCAGACCCTTTGCTCAGTATTGAGTAGAAGCACCCTTTGGAGCTAGTACAGCCATGAGTCTTCTTGGGAATGATGCAACAAGTTTTTCACACCTGGATTTGGGGATCCTCTGCCATTATATCTTGCAGATCCTCTCCAGTTCCATCAGGTTGGATGTGAACATTGGTTGACAGCTATTTTCAGGTCTCTCCATAGATGCTCAATTGGGTTTAGGTCAGGGCTCTGGCTGGGCCAGTCAAGAATGGTCACAGAGTTGTTCTGAAGCCATTAATTTGTTATTTTAGCTGGGTGCTTAGGGTCATTGTCTTGTTGGAAGGTGATCCTTTGGCCAAGTCTGAGGTTCAGAGCACTCTGGAGGAGGTTTTTTTTATCCAGGATATCTCTGTACTTGGCCGCATTCATTTTTCCTTCAATTGCAACCAGTCATCCTGTCCCTGTAGCTGAAAAACATCTCCATAGCAGGATGCTGCCACTATGTTTCACTGTTGGGATTGTATTGGGCAGGTGATGAGCAGTGCCTGGTTTTCTTCACATTTAACACTGAGAATTATCACCAAAAAGTTCTATCTTCATCTCATCAGACCAGAGAATCTTATTTCTCATAGTCTTGGAGTCCTTCATGTGTTTTTTTTATCAAACTCTATGCAGGCTTCCATATGTCTTGCATTGAGGAGAGTTTTCCGTCGGGTCACTCTGCCATAAAAGCTTGACTGGTGGAAGGATGTAGTGATAGTTGACTTTGTGGAACTTTGTCCCATCTCCCTACTGCATCTGTAGAGCTAAGCCACAGTGATCTTGGGGTTCTTCTTTACCTCTCTCACCAAGACTCTTCTCCCACGATTGCTCATTTTGGCTGGATGGCCATGTCTATAAAGATTTCTGGTGGTCCCAAACTCCTTCAATTTAAGGATTATGGAGGTCACTGTCCTCTTAGGAACCTTGAGTACTGCAGAAATTATTTTGTAACCTTGGCCAGATCTGTGCCTTGCCACAATTCTGTCTCTGAGCTCCTTGGCCAGTTCCTTTGACCTCATGATTCTCATTTAGTCTGACATGCACTGTGAGCTGTGAGCTCTTATGTAGTCAGGTGTGTGCCTTCTGTAGCGCCCGCGTCCCTGCCTGCTGCCAGACAGGGACGTCGCTCTCCTCACCTGCGCTCAGCGTCCTCAGTGCTCCCAGCCCCCTCTGCGCCTATGGCGTCCTCCTTCCGCCCTGCTGGTCCCGCGCGCTCCTTCCCTGCTACTGGCCTTAGGGCGCGCGCCCGCACCCTCCCCCGCTCTTAAAGGAGCTGCGCGCATTTTCCAAATCAGTCTCCAGCCAATGCTGGAGGACTCCACCCTATATTAAGGGCTTCCTCCTTAATGTAGGTGCCCGAGCAATGTTGTTCCTGTGCAGTCTAACTCTGTTTCAGCCATCAGCTCCTGATTCCAGTTACCTGCCTGTTACCTGTCGGCTTGCCTGTCTGCCATCCGTCTGCAGTTCCATCCAGAGGTTCGGACGTCATCTGCAGAGATCCCCGGCTCTTGCCTGCTCACCTAGGAGCGATCATCTGCCATCCGACTGCAGCTCCATCCGGAAGTTCGGACATCATCTGCAGAGATCTCCGGCTCTTGCCTGCTCACCTGGGAGCGATCATCTGCCATCCGACTGCAGCTCCATCCGGAAGTTCGGACATCATCTGCAGAGATCCCCGGCTCTTGCCTGCTCACCTGGGAGCGATCATCTGCCATCCGACTGCAGCCTACCTGGAGGCTCCCCCATATCGCGATACTGCCTTCTAGAGACTGCTGTCACTCGTGACAACTGCCGTCTAGATGCCTGTCACTTCAGACAACTGCTCAGAGTCTGCCTGGTCACTTGCTTGTGACAACCTGCCTGCCCTGGTCACTTGCCGTGACAACCTGCCTGCCAGAGCTGCCTGGTCACTTGCCGTGACAACCTGCCTGCCCAGAGACTGCCTGGTCACTTGCCGTGACAACCTGCCTGCCCAGAGACTGCCTGGTCACTTGCCGTGACAACCTGCCTGCCCAGAGACTGCCTGGTCACTTGCCGTGACAACCTGCCTGCCCAGAGACTTTGCCTGGTCACTTGCCGTGACAACCTGCCTGTCCCAGAGACTGCCTGGTCACTTGCCGTGACAACCCGCCTGCCCAGAGACTGCCTGGTCACTTGCCGTGACAACCTGCCTGTCCCAGTGACTGCCTTGGTCACTTGCCGTGACAACCTGCCTGTCCAGAGACTGCCTCGGTTACTTACCGTTACAACCTGCCTGCCCAGAGACTTCCTTGGTCACTTGCTGTGACAAACCTGCCTGTCCAGAAACTACCTATATCCTCTGCCGTGAATCCCTGCCCTTTTCCCAGGTGCCACCCGCTCTCTTACAAGTAAAATCTCTTGTATAATAAAGCTTTGTGGTTCCACCAACCTGACCTGTCTCGTCAGTAGTTCCACCCACCAGACCCGTTACAGTTTGCTCGGGGCCAAGGAACCCGGTGGCACCCAAACCCCTTCACTCCCGGAACTGTGTCATGAGCTGTCTCGCCAGAGGTCTCAACAGGAGACCATCCTGGGTCACCTGCGGAACGTCAAATCCCGTCTGGACACTCTGAAATCATCACTTGCAACCATCGCTGGAGCCATGACTCATAATCCGTCAGTCCCGCTGATTCCCAATTCCGTGGTTTCCATTCCCGGACCCCGACTGTCAGCTCCTCCTAGGTTTGGAGGCGATCCTGCTCTGGCTCGGGGTTTCATTAATCTGTGCACCCTGCATTTTGAACTCCTGGCACACCAGTTTAACTCTGACCGGGCCAAAATTGCCTTCATCATGTCCCATCTCACCGGAGAAGCCCTGGCCTGGCTTAATCCTCTCTGGGAGAGAGAGGATCCTCTGGTATCTGACCTGCCTGCTTTTCTCTCGGCCTTCCGGAAGGTATTCGACGAACCTGGACGGAAGACTTCCTCTGCATCATCTCTGCTGCGTCTCCGTCAGGAGAGTCTCACCGTTGGTCAATATGCCATACGGTTCCGGACTTTAGCCTCAGAACTAGCTTGGGACAATGAAGCTCTAATTTCGGTCTTCTGGGAGGGTCTGTCCGGCCGTATTAAAGACGAACTTGCCGGTCGGGACGTTCCAACCTCTCTAGATGATTTAATAAATCTTGCCAATCGAATTGATCTACGGTTCCAGGAACGAGCCAAAGAGATCACCCGTAAAAAAGAATTTTCCCATCTTGCACCCTCGTGTCAGAGATCTATAACCTCTTCCGTTTCTCCTCAGGTGCACACTGCTGAGCCTATACAGGTCGACCAGACCAAGATGGTCAAAGCCCGTCAGGACTCACGCCGTGCCGAGAAAAGTTGCTTCTACTGCGGCAGTAAGGAGCACTGGATCCAAACCTGTCCGGAGAAGTCGGGAAAACGCCTGTGTTTAGGTTCGCTCGGAGAGGTCAATCTAGACAAAAATAAATCCTCTTCAACCCTGCTGCTGTCGGTTTCAATTCTGATCGGTAAGAACCGCCACTTCGAAATGGCCCAACTTGATTCTGGAGCAGCTGGGAATCTCGTGTCACAGGCTCTAGTAGAGAAGTATCACATTCCCACCAAACCTCTTGTTGAACCTGTATCTGTTGCTGCTGTGGATGGGGGCCTCCTACCTCGTCCCATCCGACTTATCACCGAAGTCATAACCCTGCAGGTGGGAATGTTGCATTCTGAGAGCATCTCATTTCATGTTCTGCCTGGACTCTCTCATGCTTTCTTACTAGGTCTGCCTTGGCTCCAAAAACATGCACCTGTGCTCGACTGGCAGAATGGAGAGGTTCTTCGCTGGGGACAGGACTGTCATAAAACGTGTCTGGTGCCTGTTCATCCTGTCTATTCTTCTCCTACACCTGCTAATCTACCTGGACTCCCGATTCCATATTGGTCATTTGCTGATGTCTTCAATAAAAAGGAAGCAGAGACATTACCCCTGCATAGACCATATGATTGCCCGATTGACCTGTTACCCGGTACTACGCCTCCCCGTGGGCGTATTTACCCGTTGTCTGCTGCTGAGACCAGGTCGATGTCCGAATATATCGAGGAGAACTTAGCAAAGGGATTTATCCGGAAATCTACCTCCCCAGCGGGAGCAGGTTTCTTCTTCGTTAAAAAGAAAGACGGATCTCTCCGTCCCTGTATTGACTACAGAGGCCTAAATTCGATCACGGTGAAGAATAAGTACCCTCTTCCGCTCATTCCAGAACTGTTTGATCGTCTTAGAGGGGCTAGAGTCTTCACCAAACTAGATCTTCGTGGAGCATACAACCTGGTTCGTATCCGTCGAGGAGATGAATGGAAGACGGCATTCAACACCCGGGACGGCCACTACGAGTACTTGGTGATGCCCTTTGGTCTCTGTAATGCTCCAGCAGTCTTTCAGGAGTTGGTCAACGACATCTTCCGGGACCTCCTCTATTCCTGCGTTGTGGTGTACCTTGACGACATCTTGGTCTTCTCTCCGGATCTTCAGTCTCACCGGAGGGATGTTCGTCAGGTTCTGCTCAGGCTCAGGCAGAATCACCTCTTCGCCAAATATGAGAAGTGCCTCTTTGAGCAGACATCGCTTCCGTTTCTGGGCTACATCATTTCTCAGACAGGCCTACGAATGGATCTGGAGAAATTGTCTGCCATCGAGAAGTGGCCCCGACCGGAGGGGTTGAAGGCCATTCAGCGGTTCCTGGGATTTGCCAACTATTACCGTCTCTTCATACCGCACTTCTCTTCCAGGACTGCTCCAATCTCAGCGCTCACTCGCAAGGATGCTAACCCCAAACAGTGGACGACCGAAGCAGAGGAGGCCTTCCTTTCTCTGAAACAGGCCTTCTCTTCCGCTCCAGTGCTGCATCGCCCGGATGGCAACAAGCAGTTCTTCCTGGAGGTGGACGCTTCCTCTGCTGGAGCCGGAGCGGTTCTTACCCAAAAATCGCCATCCGGGAGATGGTGTCCTGCGGTTTCTTCTCCAAACTCTTCTCCTCCTCCGAGCGCAACTACTCCATAGGAGATCGAGAGTTATTGGCCATTAAGTTGGCATTGGAGGAGTGGCGTTACCTACTCGAAGGGGCTCTTCATCCGGTAATCATCTACACGGATCACAAAAATCTGGCATACCTCCAGCAGGCACAGAGACTTAATCCTCGCCAAGCCCGGTGGTCCTTGTTTTTTGCCCGCTTCGATTTTCTTTTGCATTTTCGCCCAGCTGACAAAAACGTCAAGGCGGATGCCTTGTCTCGGTCTTTCCTGGTGTCGGATCTCGAAGATGAGCCTAAACATATCATCGATCCCGCCAGAGTGATGCAGGTGGCTCCCGTGAGTCTAAATCGTCTCCCTCCTGGTAAGACGTTCGTATCAGAAACCGATCGGAAGAGAATCCTACATTGGGGTCACTCGTCTAAACTCGCTGGCCACGCTGGTCAAAAAAAGACCCTCCAACTCATTACTCGGCATTATTGGTGGCCTACCCTGCACAAAGACGTAATAGACTTTGTTTCTGCCTGTGTTTCCTGTGCCCGCAACAAAGTTCCGAGACACCTGCCTACCGGCCGTCTTCTTCCGCTTCCTGTACCCGCTGCCCCCTGGCAGCATATAGCCATGGACTTCATAACAGATCTGCCCGTCTCTGCCGGTTGTGCGGTCATTTGGGTGGTCGCTGACCGCTTTTCCAAGATGGCTCACTTCATTCCTCTGCCAGGTCTTCCGTCTGCACCCGAGTTGGCTAAAGACTTTATCCGCCACATCTTCCGTCTTCATGGTCTGCCTCGTCACATTGTGTCGGATCGTGGGGTTCAGTTCACCTCACGTTTCTGGAGAGCCACTTGTAAGTTGCTAGACGTCACCCTGGATTTTTCCTCCGCTTACCACCCACAGTCCAATGGACAAGTTGAACGAATAAATCAGAATTTGACCAGTTATCTTCGACACTTCGTTAATGCCCACCATTCTGACTGGGTGGAGCTCCTGCCTTGGGCCGAATTCTCCTACAATAATCATGAGAGCGAATCTTCCACCAAGTCTCCGTTTTTTGTAGTCTTCGGTCAGCATCCTCGGATCCCTGTCCCTGTTTCCATCTCTGTGGACAATCCAGCTGCGGAATCTCTGGTTAGAGAATTCTCCTCCATCTGGGAGAGTACCTGGTCCGCACTCATTCAGTCATCCGAACGCATGAAAAGACATGCTGACAAAAAACGTCTGGATCCTCCTCAATTCCGTCCTGGGGACAAAGTCTGGCTTTCGTCCAAATATGTTCGACTCAAAATTCCGTCCTACAAGTTAGGTCCTCGGTTCATCGGTCCTTTTGAGATCATCAGTCAGATCAATCCGGTGTCCTATAAATTGAAACTCCCGGCCAATTTGAGAATTCCTAATTCTTTTCATGTATCTCTCCTCAAACCTGTGGTTCTTAACTCTTTTTTTAAGTCTACAGGTACACCTCCTGCTCCAGTGTCTGCTGATGATGAATTTGAGGTAGAGAACATTCTGGCCACAAAAAGGGTAGGAAGAAAGACTTATTTTTTGGTGGATTGGAAGGGGTTTGGTCCTGAGGAGAGAACCTGGGAGCCTCGGGAGAACATCCATGCCCCTCTTATCCTAGCTAAATTTCTTTCTGGCCTAAAGAAGGGGGGGCCTAGAGGGGGGGGTACTGTAGCGCCCGCGTCCCTGCCTGCTGCCAGACAGGGACGTCGCTCTCCTCACCTGCGCTCAGCGTCCTCAGTGCTCCCAGCCCCCTCTGCGCCTATGGCGTCCTCCTTCCGCCCTGCTGGTCCCGCACGCTCCTTCCCTGCTACTGGCCTTAGGGCGCGCGCCCGCACCCTCCCCCACTCTTAAAGGAGCTGCGCGCATTTTCCAAATCAGTCTCCAGCCAATGCTGGAGGACTCCACCCTATATTAAGGGCTTCCTCCTTAATGTAGGTGCCCGAGCAATGTTGTTCCTGTGCAGTCTAACTCTGTTTCAGCCATCAGCTCCTGATTCCAGTTACCTGCCTGTTACCTGTCGCTTGCCTGTCTGCCATCCGTCTGCAGTTCCATCCAGAGGTTCGGACGTCATCTGCAGAGATCCCCGGCTCTTGCCTGCTCACCTAGGAGCGATCATCTGCCATCCGACTGCAGCTCCATCCGGAAGTTCGGACATCATCTGCAGAGATCTCCGGCTCTTGCCTGCTCACCTGGGAGCGATCATCTGCCATCCGACTGCAGCTCCATCCGGAAGTTCGGACATCATCTGCAGAGATCCCCGGCTCTTGCCTGCTCACCTGGGAGCGATCATCTGCCATCCGACTGCAGCCTACCTGGAGGCTCCACCATATCAGGTCGTATATACCTGCCTGTCTAGAGACTGCCTGGTCACTTGCTGTGACAACCTGCCTGTCTAGAGACTGCCTGGTCACTTGCCATGACAACCTGCCTGCCCAGAGTCTGCCTGGTCACTTGCTGTGACAACCTGCCTGCCTGGTCACTTGCCGTGACAACCTGCCTGCCCAGAGACTGCCTGGTCACTTGCCGTGACAACCTGCCTGCCCAGAGACTGCCTGGTCACTTGCCGTGACAACCTGCCTGTCCCAGAGACTGCCTGGTCACTTGCCGTGACAACCCGCCTGCCCAGAGACTGCCTGGTCACTTGCCGTGACAACCTGCCTGCCCAGAGACTGCCTGGTCACTTGCCGTGACAACCTGCCTGTCCCAGAGACTGCCTGGTCACTTGCCGTGACAACCCGCCTGCCCAGAGACTGCCTGGTCACTTGCCGTGACAACCTGCCTGTCCCAGAGACTGCCTTGGTCACTTGCCGTGACAACCTGCCTGTCCAGAGACTGCCTCGGTTACTTACCGTTACAACCTGCCTGCCCAGAGACTTCCTTGGTCACTTGCTGTGACAAACCTGCCTGTCCAGAAACTACCTATATCCTCTGCCGTGAATCCCTGCCCTTTTCCCAGGTGCCACCCGCTCTCTTACAAGTAAAATTCTTGTATAATAAAGCTTTGTGGTTCCACCAACCTGACCTGTCTCGTCAGTAGTTCCACCCACCAGACCCGTTACACCTTCACAGATCAAGTCCTATCAGTTTAATTAAACACATCTGGACTCCAATGAAGGAGTAAAACCATCTCAAGGAGGATCACAAGGAAATCAACAGCATGTGACTGAAATATGAGTGTCTGAGCCAAGGGTCTGAATACTTATTACCATGTGATATTTTAGTTTTTCTTTTTTAATAAATTTTCAAAATTTCTACATTTCTGTTTCTTTCAGTCAACATGGGGTGCAGAGTGTACATTAATGAGAAAAAAATGATTTTTTTTAAATTTACTAAATGGCTGCAAAGAAACAAAGAGTAAAAAATGTAAAGTGGTCTGAATACTTTCCATACCCACTGTATGTACATAATTTATATCAATAAGCTAAAATAGTGCTTAGACATGAATGCAAACTATTCAATTACCCCCACCCACCATCCTAAAAAATGTACTCCAAAATAAAGTGTAACAATTCAAAATAACAATAATTTATGCTTGCAGAATTGCTCTTTTTTGTGGTAATTCACACTCAAATACAGAATGAAATGAGAAAAATGTGTAGGTATCCCAAAATGGTACCAATGAGAAATTAAACTCAGCCCCCTTGTCAACAAAGAAGCATAAAAGTTGTGTTTCTCAGACTATGGTTCCATAAAAACATAATTTCATTTAAAAAATGTTTTTATTGTGAAAATGTAGTAAAAGTGAAAAAACATTTTTATAAACATTGCTATAAGCATTCTGACCCACAGAGTTAACATGTCATACATACAGTGCCTTGCGAAAGTATTCGGCTACCTGGAACTTTTCAATCTTTTCCCACATATCATGCTTCAAACATAAAGATACCAAATGTAAATTTTTGGTGTAGGATCAACAACAAGTGGGACACAATTGTGAAGCTGAATGAAATTTATTGATTATTTTAAATTTTTTGGAAATACAAAAACTGAAAAGTGGGGCAAGCAATATTATTCGGCCCCTTTAACTTAATACTTTGTTGCACCACCTTTTGCTGCGATAACAGTTGCAAGTCGCTTGGGGTATGTCTCTATCTGTTTTGTACATCGAGAGACTGAAATTCTTGCCCATTCTTCCTTGGTAAACAGCTCGAGCTCAGTGAGGTTGGATGGAGATCGTTTGTGAACAGCAGTTTTCAGCTCTTTCCACAGATTCTCTATTAGATTCAGGTCTGGACTTTGTCTCAGCCATACTAACACCTGGATACGTTTATTTTTGAACCATTCCATTGTATATTTTGCTTTATGTTTGGGATCATTGTCTTGTTGGAAGACAAATCTCCGTCCCAGTCTCAGGTCTTTTGCAGACTCCAACAGGTTTTCTTCAAGAATGGTCCTGTATTTGGCTCCATCCATCTTCCCATCAATTTTAACTTTCTTCCCTGTCCCTGCTGAAGAAAAGCAGGCCCAAACCATGATGCTGCATGATGCTGCCACCACCATGTTTGACAGTGGGGATGGTGTGTTCAGGGTGATGAGCTGCGTTGCCTTTACGCCAAACATATCCTTTGGCATTGTTGCCAAAAAGTTCAATTTTGGTTTCATCTGACCAGAGCACCTTCTTCCACATGTTTGATGTGTCTCCCAGGTGGCTTTTTGCAAACTTTAAACGACACTTTTTATGGATATCTTTGAAAAATGGCTTTCTTCTTGCCACTCTTCCATAAAGGCCAGATTTGTGCAGTGTACGACTGATTGTTGTCCTATGGACAGACTGTCCCACCTCAGCTGTAGATCTCTGCAGTTCATCCAGAGTGATCATGGGCCTCTTGGATGCATTTCTGATCAGTCTTCTTCTTGTTTGATAAGAAAGTTTAGAGGGACAGCCGGGTCTTGGTAGATTTGCAGTGGTATGATACTCCTTCCTTTTCAATATGATCGCTTGCACAGTGCTCCTTGGGATGTTTAAAGTCTTGGAAATCATTTTGTATCCAAATCCAGCTTTAAACTTCTCCACAACAGTTTCATGGACCTGCCTGTTGTGTTCCTTGGTCTTCATGATGCTCTCTGTGCTTCAAACAGAACCCTGAGATTATCACAGAGCAGATGCATTTATACAGAGATTTGATTACACACAGGTGGATTATATTTATCATCATTAGTCATTTAGGACAACATTGGATCATTGAGAAATCCTCAATGAACTTTGGAGTGAGTTTGCTGCACTGAAAGTAAAGGGGCCGAATAATATTGCACGCCCCACTTTTCAGTTTTTGTATTTCCACAAAAATTTTAAATAACCAATACATTTCGTTCAACTTCACAATTGTGTCCAACTTGTTGTTGATTCTTCACTAAAAATTTACATTTGGTATCTTTATGTTTGAAGCATGATATGTGGGAAAAGGTTGAAAAGTTCCAGGGAGCCGAATACTTTTGCAAGCCACTGTAATGCACTGTGAGTGCCATAAAGCAAAAAAAGGCAGAGTTACTGTTTTTCCAATTACTCCCCACCACAGAAAAAAAAATAATTTCCCTTATGAACTCCACACAGCTTACATACAGGCACACATTAAAACAATAATTACTAGCAAAATTCTAGACCTAATCAAAATTATTACCATACCACCAGACTCTAAAAGGCTCTAATTTTTAAACCTGGGGTCAAATTTTGGAGCTTCTCACTATACTGGTACATTATGAGCTCTAAAAAATGACATTGTTTCCCCAAAAAAATAATTATGCAAATCTGTTTTACCAAAAGTAAATGGCTTTCCTTCCCTTGAGAGCTCTACAATTTGTCCAAACAGTAGGTGTGTGCTTTCCTGGAGCACAAGCTGGCTGGCACAACATATAGGGCACTAAAATAGTATAGCTGTTGTATAATTGCAGTTTTCAATTTACCCCATCCATTGCAAATTAATTATTGTGAGACACATGTGAAGTCAATTGTCTGCTACACCTCATAATAAATGACTTCAAGAATCTAGTCTGGAAAGTTGGGTCATTTCTTGCTAGTTCTTTTATTGTTGAACCTCAAAGCCTCTGTTGCTGTGAGCCAATACTGTATAATTCACTTTAGTAGATCAAAAATATGCATGGTGCACTTTCACATTTGAGCTTTGATGTATTTATACAACCATAAAACATAGCATAATAAAATTAGAAATGTCTTGCTGGAGAGAGACTGTGTAGTAAATTATAGGAATTATGTTCTCCTATATTGTTTGTTTCAATATTAATATTTAGCTTAAACTTTAAATTATTGCTAAAAAATCATTTCTCAATTTCATACTCCAATTTATACGTATATATATATATATATATATATATATAATATATATATATATATATATATCAACAAACTTACTCATCACCCCCCAATTTGGGTGGTCTTTTTTGTTCTTCCTCATTCTCAGGTCGTCTACCAGAGGCCTGGGAGTTTGAGGGTTCTGCGCAGGGTCTTAGTTGTTCCCACCAATACGCTTTTCTGGACAGAGAGTTCAGATGTTGCTCCTGGGATCTGTTGTAGCCATTTTTCCAAGTGCTCTTATCACGACTGGAATCACTGTTGCCTTCACCTTCCACATTTTCTCCAGTTCTCCTTTGAGGCCTTGGTATTTCTCCAGATTCTCATATTCCTTCTTTCTAATGTTGCTGTCATTGGCACTGCCACATCTATTTTCATTGCTGTCTTCTGTTCCTTGTCTACAATCACAATGTCTGGTTGGTTAGCCAACACCTGCTTATCCGTCTGCACCTTGGGTCTTGTCTTGTGAGGTAGATTCCTGCATCTATGGATCTGGTACTTAGTGCTTGCTGTTGTGCTGCTATGATTAGTGCATCTGTGCTGTCTTGGAGTCCAGCTTTATCCAGCCATTGATAGGATTTCTCCATGTCTATCACCTTCATTATCTGTCAATGGTACATCCCATGCAGCTGCTTGTTTTGTCATAGCGCTTCATGTTCCTGTTCTTCTTTCTAAATCTGTTGTTGTTGCTGCCTTAGGCTTTCTCTCAGCATCTCATCTTTTGGTAACATTTTTCTATTGTATTCCTGGATACTCCTTTTTTCAGCTTGTTTCATATATTGTACTTAACACTCAAGTTCTCAAAATGCTCACTGTTCCCCTAGATGTTTTTGGATTTTTTTTGAGTGTTGTTATTTCTAAATTGGGTTGTTTTTGGTGTATTTCTTATGCTTGGGCACCTTTGCAAACCTGAAATGGTGCCTGGAAACCAAACTAATTTAAAAAAACACCATATTGTATGAGGTGCCCCCTTACTTTTAATGTCTGAGTCAAGACACACACTGGGACCATGAAATGAACATTTCTAAAAATTGCAGAATCAAGGTAATAAATATTGAGCTGCATTTATATGTAACCACCTGCTGTGTAACAATAAATGGATTAAAATTTAATATGTGACAAAACAATAAGATTTCATCCCCAGCTTGCTTTAATTCCCACTAAATCCCAAATGGTTAATACACTTTCTAAATTAATTTTTTAACAATTGAATGCAATTTTTAAAGTAAGATGAAATAGGGGAAATTTCCAGCATACAATCCATCAAAGCCAAAGCCACTTCAGAACTGACCGATTTTTAAAAAATATGATTTTGGAAATGTTTAAAAAAAAAAATGACATTTAAGCTTAAGCTTTCTAACATCGTAAAAATAAAAGAACATTTAGAAAAGCGATTATCCCACAGAGAAGACATTTGGTAAATGCTAAATTAATTATTAATAAGATAATGAGCAAATACCCTGTAGTAAATAAATAGACAGCAATAGTGCATGAAAATAATATAGGGTACTTAATTAACATAATTTTTATAAAGAAATGTAAAAGCCATCCCACCATGTCATGGTGACCCTAATTGGGATGGTCCTAACCTCTAATATTAAATACTTACAGTTTGTCAAGTGACATGCTTGTGGATAAGGGTAGAGAAGTACTGAACAAGGCTAGTGGACACACAGCCATGGAAGACCACAACAATATAATGCCCAGCCCAAAGGAAAGGCAGGTCACACCTTTATATGCACATGGTGCAACCAGACTGAAAAAACCCAAAGAAATGAACTGGGATATAAGTTGGGGTACATGCAGCATGTTAGTGCATGTTCACACTGGCCACTAAACATACAAAACCCAAGTATAGGTACTGCCACACTAAACGATCCCGATAACGATCACGATAACGACGCAAGCTAACGAGATCGTTGGTGTGATCGTTTTAAGGTGGCTAGTAGCTGCCAAACTGGACGATCTCATTAACGACGCATCATCGGTCAGTGATCTCTTTAACGACTTTGGCGGTCGTTGGGACGTGCCACACTACATGTATTGTGAAAGATCACGACCTCGATAGGCGTGACTGAGCGCAACCTTTTCCACGCCCCTCATCACAGATTGGTGGTCACTATCTATGTCATATATGTTTGTCACAGCTCTCTCGCTTTGTGATTGGATGACCGCGTCATAAAAGAAGACGTACCAGCGCTCCTTTCCATTGCTCTCGAGCAGAAGCGGTTCTTTCAAATCTCCAGCATCATTCCAGTGCGTCCTGCTAGCCTTCTTTGTAGCTACTGCGATCCAGTTTGTGCCACTATTGCGGTTGCTGCTGTGTTCCAGTCTACGCCGTTGATTTTTCTGCGATCCAGTCTGTGCCTCTATTTCATTTGCTGCAATCCAGTCTGTGTCTCTATTTCATTTGCGGCAATCCAGTCTGTGCCTCTTGCATTAGCTGCGATCAAGGCTGTGCTGTTATATCCTCTGCGATCCAGTTTGTGACGCTATTGCATTTCCCTATTTTTTTTTTTTTTCAGGATCACAAACAAGTTTTGTAAGGTAGGTATTTTTTTGTCACATTTAATTTTTATTTTTTTTTTAATTTTACAGATCCATTTTTAGATCCCAGCTGTTGTTAACCATTGTCGTCCATCAATTTTTTTTTTTTTTTGCCATTGTTTTGTTCTGGCACGCCCACCACCACCATTTTATGATCCCAGCTCTGCCATTGTTTACTCCAGCTGCGCCCACCACCACCATTTTATGATCCCTGCTGGTTTTACCGTAATTGTCCATCTATGATTTTTTTATTTTGGTCTGCCATTGTTTTCTCCTGCTGCACCCACCACCACCATTTTATGATCCTTGCTGGTTTTACCATAATTGTCCATCTATGATTTTTTTTATTTTGGTCTGCCATTGTTTTCTCCTGCTGCACCCACCACCACCATTTTATGATCGTTGCTGGTTTTACCGTAATTGTCCATCTATGATTTTTTTATTTTGGTCTGCCATTGTTTTGTTCTGGCGCGCCCACCACCACCATTTTATGATCCCAGCTCTGCCATTGTTTACTCCAGCTGCGCCCACAACCACCATTTTGTGATCCCTGCTGTTTTTACCGTAGTGGTCCATCTATGACTTTTATTTAGGTCTGCCATTGTTTTCTCCTGCTGCGCCCACAACCACCATTTTATGATCCCTGCTGTGTTCTATGTTGTAGGCTATGTAAGCATTTTATTTAACCATTCTGCCATTCTCACATAATCTTTTTTTTTATTATAGATGGCCGATAAGCATGAATGTCTGTGGGAGTTTATCGAGATGTACTGCTCGATGCCGTGCCTGTGGAAAATAAAGTCGGCTGATTACTGCAACAGGCTTAAAAAGAAGGACGCGTACCAAAAACTGGTGGAGCTCTGCAAGAACCGTTACCCAGATGAACCAGCGCATGAGTCATCGGTGAAAAAACGCATTCAGGCCCTCCGCACAGTGTACAAAAAAGAGATAAATAAAGTACTAAATTCAACGAAATCTGGAGTCGGGGCCGAAGATGTTTATGTCCCCAAACTGTGGTACTTTGAGCTGTTCTCTTTCACAAGGGACCAAGAAGTACCCAGACAAGGGACATCCATATTGGATCTAGACCCGGTGATCCAGCCGGACTCCCCTGTCGTACATGTAAGTACCTTTGTATTAAAACACATTTTAATGTACATGCCAAAGTGGACTTGAAATTAAAAAATTTAATTGTGAAATGTAGATAAAATGGCTGAATTTATCCCTTCATGTACTGATAATTTATGTAGCTCAACGGTTGAGGCCTATCCATTTACAAGTGTCGTTTTCACATTTTTGCTGTATATGGGTGTTATAGTGTGAAGATAAATTTCTTTGTCTTTACAAGTGTCGTTTTCACATTTTTGCTGTATTTGGGTGTTATAGTGTGAAGATAAATTTCTTTGTCTTTGTGATTTACCATTTGTTTTTTGTTCATGCAGGACACAGAAGAGGCTGTCTCTACACCTCCAACTGAAGAAGACAGCATTGTGTTGATCCTAGACGAAGAAGTAGTCGAGCCACCATCCTCATCTGTGCGGAGCCGGCTTACACTTTCTGGCAGAAAAAGGAAGGCTCCCACCTCGGCTACTCCAGAATTGGTTGAAATTGCGAAAAAAGTGCTTACGGCAGAAAAAGACCAAACAAAAATAACTGTCTTTGCTTACTTCGCTAATGAGAAGCTACCTACACTGGATCCTTTACAGCGGATTCATGCAGAGAGACTCATGTTTGAGGTACTGACTCAAGCGTCTTTTGGAAACCTGGATAACAATTATGTCGTCATGCCAAGACCGCAGTACCCGGACTACTCATGGTCGCACAATCCTGTGCCGAACCCAATTGGGATAAATCCACCAAACCAAAACGTTGTTGCTCCACCTTATTTTTATACACTGCAGAGGCAACGTGGTAATGGCAACGATCCATCTTACCAGCAGTTGTAGTTTTTAAAATTTTTTACAAAAGTTTTTTTTGTTGTCTATATTTTTTTTACATTGTTACCTTTTTTAATAAAAATCTTATTTATCTAATGAATTGTGGTCTTTTATTCTTATGTGATGTCAACAATTTTGTTGACAACTATTAAAAATTTGTATTTTAATTACATCTACTTGTCACACACGGGGTCATGGGAATACCAGCTGTCATAGGTGTTCCATCATAGGGAAAAAATGAAATGAAAAAAATTTCAAAAATTAACATTTCTTTTAAAGGCCCCTGGTCACACTAGCGCTAAAACCTTATACTAAAAAATAATGCACCACACCTGCGTAGATAAACGTTAAATATATAATATATATTATATTCATATATATTTATATATATATTTTTTTTAGTAAATAAATAAAATGTAAATAAAAACAAAATACAGTAACATAATAATAAAATAAAAAATTATAAACAAAATATTAACAAAATACAAAATAATTAAAAAAAAAAAAATTAATGAGGGCCCCGGAGTCCAGCCACTACCCTCTCCAGCATCACCCCGTGGTGATGCAGAGCTCCCATGGCAGTTTGCATCGCTGCCATTGCTCTGTTCATGGAAGCCATCAGCCAGCGGTGTGACAGCAACAGGTCCTGGGCAGTTGGGATTTCTGTGGAGGTAAAGGTAACAGTTAATAGTGAATTCTGTTGCAACATCAACATGTACATGTTATGTTTATTAACACTTACGGTTTTCGTCAGACGACCCGCTGACCGCCCACCCAGAACCTGTTGCTCCGCCGGCTAGGGAAACACAGAAAAAAAAAATTATATCACAACAGCCATTACACATAAGACCTAACAAAGTTCTCAAACTTGTCTGAAGCTTATATAATGTGCGTAAATTACCTGATGGGGAGCCTGCATCCGTGTCACGGGGTGACACTGGAGAGAATCCATATGAGGGTGAAGAGCTGGATGACCCCAACTGTGGAGGGGGGTTGCTGCCTGGGAAGGGGTGCCCAGGTATGGAGATGATGGAGGTGGAGGTGATGGAGGTGGAGGGTAGGTGATGGAGGTGGAGGGGTAGCTGGGGACGGTGGAGCCGCAGCAGCTGGTGAAGGTGGTGCTGTAAATAAAATATACAATTCAGTCAAATACTCCTTCTACTAACCCCGTTACTGCCAGTACTTCCATCTATGCCTGTAAACCACTCATGACTGGTACTCCCATCACTGCCTGCCCTACCACTGCTGGTACTCCCATCACTACTGGTCCTCCCGTTACTGCCAGTACTTCCATCTATGCCTTTAAACCACTCATGACTGGTACTCCCATCACTGCCTGCCCTATCACTGCTGGTACTCCCATCACTACTGGTCCTCCCGTTACTGCCAGTACTTCCATCTATGCCTTTAAATCACTCATAACTGGTACTCCCATCACTGCCTGCCCTATCACTGCTGGTACTCCCATCACTACTGGTCCTCCCGTTACTGCCAGTACTTCCATCTATGCCTGTAAACCCCCTCACGACTGGTACTCCCATCACTGCCTGCCCCATCACTGCCAGTACTCCCATCACTGCGGGTGCATTGATATAGGTAGATAACCCACAAAACATAAACTCTCCAGATACCCTCATCAATACTCACTCAGAGGCCTGCGTAGCTGGGCCCGTATGCTGGCGACCCTCTCGCGGGAGCGGTAGCGAAGGTCCGCCAGCTTTTTTCGGATCTGGGTGCTGGTCCGCTGCACTCCAAAGCGCCGCGCCAGGCCCCGCCGGATTTTTTGCAGGACTACCTTTTTGTGGCGCATAGGATGCGCCACAGGTAGCCTGCAGTCATATCCCCACTTATCAGTTTTTTTTATGAGAAACTGGACCTCAGCCTCCGTCCACTTTGCCCCGTGCTGTCTCGCCACCATTTTAAACAACAACGCATTGGGCGACGCCAGTGCCATGACTTCACAGCGTGCGCACGTTACGTGCGGTCGCATTCGCGACGCAAAACGATATTGCGATCGAAAAGTGACCGCAGCAGCCATGCGCCCAGCCAAGCACAGATATGAGATCCTGTTGCGATCGCAAGATCATGGTTCCAAGCTAGACGATCACAATGGCGTGTCATATCTGTGCATAGCTGGGGCTCCATGTGAGAATCGTCACCTTGCGATCACAGTGGCGTCGCATATCTGTGAATAGCTGGGGCATCATGCGAGAATCGTCACCTTGCGATCACAGTGGCGTCGCATATCTGTGAATGGCTGGGGCACCATGTGAGAATCATCACTTTGCGATCTCAGTGGCATCGCATATCTGTGAATGGCTGGGGCACCATGCGAGAATCGTCACTTTGCGATCTCAGTGGCGTCGCATATCTGTGGATAGCTGGGGCACCATGTGAGAATCGTCACCTTGCGATCACAGTGGCGTCGCATATCTGATAATAACTGGGATTCCCCGGTGAATGTTGACCTTTACCTCCCAAATTTTATTTAATATATTTATAACAATTTTTTAATCTTTCATATATGACTAAAAATATATATTATATATTTAAACTTTATATATGCAGCTGTGGTGTATTATGTGTTATTTTAATTATAAGGTTTGAACGCTAGTGAGACCATGTGGCTTTAAAATAATTGTAAATTTTTGAAATTTTTTCTTTTTATTTTTTTAACAATGAACTCCTATGACTGATGGTACTCCCATGACCCCGTGTGTGACAAGTAGATACAATGTAAAAAAAAATTATAGACAACAAAAACATTAGAAAAGATTGTAAAAACTACAGCAGCTGGTAACATGTCTCGTTGCCATCCCCATTACTCCCTCCCCACATCTCACCCATCATTATCCCTTCTCCCATATTGGTAAAAGAATTGAAAAAAAACATGAATGCATTTTTAAATTAAAATTTTTTTATTATAAAAAGATTGTTAAAAAAGGCAAAAGTAAAACATTATCAAAATCAAACTATATCTGCTGCTGCCAAACTCACTGCACCAGGCCCATTAAAGTAATGGCAGTACTTGTCTCGGCCGGCCTTCGCATCGTCCTTGCTCCTGCCTTGATTTACAGATTGAAGGCCTGCAATAGTGGGATCATTATCACGCCATTCTCCAAGCATCACGTCACCATTGCTGTCCGAGTCCATGAAGCCTGGCGGACTGTAAGTACCAGCATCGCGTTTTCGTAGAAAATTGTGCAGCACACAACAGGCCAACACCACCGAGTCTATTGATTCCAGCTTCATGTTGATTGGAGTGTGGAAAACCCTGAAGCAGTTGGCCATTATGCCGAAGGCATTCTCCACAACGCGCCGTGCCCTAGACAGTCTGTAGTTAAAAATCCGCCTTTCCCCTGTCAAAGTCTTTTGTGGGTATGGTTTCACAAGATGCTCATGAAGGGGGAAGGCTTCATCGCCCACAAACACAAAGTTTAGGTTGGCGGTGGTGTCCATGTTGGTTGGCAAGTTAAGTTTATTATTAAACAACCGTTCACCAAAACTTGTGTGCTCCAAAACGCCACCGTCAGAAACCCTTCCATTAATGCCAACATCAACGTTAATAAATTCATAATTGGCATTAACAAGGGCCATGAGGATCACGCTGAAGTAGCCCTTGTAATTATGAAAAAAGGATCTGCTTTTGGCTGGTTGCGTGATCCGCACATGTTTGCCATCCAAGGCACCACCACAGTTTGGGAACTGCCAAATCCTTTCAAAATCAGAGGCAATAATTTGCCATTCCACCACTGATTTGGGAAAAGGCATGTAGCTCCGTAAAATGCGGATGATGGCGTTGCATGTCTCCGGAATTAGTACTCCAAGCAGCGATCGAGAAATTGCAGCAGAAAATTGCAAATCCTTCATTGAACGTCCGGTTGCCAGAAATCGCAGCGTTACTGCCAAACGTTCCTCTGCTGAAACAGCTGCACGCATCCGGGTATCCTGCTGTTCAATGAGTGGCCTCACACATTCCAGTAGGAGCTTGAATGAATCCTCCGACATCCGTAGATAATTCCGGAAATCCTGCGGATTCTTCTCCTGCAACTCCCTCACTAGATGCATGTGGGTGAATCTGGACCTCTGCTCCAGCCATTCTCTGGTCCACATGTGACGCTTTCGCTTGGAGCGCCTCTCTTCCACCCGCGCCTCTTCTTGTGAATCTGCCTCCATTGATAGTGCAACTGCCACAATCACACGCTCCGCGGTGGACAGGTTCATTATGTGCAACCTGTACGGTAAAGAAGAGAAAAGTTAATTACTAATTAATTACTATTAATAAAGTGTTTAAACAAAATAAAATAAAGAATAAAATAAAAAATATATATAAAAAAAATGTTTGTTAACTTTTCAGCTAACATTTAAAATACAGTTTACAAATGTCTAAAATGGTGGGGGGTGTAAAATAAATAAAGCAGACGAAAAAAACAAAAATAAGGTCAAAAAACGTATCAAACACCATCACAAACAATATGTACCTTGAATCCAAATATCCTGAAGATCCAAATCCAAATGGGGATGGATGGTGCTCTAGCGACTCAGACAGGATCGCAAAACCCACCACTGCGCCACAAACAGGATCGCAAAACTCCGACACACGATACTATCCTCGCAACAACGTACAAAGCACCGTTGGAGTCACCCACAAAGCGCTCTGGAAACAATGGATGGGGGCGCAGTTATTATAGCTGAGGTGATGTTGTGGTCACCAATCGGAGCTGAAGGGCGTTAACGAAAGAAAACAAAGTCCCGCCTGCGCCGCTGACTAATGCGTCGTCGATGTCGCACATCGTTCAGAAAAGGTGCCAAACACAGCGATTCAGGCTCACCAGCGGGACGCCAATGATCAAAATACGGTCCAGAACTCTAATGAACGATCAACGAGATCACAGCAGGGGCCACATCGTTGCTACATGCCACACACAATGACGTCGCTAACGAGATCGTTAAATAGTGATGTATTTTAACAATCTCGTTAGCGATCTCGTTTAGTGTGGCATACCCTTAAGTACCCTATATTACTTTCATGCACTATTCCGGTTTCTTTATTTACTGCAGGGAATTTGCATATTATGTTTCTAAGTCCTTCTAAGCCCTTATCCACATGCATTCCACTTGACAAATGGTAAGGTATTTAATATTAAAGTTAGAATCGTCCCAATTAGGGTCACTGTGATGTGGTGGGATGGCTTTTGCATTTTTTTTGTCAAAATGATGTTAACTAAATACCTTATATTATTTTCATGCACTATTGCTATTTATTTACCTATTAATTATTACTAAGTTTGTATGGTGTCTTACACGCTGAGAAGATTGATTTTTGAAAGTAGCAAATATTTCCAACATTTTTAGCAATTTTAGTCTTTTTCAGAAATAACCACTAAATGTAGTTTTACACTAGTTTAAAGTACAATGTGAAACTAAAAAGCATTATTAGAATTACTTAGATGAATAAGGATTGGAAAGTTTTTTTTATATAATGAGATACATTGTTTAAAAAGTCAATAATTTACCATAAGTCAAGGTGCGGTGAGTGGCTAAAGTACAAGTTGTAACCACAAATATGATTTCCACAAAGGGAAATAAAAAAGCAAAGAAGAGAGGTAATAGGAGTGAAGGGATTGTCTGGCCTTAGCCTACAAGTCTGCAGTCACTTAATGTGACTGAAGACTTGTGAATACTCGCGTCGTACACACTAATTGTTGTGTGAATTCTGGGTATTCTGAGGATTTTGCAGTGTTGGCACCTGGTGTGGGTGGTTATGAAATCACAAGTATGCGATTTGTATTCTTCCAGCTTCATTCCATCCCAAATGTGTACATCCTTGTTCAATACACTGGGTGAGGCCATGCCCATCTACTTGGCACATGACCAATGCACATGACGCTGCAAGTATGCAAATCACATAATTGCAGCTATGCTCCTGCAGTCCCAGGCGCCAGCACTTGAGAATCCTCACAGTGTGCAGTTATGTGAGTATTGACTAGTTTGCAGTCACATAAAATGACTGCAGACTTGTAGCCTAAGGTTGTACAGCCCCTTGAAAAAAAGGAAGAACATCAACATTTTCAGTGTCGTGATTTGAGGAAGAGAAGAAATATACCGTATATACTCGTGTATAAGCCGAGATTTTCAGCGCCTTTTTTGGTACTGAAAATGCCCCCTCGGCTTATACACGAGTCATAGGGCAGAAACCAGCGGGGGAGGGGATGCCGCGGCAGGAGCCGGTGGCTGGGATCATACTCACCCCTCCCAATGCCATCGCTGAGGGTCCCTGCAATCCTGCGTTCTCCCTGTCTTCCTGCAGCTCTTCAGCACTGAGCGGTGACGTAATACCCGCTCATTAAGGTCATGTAATATGGATGCGACGCCACTCCCATGGGCGTGGCCTCCATATTCATGGCCTTAATGAGCGGTATTACATCACCGCTCAGTGATGAAGAGCTGTAGGAAGACGGGGAAAACGCAGGATTGCAGGGACGCTCAGCGATGGCACGGGAGGGGTGAGTATGATGGAGGAGAGGACAAGGAGCACGGAACAGGACGGGGGGGAGAACGGTGGACGGGGAAAGCATAGAGGAGGACGGGGGAAGCATAGAGGAGGACGGGGGAGAACGGAGGACGGGGGAAGCATGGAGCTGGACGGGGAGGAGATCGGTGGACGGGGGAAGCATGGAGCAGGACGGGGGGGAGATCGGTGGACGGGGGAAGCGTGGAGCAGGACGGGGGAGATCGGTGGACGGGGGAAGCGTGGAGCAGGACGGGGGGGAGGTCGGTGGATGGGGGGAAGCATAGAGGAGGACGGGGGCAGCACAGAGCAGGAGGGCAGTTTATACACCCGGCTTATACATGAGTCAATAATTTTTCCCAGTTTTTTGTAGCAAAATTAGGGGGGACGGCTTATACACGGGTCGGCTTATACACGAGTATATACGGTATGTATGTGCATTCAATCTACAGATGAAGTTAGATGAGAACAAATTGCAGTAATTTAAAAAGGCATAATTTTTTGGCCAACCTCAACAACTACAATTTAAATTTTTTTCAAGGATAGTCAGAAAACTGTAGGGCAATGAACTTATCAAAATCCATTTTGCTGATAGCAGATGAATATATAAGCTTTTAAATAATTTGGTCTAAGTATGAACATTTATGCAATCATAAATATTAAGTCATATTTAGGTAATTCATTTTTTTTTGTAGAATTTCTTAAATTATTTCCTAAAACCTAAATTGCCTTACAATAAACCTTTATTGGTAACCTTATATACACATGATAAAAACATGATAAAACAATTCTTATATGATTTATCTTAATACCAGTTTTTGTAACTCAACAATTTGCTTTTTCAATAAGGTTCTAATGTCTCTTTATATCAATTGAACCTTGTTACTGGGAAAAGTCCTCAAGTTATTGTACAGATAAATAAGATTGAGATTGATTGAAGATTGAGCGATTCAGGAAGCTAAAATTAAATCATGAGAAATAATGACAAACAATAGCTAGTTAGTCCTGCACTATTCTAGGAAATAAAAAGATATTACTCTGTGAAGAAAAAAGGTTTCTTTATTTAGAATGGGTAGACTGCCATCTCCTTTGAGACAAAAACACTTCAATAAAACAGAATTTGATCTTTCATCTTTGTCCATTGAGCTATGTGCTTTTTACCCTGTGATAAAGATGATCTGAGTTTATTAAGGTACATAGCTTTTTATGTTTTTTTATTAGATATCTTAAAAGGATAAATTCCTCTAAATGTATGTCAAGAGGGAATTTATAAAAAATGTATATATGCAAAATCTAATGAGAGAAAAGATCTTATTACATCCTCTTACTTGAGATGCAAAGTGATAATTGTTAGGCCATGTATAGACCTTGAGGAATAACTCTAGAATTATAATTGAAGATAGTACATTGTGCAAGACATAGATGACACGTTAGAATTTCCATATCCTACAGATTAATTATTGGCAAAAGTTATCATTCTTGGTTAGATATATTCTCCTTGGACTAATGTTGTGCTTAAATTATGGATAGCGAAATAAAAGGAATATGGGTTAACCCCTTAACGACCAAGCCATTTTGTAGGTTAAGGACCAGGCCTATTTTTACAATTCTGACCACTGTCACTTTATGTGCTTATAACTCTGGAACGCTTCAACGGATCTTGGCGATTCTGAGATTGTTTTCTCGTGATATATTGTACTTCATGGTAGTGGTACAATTTCTTCGATATAACTTGCGGTTATTTATGAAAAAAATGGAAATATGGCGAAAATTTTGAAAATTTTGCAATTTTCAAATTTTAATTTTTATGCCTTTAAATCACAGAGATATGTCACAAAAAATAGTTAATAAATAACATTTTCCACATGTCTACTTTACATCAGCACAATTTTGGAAACAAAATTTTTATTTGTTAGGAAGTTATAAGTGTTAAAAGTTGATCAGCGATTTCTCATTTTTCCAACAAAATTTGGATTCCACACAAGTTTCACAGAAGCACAGCTCTTATCTCTAACAATGTCACAGACAGAGTGATAAGATGTAGCTGAGCTACTGTTTGCAGCATTTAACACACTGCTGTGATTAGATAGTTACATTTACTATCCAATTACAGCAGTCTGAGATGCAGAGACTCTGTCATTTGGTCCCTGCATCTCTTCACTGTCCTCCAAATGAAGTGATCGCTCATGATCACGGCATCAGCAGGGTTAATCAGACGGGGGCAGTGCTCAGCTAGTCCCTGGCTGTTCCAGCACCTCTCCCCCCCCACTGCTCTCACAGCAGCAGGTCAGCAGCTTCCACTGCCAGCTTCTCCTCTGATCGGGTAGGAAGTGCTGCATCTCCTGTGCGATCATGCTATGTTTGGTCAGTCAGATTGACTGACAAATCACAGCGATCTGGGTGCAGGGACAGATGTCATGGGTCCCTTCACCTCTTCCTGTGCCTCCCAGGCACTGAACTACCACTGTTTATTTACACACAGTGGTAGATCAAAGCCATGACGTGCAGAGTCCGTCAAGGTGCCAAAACTGACACCTCGCCATGACGGACTCTGCACGTCAGTGGACATTAAGGGGTTAATAAAAACACTGTTTTTTGCTTTTAACTAGTGATTAGGGAGTATGCTCCTTACTCGGGTTTTCCGAGCATGCTCGGGTGGTTTCCGAGTATATTGGGCGTGCTCGGAGATTTATTATTATATAGCACCAATAATTTCATGGTGCTGTACATGAGAAGGGGTTACATACAAACTTATAGATATCGTTTACAGTAAACAAATTTACAATGACAGACTGGTACAGAGGAGAGAGGACCCTGTCCTTGCGGACTTACATTCTACGGGATAATGGGGAAGAAACAGAAGGTTGGGGGTGCGGCAGCTCTGGTGGTGGTGGCGGCGAGGCGGCAGCTATGGTGGTGGTGGCGAGGCGGCTGCTCTGGTGGTGACGATGAGGCGGCAGCTCTGTTGGTGGCAGCGTTTCGGCAGCACTGGTGGTGGCAGCGTGGCGGCAGCTCTGGTGGTGGCGACGAGGCAGCAGCTCGGGTGGTGGTGGGGAGGCGGCAACTCGGGTGGTGGCAGCGAGGCTGCGGCTTTGGTGGTGGCGGTGAGGTGGTGGCTAGGGTAGTGGTGGCGAGGCGGAAGCTCGGGTGGTGGCGATGCGACAGAATGGTTATTGCAGGCTGTAGGCTTTCCTGAAGAGATGGGTTTTCAGGTTCCGTCTGAAGGATCCAAGAGTGGTGGATAATCGTACATGTTGAGGCGTGGAATTCCAGAGAATGGGGGATATTCGGGAGAAATCTTGGAGGCGCTTGTGTGAGGAACGAATAAGTGTGGAGGATAGTAGGAGGTCTTGGGAGGATCGAAGATTACGTGAAGGAAGATATTTGGAGATTAGTTCAGAGATATAGGGAGGGGACAGGTTGTGGATGGCTTTGTAGGTCAGTGGTAGTAGTTTGAACTGGATTCGTTGGGGAAATGGGAGCCAGTGGAGGGATTTGCAGAGGGGAGAAGCAGGGAAGTAGCGAGGGGAGAGGTGGATTAGTCGGGCAGCAGAGTTGAGGACAGACTGGAGTGGTGCAAGAGAGTTGACGGGGAGGCCACAGAGGAGGGTGCTGCAGTAATCAAGGCAGGAGATGATGAGGGCATGCACAAGAGTTTTAGTAGATTGAGAGCTGAGGAAGGGACGGATTCTGGAAATGTTTTTAAGTTGGAGGCGACAGGAGGTGGCAAGAGTTTGGATGTGTGGTTTGAAGGACAGGGCAGTCAATAGTTACTCCGAGGCAGCGGATTTCAGGTGCGGGAGAGAACGTGATGCCATTTACCATAATAGATAGATCGGGTAGGGAAGATACGTAAGATGGAGGAAAGATGATGAGTTAGGTTTTGTCTACATTGAGTTTTAGGAAGCGAGAGGTGAAGAAGGAGGATATTGCTGATAGACACTCCGGGATTCTGGACAGCATAGAGGTGACATCTGGGCCAGAGAGGTAGATCTGAGTGTCGTCTGCATACAGGTGGTACTGGAAGCCATGGGACTTTATGAATTGTCCTAGGCCAAGGGTATAGATGGAAAAAAGTAGGGGCCCCAGGACAAAGCCTTTAGGGACTACAACAGAGAGAGGGTGGGATGAGGAGGTAGTGTGGGAGTGGGAGATGCTAAATGTGCGGTCGGAAAGGTAAGTGGCGATCCAGGACAGGGCAAAGTCTTTGATGCCATGGGAAGAAAGAATCTGTAGCAGTAGGCAGTGGTCGACTGTATCAAAGGCAGAGGACAGGTCAAGGAGGAGGAGGATGGAGAACTGTCTGTTAGCTTTGACTGTGAGTAAGTCATTAGTAATTTTGGCCAGGGCAGTTTCAGTGGAGTGGTGGGGGAAGAAGCCAGATTGGAGGTTGTCAAGGAGAAAGTTAGAGATGGGAGGAAAGTTGAGCGTGGACATGGTGCTCAAGGAGTTTGGAAGCAAACAGGAGCAATATATTGGGCGATAGCTGGGCATAGCAGTTGGGTCAAGGTTTGTTTTTTTGAGGATGGGTGTGATGGTGGCATGTTTGAAGGCAGAGGGAAAG
>JARQOD010000002.1:465671652-465707515 GCA_033576555.1 Oophaga sylvatica | reverse complement strand
TGGTTTCCCCCCGAATTTGTCTGCCCCCCTTTTCCCCGTTTTAAAAAACGGGGTTGAAAAGTTTTCCATGCCCCGTTCCCAAAACATGCAAAAAAAACCCCATGTCAACATGCTCCAAATAGGGAAGAGGCACCCTGATTGTTATGCTTAAACAGGAAATTGTGAAGTTTTCGGGGCCCTGAATGAAAATTTTTATTAAAAAAAGGGGCAAAAAATTTAATTTGTCTTTCCAGGCATATGTCCATGTCTATTATAAATGGTAACAAAAACTAAAACATAGCTTCACTTTTTGAAATTAATGCATAAAAGAATTTTTAACTTATCAATTAATGTTTTTTTTAAAGGAAACTTTATCTGTACCTGTAAGAAAATGCACAAGGGGATGTAAAAAATTTTAAAATTTCCTTTCATCTCATCATCAGTTTTTTATTTATGAAAAATTTAAAAATTTACATACGATCCCAAACTTTTAACTTCACAACCATATATGAAATGGCCACATCAAAAAACCGGTAATAATGTGCAAAAAAAATTATTACATCTAAAAGTGTTTCATGCTACTAAACAAAAGGTAGTAATTATCCTGCAAGTGCGTTTGAAACAACCACAACAGATATAAATTAATAATGGTATATGGTATCCAGGCATAGTTACTCTGGACAATGTCGTGAATATGTACCTCAATAAAGTCGGAAAAACCCTTTGTTTGTTAGTTTGTAGTTTGGGTTAAGGGGGAAAGGGGTTTTTTTTTTTTGGGTTTCAAGGTGGATATTAGACAGTAAATGTTTTCTGCTGTTTTTATTTTGGCGCCCCCGGGCGCAATAACGCTGCGTAACGTCACTTTTTTAGAGTCATTAATTAACACCACCCTACCTCCCGGGGACAGTGGGAAAAAGGGAGTTTACGGAAAAAACCTTTCGCAACCAACTGTTTTACCCTTTAAAACCACTGTCCAAGCAAAAAACGGGTTTGCAGCCGCAGCTTTATTGCTTACATTTTAAAATCGCCATTACCCATCAGAGGCTGTCCCGGGCTGAACGAATAGAATACCCCTTTTTGTACCGTAGCCTTCTTCACTACACTTGCAGGCCCAACTTAAATTGTGAAAATGCATTATTTTTTTTAAAGGGGGTTTTTTTTTTTATCGTACATTTTTGTTCCACAATGAGTCCATGCTGGACTTTGTCATACATGCTGTACAAATTAAGATTTTTTTTAACTTAATAATTGAAATGTCGTGACTTCACATCAAATTGCAATGATATGAGAGATGACTTTACAAATAAATTGTCTTCACTATGTTAGGTTTTAACATAGGTTCCTTAAGCATTATTCAAAATACAAAAAGGGGCTTTTTTTTAAAAAAACAACATATTTTTTTAAAACCCTTTTTTGGGTGGTTGTTTTCCTTTCTTGTTGGCATGTGCATAATGCTTTATTTTTTCAGTGTCTTTTTTTTTTTTTATTGAAGTTGGAAAAATGTGTTCTTGTACCCCCTTTCCATTAGAAGAAAAATATTTACACTTGAAGTCCACAGGGTTGATACCCCCGAATATAACGAAAAGATGGTAACAAATTGCAACTTTTGAGGCACCCCGTTCTTTATCAGGGAAAAAACTTTAAAAAAAAAAAAAAAAATCACATATTTCATACACCCAAAGGGGAAAAGGAAAAGGGGGAAAGGGAAAACAAATAAGTGCGTTACAGAACTGTCATTATCACGAGGGAGAAAATAAAAAAAATTTTTGGGAAAAATTCTTTGTAAGGATTTGAAAGTTTTTTGCCCTTGATTGGGGGGTTTGGTTTTTTTTTTAATGCCCCCCGGAAAAAGGGGAAAAACCGATTCCTTAATTGTATAAAAAAGACAAAACCCGGGATCCCTTTTATTCCACCTAAAAGTGGGAAAATTTAGGGTGAGTTATTTTTTAAAAAACCCTTTTTATCTTTTTTTTTGAAATTAATTTTAATACCGTATTCCATACCCATCATGCTATGCCGGGCATACAAAATTTTTTCCACAGGAAACCCCCATTATTTTTTGTTTTATCGTGTGGCGTGATAATTCACCTTTTTTTTTTTTTTTTGGGGCCGGTCTACCCTCATTTTGTCCCTCCCTCACTTGCCCCCCCTTTTTCCCCGGGCCCCCTTTTGTGGTACAAATATGTTTTTTTCCTTTTTTTTTTTTGTCTTTGCCTGATGAAGAGGGGGGGTTTTCTCGAAATTTAAAAATTTTTTTTCCATTTTTTCTTTTAGCCTTTAAACGGAAAAAAACCACAAGACTCTCAAGTAAAATATTTTTTCATTTTTGGGGAATTTTGAATTCATCATTTTTTTTCCTAGAAAATTTCATTTATTTTTTTTAAAAAAAATTACATTTGCAAGGCCCGTAACAAGGCAATAAGTTTTTTTTTGTGCCTACCCCCCCTTTCCCCGGGCCTTCAACGGGGCCCTTTGCTGCTCAAATGTTGATGCACAGATAAAACAATCCTGAGTTTTTGGGGGTTGAACCCCGCTGTTCCCCGCTTTTGTGTTGGAAAAAATTTAAGTGCAACTACAACTTCAATTTAAAAAGCTCATACTAGGCCTCGCCACCCCCCCCTTTCCCCCGGGGGTTAACAGCGCCAGTTGCTGCCAAAAATTTTTAGTTCACAGATAAAAAAATCGCTGATGGTTTGTGGGGTTCAGTAACCCCGTTTTTCCCTCGTTTTCCCGGGAAAAAAAATTTCTGTAGCTCCCAATCATGGGAAAAAAACCTGACTTAAAAGGGTGTCTAGTGCCCCATAGATATGGGCTACCCCCGATTTTAAGCGAAAAAATTTGAAACGCAATTTTTAAAAAAAAAAAATTTTTTTTTTTAAAAAACTGTAACAAAATAAGGGTACATATTTTTACAGATATGCACAGTCGAAAAAAAAAGCAAAAAAAAAATTTCCTACTTATGCAAAGGGAACTGTGGAAACCTTTTCACCCCCAACTTAGACAAAACCCAACTCACATTTTTTGGGCCCCCAAAGCTGCAATGTTGGAAGGCAAAAGGGGGTTTAAAAATTTGGACAACCCCTGCGTGCAAAAGGTTTTATTCAGTTTTTTGCCTTGAAATAAAACCCTTTACAAGAAAATTTAAAAAACCAATGTTATTAAGGGACTAAAAGTACATGAATATTGTGAAAAAAAACCATGTAGGAATAGTCCTCTTCAACATTACTTATATTTTTGTCATTTTAAAAAAAACATTTGTTTTGAAAGTTAACACCCAATCATAAAGGCCTTCATGTAAACATGATAATCCTTACAAAAACCCATGCATTACCTTGGAAAAGTAAATATGCATGTCAAAAAAAAAAATTTAAACCCCGTAAGTGGTCAAAGAACGACAACTGAAGAATACGTGAATGATATATTTTTTTCAAGGGCTGAATTGGACTCTGTACAATGTCGATATAATACGTACCTTTTAAAAAAAAAGCTGTGTCACACCCACACTCGTTTTTTTTTGTAGCTTGTTTGTAATAGGGGACTGCGTGTATTTTCACATAGGTGCAGTTTATGATAAAGCACATGACAAGCCTTTTTTTCGGTAATTGCGAGGGTGAACGATGGCACCGTGAATGTTATCTGCGTCATAAGAGTAAGACCCCTTTCCCAAAACCCAAAACCGGGCACAGCAGGGGAAAAAAGTCCGTGCGTCCCAAAAGAGGCGCAAAAACCCCAAAGCCGTAACCCTTTTTTAAAGCAGATAAAAAAAAGGATGTAGTGTAACGCACCTTTATTGAAAAATACGTATTTTCTCGCCCTTTACCTTTGGGCTATCAGTCTCACTTTTAAAAACCCTTTTTTTTCCGTTGTCCGCTTTCAAACCACAGTCAGCTTTTAAAAACTTTTTCACTCTGCACTATGCCTTTTTTTAAAATTTTTGTTTTGTTAAAAAAAATGTTGGCACAATTATCATATTACAAGGAAATTTTTTAAAATTTTTTAAAAAAATTTTTGTTATATTATTCACCAAATTAAAAAATTTTTTGAATGTCAAAGAAAACTTTTTTAATCTGATTATGTTTTTAAGAAACCATTCATTGCTACACAATTTAAAATGGGGGACATACTTTTTTCCCATCATTAAAAGGGTTCTGATGTGTACGTATGCTTTTTTTTTTTAAAATATAGCAATTTTTTAAAACCCATTTTAATTGGTTTGCATTTTTTTTTTAAAAATGTTAATGATGCGTTGTTTTTAAATTTTTTAAATTTTTTTAATTTTTTTTTAAATTAAAAACATCATTTATGGTATAAAGTTTTTTTTCTCTTGTTTTTGGGGGAAGCATTTTTTTGCAATAACAAGGGGAAAAAACTTGAATAGTATTTTTTAAACCTCCTTGACCCTGGGGACAACACCCCTTTTTAGCTCGGGGAAAAACTGTTTACACTCCCTTTTTTTTTTCTCCGTGTTTTCGGGGGGTTTTTAAAGTTCGCTGTTCCCCTCTTGTGAAGGCAAAAAGCCTGCTGCCCCCCCCGTTCTCTTCCTCCCCGGCTACAACCCCCCCCTTTTAGCTCGGGGAAAAATGTTAGCACGTTTACATTGCTCCGTGTTACGGGGGGTTTAGTAAGCACGTTCCCCTCTGTGGAACGGCAAAAACCTGTGCCTCCCCCCTTTTCTTTTCATCCCCCGGCTACAACACCGCCAGTTGTACTCGGAAATGGTTCACATCTTTACTTGCTCCTGTGTTACGGGGGGTTTTTTAAAGTAGCTGTTCCCCTGCTTGTGAACGCAAAAAGTCCTGCTGCCTCCACCCTTTCTCTTCTCATCCCCCCGGTAAAACCGCCCTTGAGCCGAAGTGCTGTTAGCACAGTTCCCCCCTTGTCCTGTGTTACGGGGTTTTGGGAATTCAGCGTTCCCCGCTGTTGAAGGGAAAAAGTCCCCGCTGCCTCCCCCCGTTTTCTTCTCTTTCCCGGGCTACAACACTGCCAGTTGTTGCTCGGGAAATGCTGTTTTTAAAAATGAACACTTGCTCCTTGTTCTGGGTTCAGTAAAGTCGCTGTTTCCCCCTTGGGGGAAAGGGAAAAAAGTTTGCTGCCTCCCCCCTTTTTTCTTCTCACCCGGGCTACAAAAACCCCCCTTTTTTTTTCGGAAAAAACTGTTTGCAAGTGGGAAAATTGCTCCTGTGTTACGGGGGTTTTTAAAAAGTCAGCTGTTCCCCGCTGTTGAACGGGAAAAAAAACCCCCCCGCCTCCACCCCCTTTCTTCTCATCCCGGGGTACAACACCGCCATTGTGCCGGGAATCTGTTGCAAGTTAACTTTCCGGTTCGGGGTTTTGTATTATGTTCCCCTCTGTGTGAACGGGAAAAAAATCCCCGCCCCACCCCTTCCTTTCACCCGGGCACAACACCCCGTTTTTGTCGGGAAACGTTAGCAAGTTACACTTTCCTGTGTTCTGGGGGTTAGTATTTTGGTTCCCCGCTGTGGAAGGGAAAAAATCCCGCCCCCCACCCCCCTTTTCTCCCGGGGGACAACACCCGTTGTTGTCGGGAATGCTGTTAGCACGTTCATTCTCCGTGTTTGGGGTTAGTAATGTAGCGTTCCCCCGCGTGGAAGGGAAAAAGTCCCGCTGCCCCCCCTGTTCTCTTTTCCCCCGGGGTAAACACCCCCAGTTTTGCTCGAATGCTTTAGCACGTTAAAATTTCCCGTTTATGGGGTTTAGTAATGTAGCGTTCCCCGCTGTGGAAGGCAAAAAGTCCTGTGCCTCCACCGTTTCTTTTTATCCTGGGTAAACACCCCATTTGCTCGGAAGTGCTTTAGCCGTAACACTTTCCCGGTTTGGGGGGAGTAATGTCACTTTCCCCCCTGTGTGAACGCAAAAATCCTTTCCTCCACCCCGTTTTTCTTTTACCCCGGGTAAACCCCCCGTTTTCTGGAATGCTTTAGCCGTAAATTTCTCCCGTGTTATGGGGGTTAGTAATGTACGTTCCCCGCGGTGAACGCAAAAATCCGCTGCCCCCCCCTTTCTTTCATCCCTGGGGTCAAAACCGCCCGTTTTGCCGGGGAATGCTGTTAGACAGTTAACTTTCCCTGTGTTACGGGGGTTCAGTAATGTCAGCTGTTCCCCCGCTGTTAACGCAAAAAGTCCTCGCCTCCCCCTTTTTTTCTCATCCCTGGGGTCAACACCGCCTTGTTGCTCGGAAGTGTTTGCAATTTAAAACTTTTTCCCGTGTTACTGGGGGTTATAATGTCCTGTTCCCCGCTGTGTGAAGAAAAAGTCCTGCTGCTCCCCCGTTTCTTCCATCCCCCGGGCTAAAACACCGCCCGTTTTTCCGGAAGGGGGTTTTGCACAGTTAACCTTTTCTCCGTGTTACTGGGGGTTTATAATGTCAGCGTTCCCCTGCGTGTGAAGGAAAAAAATCCTGCTGCCCCCACCCCTTTTTTCTACCCGGGGTACAAACCCCATTTTTTGCTCGGAAAAATGTTCACGGAAAACTTTCCCGTGTTACGGGTTTTAGTAATGCACTGTTCCCCGCGTTGGGGAAGGGGAAAAATCCTGCTGCCCCACCCCCGTTCTTTTACCGGGCCAACCGCCAGGTTTCTTTTTGCACGTACACTTGCCCGGTTCGGGGTTCAGTAATGTCAGCTTTCCCCTGCTTTGAACGGAAAAAACCGCTGCCCCCCCCGTTTTCTTTTTCCCCCCGGTAAAACCCGAGTTGTTGTGGGAAATCGTTAGCACGCCCCCTTCTCCGTTTCTGGGGGTTTATAAGTCAGCTGTTCCCCCCGCTTGTAAAAGGAAAAAGTCCTGCGCCTCCACCCTTTCTCTTTTCTCCCCGGGTACAACCCCCCAGTTTTTGCCGGAAATGCTGTTAGCCAGTTAAAAACTTGCCCGTGTTACTGGGTTCAAAATGTACTTTTCCCCCGCGTGTGAAGGAAAAAGTCCTGGCTCCCCCCTGCCTTCCATCCCTGGGGTAAACCCGCCCCTTTTTTGGGGAAATGCTTTAGCCAGCCCCTTGCTCCGTTTTTTGGGGGTTATAAAGTCGCTTTCCCCCGCTGTGTGAAGGGGAAAAAACCTGCTGCCTCCCCCGTTCCTTTACCCCCGGGGAAAAACCCCCCGTTGTTGGGAATGGTTTTGCACATAAAAATTTCCTGTGTTTTGGGGGGTTAGAAGTCACGCCCCCCGTGTGTGAAGGCAAAAAGCCGCTGCCTCCACCCTTTCTTTCTCATCCCTGGTACAACACCGCCAGTTGACCGGAAGGTTTTACCTTTCTACACTTGCCCTTGTTAGGGGTTCAGTAAGTCAGTTTTTTCCCTCTGTGTGAACGGCAAAAGTCCTGCTGCCCCCACCATTCCTTCTCATCCCGGGCACAACACCGCCATTTTTTTTTGCGGGGAAGTTCATTGGCACGGGTACCCCCTCCTCCCAGACGGTTACAGCACCCCATCTGTTTCCCCCAGTGTAAACGTCACTTCTCCAAAAGTTCCCCTTGGTTGCGGTCGGGTTAGCCGATCTAGGTGCGTTTTTTGGGTGCTTCCTAGTGTGCGGGGGTATAAAAAAATTTTTTCCGTTGTGACAATAGGACAATCACCCACGATACTGGGGGGGTTCGGTAACTGCGCGGTCGCCCCCGTCATTTTAAAATTTTCCCCTGGTTCCTTCGCACCCTCCGGGTTCCGTACTTTAGCGGTTCCCGCTCCCTTTTGGGCCCCGGTGCCTCCTCTGGGGACCCGGTTTCCAAAAAATTGGGGTCCTTGGAGGGGTTTGGGGCACGGGTCCTCCTCTTGAAACCCGGTCCCAGTAACTCAGTGGCCCCGGGGTTTTCCCTTTGGGTTTTTTTTCCCGGGCCCCCGGGGTTCCCACACAGTCAGCTGGTCCTCGTTATTTTCTTTGGCTCTTGTACCTTTGTACCCCCCCGGGGTTCCGTACCTCACTGGTTTCCGCTGCCTTTGGCCTAGGTCCCTCCACCGGGGACCGTTTTTACAAGTCTGTGGTCCTTGGAGTCTTTGGGCACGGGTACCTCCTTTTTGAAACCGGCCCATACTCCGGGGGCCTCGGTTGTGCCATTGCTCTTTTCCTTTGCTGCCCCCCCGGGGCCCCAAACGTCACGTCCCGTTACTTGCAGGGGTCTTTCCCTTCTGCTACCCCCGGGTTTCCTCCCCAGCGGGTTTTTCCGCATGTCTTGGAGGTGCCTCCTAGGGGACCCCATTCCCCCAAAAAAGCTCGGGCCCCTTGGTAGTGTTTTGGACACGACCCCCCGCTTGAAACCCCTGCCCCAGTAACGTCACGGGGCCCGGGGTTTTTCCTTTTCTTTTCTTTTGCTGCCCCCCCGGGTTCCAGCACAGTCAGCGGTCCTCTTATTTGCATTGGCTCTTTACCTTCTGCTCCCTTTCCGGGCCCCAACCCCCTCAGCTGGTTTTCCCAGTCCCTTTTGGGCCCGGTGCCCTCTGGGTTTCCCCCATTCCCCGCAACGTTTGGTCCTTTGGGTATGCTTTTACACGGGGACCCCCTGCTTAGAAAACCCCCAGTGCGTGGCCTCGGTTGTGCCTTGGCTTTTTTCCCCTTTTGCTGCCCCCCGGGTTCCCGACGTCAGGGGGCCCCGTTTTTGCTTTGGTCTTTTACCTTCGCCCCCCCGGGTTCCAGTCCCCTCAGCTGGCCTCCGCATGCCTTGGCCTGGGGCCCTCCCTGGGTATCCGATTTCCCCAAAGTTGCTGGCCTTGGTAGTCTTTGGAGACGGGTACCTCCGCTTGAACCCGGGCCCCCCATTAAGGCACTGGCCTCGGTTGTGCCTTTGGTCTTTTCCTTTTGCTGCCCCCTCGGGTTCCAGCAGTCAGGGGGCCCGTTATTGCTTACCTTGTACCTTGCACTTTACAAATTGAAGATTTTTTAATGCGGGGAAAAACACTCGGGATCTCCAAAATAAACGACGACCCTGATACCCCCCAAAAAGTGACTACCACAAAAAACGAGGCACAACCAACCACCAAAACACCATCCAAAGAAGAAATAAAATTTCCCCCAAAAAAATCACCAACAGGCAAAGAAGTTAAGACAAACAAAAGATCAGAAAAAAGACGAAGAAAAAAAAAGCAAAAATAAAAAAAACAGAAAAAAATTATAAACAAAAAAGAAGAGCAAAAATATGCTCTAAAATTTAAGCAAAAAAACAAGCAGTTATGGGGTGGTCCGTTCCTCCCCGGTGCCCCGGAAAAAGCCCCTGCAGGCTAAAAAACACGGCAAATACTGTTTTAATTTAAATCTTTTTTGGCAGCAAGAACGGGAAAGGGTGAAAATCATACTTTTACAGATTACAAGACGGGGAACTCTGTCACAAATAAAATAGTGAAAAAAATGAAGAGGAAGAAGAAAAAAGTAGAATAGAAGAATAATAGTTTAAAAGAACAATATGAGTAATGTTAAAAAAAAAAGAATAGCAAAAGTTTAAGAAAAAGATAAAAAAAGGGGAAATGAAAAATATTTTGAAAAAAGATGCTTGAAGATTATGAAGGGGAAAAGGTTAAAAGTTAAAAAGGGGAAAACTGTAAGTTGTGAAATTTAAAAATTTTTCCCAAAAAAAAAAAACGTTAACAACATTTCAATTTTTTTTGCAATCCAACTTTTAAAAAAAATTATTTATTTCATTCCTTTGATTGGGGTTTAAAAATCTAGCCTTTTTAAGTTCCTCAACCTTCCCCAAACATTTACATTACTCTTTGTTGTTTTTTTCCCTTATGTACAATTAACCAAAAGGCAAAAGGTTTTTTTTTAATTCCCATATTTTTTTTCCCCTAACTTACATGGGACTTCCCGGTATCGGGATCGCCATTTTTAATGGTACGGGGAACCCCCCTTCCGTACATTTGGAAACGGAAATCGCTCAACCCAGTGATGAGTTTGTAATTTCCCCGGAGCGGGGTTTTGGGGGGGGTAACCCAAAAACAACGGGTGAGAATGGGGCGACGGCGGTCATTTTTCGGGGAGGGGGGCTGAAATCAAACCATGCTGCAGACTCCCCAAAGGCAAGAAAAGCTGTCCCCTGCAAGAGGGGTCTTTTTGCCCCCCTGCATAAAACCCCCCCCCGCTTCATACTGAAGGGGGTTTGTACCCCCCCGGAGCGATTCTTCCTCCTCCATTGCCCTCCTCATCCTCCCACAAAGTGAGCCCGCCCCCCTTGTGGGGAACCCTTGCCTGACTGCCGAAGGTGTGGAAATTTGGACCCTCATCCCCCCCTTTTCCCAAAAACCCCCCAAACCCTTTTGCTTGCAGTTTTTTTTGAAGCGGCAGAAAAGGGGGGGACTTTCGGCTGCTATGCACACTGCACTCGCCACCCCTTGACCCCAAACGCAAAAAACGGGAATTTCCTTTAAAAAAAGGGGGCCCCCAGTAGGGGGTGAAGTTGAACGACGCAAATTCAGTTGTTGCGCCTGGCACTGATACCCATTATGCTGCTGCTGCTCCACAACCGCCCCAACATATGAAAGGGGAAAATTCCCCTGGGGGGACATAATGCGAGGGCAGAAGGCGAAATCTGGTTGCAGACCAATGCCGATCGGCCTGCGGGAATTGGGAATGGCGCACTCTAGGGGGCCCTTTGCAGCATGCTAAAGATCCGGAAAACCCCAAAAAAACTCTGCAGACCATTAGCACTTTTCCAACGGTAGTAGGAGGTTCCCAAAAAGGGCCGCCCTGCCCCAATATCGCCTTGTCCCACACTATTTCCGGGGTGGAGTTTCGGGCAAAAACCCACGCGCTCTCCTGCTTGATGGCATTCCAGAGCTCCTGCACTGTGTGGTTTCGATTCCCCATGGAAATTAATTCGGACGGCTGTTGACTTTTGGGCCACGGCTGTGCTCATATCGGTCGCAACAGGTAAGCGTTACGGTCCATGTGGAGGTAGACAGTGACGGCTCCTGCAGCGATGTTCTGGGAACGGGAGTACGAGGAGGAGTCAATGTGTACAGACTTGATTCCTGCAACCCTTGGGGTTTTGGCAGAACACGTACAGCGCCGCTCGCAAGATCATACCCGGCTCCACACATTGACCCAATGGGCAGTGAGGGAAAGGGTTTATTGTCCATGGCCATGGGTACGGTCCACGCACGGTGGTCAGGGGACCTTGCTACTGACGGAGTTTAGTAGCGCATTTTTTTTTTCCTCAACATGCTTTTGCAGAGCAGGGACGGCTTGACTGTGAAATAAAACGGCTTGGCACTTTGTATTGTGGACTCCCCAATGCCATTAAGTTACAGAAACTGTCAGTTCTCCACCAGCTGAATGACAGCATTTCAAGGGACAGGGTTTGCAATCCGCATTCAGACCCTGGCTCGGGGATGGTTTGCCGGTATGGCCCGTCTTTTATCCCATGCCTGTGCTACCGAGGGGTTTTTGTGGCCTGGGAGTGTGGGATGACAGGGAATTGTGCTGTGGGTGGAAAACATTTTGGGTCTCTGGAAACAGTGCCCGGGGTTATTCCATGGCGATCCTGTGAGGAAGCCGAACCAGCTGTGTGTGAGTGGAGGAAGAGGCCCAACACGCCTGAAGATTTTAGGTGCTGCTGTAGGTTAGCCTACATCTCCAGTGTGTCTTTGTAACTCAACTACGTGCTTTGTGCGCACATGTTTCCCATTTTAGTGGTTTGGGTTACTGACACTTTTACCTCTTTTTTACTTTTTGATTCACAGCTTGATTTAAAATAGCAAATATCATCTGCAAGTGTGTCAAAAAGGACCACGCAGTGCAGTCCTGGGAGCGCCCTTTTGATTTTTGGAAGGAGAACTGCTCCGAACAGGTGCCAAACTGGAGGCTCAGGCAACCGAGTCTGCAGCCTACCTCTCCCTCCTGTTTGGACGTTGGGGCAATCTCTTCCTCAGAGCTGCCCCCAACCCCTTTCTGTTCCTCACGCCATGTTGGGTCTTGGCCTCATCATCCGACTTTCCCTCTTAACACCTGCTGCGTTGGGTGGTCTGGGGCCGCCCAGCTCAACAGAAACTGGCACCTGGCTCATCATCATCGATGCGTTTGCGGTGTGCTGACCATTGGGATGGCTCACCCGGCCCCTTCAAAATTCAGAGAGACACGCTGTTGTGCATCACGCATACTCCCTCTTCTTCACATTCCAGAGGGCTTGGTGGGCCCGTTTGCAAGCCAACAGATTTTGGAACAAAGTGAGACTCAGTGGCCCGTACGAACCTCTGACTGCCTGGGCAATTTGGCAGGCGGTGAAGAGACAGATGGTTCTCAACGTGCGTGGTCGAGGGGGACGTGGAAAACAATTGAAGTCGATGCATTGGCTGCCATCCACAAACAACGGCTTCAATTTGTTCTTCCCGAGCAGGGGGGTACGCCGAGCTCCTACAAAGTGCGCATAAAGGAACGCTCACGGGGAAAACTGGTGGATGCTGTGTCACTGGGGCGGCAGCAGCCCCCAAATCCCCACGTCCTCTCCCTGCTGAAACTCCCGGCCACGACCACGTGCCTTACTCCCTGCCTTCTTCATTTGGTAGATTGATAAGAAAGTCAGAAAAGTTATAAGGCCTAAGTTGGTTATTCCGCAGAGATGCAGTGAACACAACTGTTCAGTAGCTGTGAAAGGCCCCTTTTTGTACTTCTATAGTGTTTGCAACCAATGTATTGTATCGGATGGAAGCGGTCACACTAATAGATTTTAGTTATTTTTAAATAGAATGGAGCACACCAATTAAGAAAAATGTCAAGGATGAGTAAGGGACAAGCTCAGCAGACTCCAACCGCGGGTTGAAGAATAACTGTAGGTGATCTGCACTCCAAAAATATAAACCTCAGACTACTGTGAACACTGCACGAACTTTTCACTATCTTTGAAAGGCCCCTTTTTACTTCTATAGTGTTTGCAACCAATGTATTGTATAGGATGGGGAAACGCGTCACACTAATAGATTTTTAGTTATTTGAAATAGAATGGAGCAGCACCAATTAGAGAAAAATGTAAGGATGAGTAAGGATAACCTCTGCAGCTCAACCAGCAGTGGTTGAAGAACTAACGTAGCGTATCTGCACTCAAAATATAAACCTCAGACTACTGTGAACACTGCACAGAACTGTTCACTATCTTTGAAAGGCCCCTTGTGTACTTCTATAGTGTTTGCAACCATGGATTGTATACGGATGGAAGGCGTCACACTAATGATTTGAGTTATTTGAAATAGAATGGAGCAGCACCAATTAGAGAAAAGTCAAGGATGAGTAAGGGACACACGCTCAGCAGACTCCCAAACCCGCAGTGGTTGAAGAACTAACTGGTAGCGTGATCTGCACTCCAAAAATAAAACCTCAACTACTGTGAACCTGCACAGAACTGTTCACTATCTTTGAAAGGCCCCTTGTGTACTTCTATAGTGTTTGCAACCAATGTATTGTATACGGATGGAAGCGCGTCACACTAATAGATTTGAGTTTTTTTGAAATAGAAGGAGCAGCACCATTAGAGAAAAATGTCAAGGATGAGTAAGGGGCACACGCTCAGCAGGCTCCAACCAGCAGTGGTTGAAGAACTAACTGTAGCGTGATCTGCACTCCAAAAATATAAACCTCAGACTACTGTGAACACTGCACAGAACTGTTCACTATCTTTGAAAGGCCCCTTTGTGTACTTCTATAGTGTTTGCAACCAATGTATTGGATACGGATGGAAGCGCGTCACACTAATAGATTTGAGTTATTTGAAATAGAATGGAGCAGCACCAATTAGAGAAAATGTCAAGGATGAGGCAGGGACACATGCTCAGCAGACTCCAACCAGCAGTGGTTGAAGAACTAACTGTAGCGTGATCTGCACTCCAAAAATATAAACCTCAGACTACTGTGAACACTGCACAGAACTGTTCACTCTCTTTGAAAGGCCCCTTTGTGTACTTCTATAGTTTTTTGCAACCAATGTATTGTATACGGATGGAAGCGCATCACACTAATAGATTTGAGTTATTTGAAATAGAATGGAGCAGCACCAATTACAGACAAATTTCAAGGATGAGGCAGGGACACACGCTCAGCAGACTACAACCAGCAGTGGTTGAAGAACTAACTGGAGCGTGATCTGCACTCCAAAAATCAAAACCTCAGACTACAGTGAACACTGCACACAACTGTTCACTAGGTGTGAAAGGCCCCTTTGTGTACTTCTATAGTGTTTGCAACCAATGTATTGGATATGGATGGAAGCGCGTCACACTAATAGATTTGAGTTATTTGAAATAGAATGGAGCAGCACCAATTAGAGAAAAATGTCAAGGATGAGGCAGTGACACACGCTCAGCAGACTACAACCAGCAGTGGTTGAAGAACTAACTGGAGCGTGATCTGCACTCCAAAAATGAAAACCTCAGACTACAGTGAACACTGCACACAACTGTTCACTAGCTGTGAAAGGCCCCTTTGTGTACTTCTATAGTGTTTGCAACCAATGTATTGGATACGGATGGAAGCACGTCACACTAATAGATCACTGTTAATTTCAATTGAATGGAGCAGCACCAATTCCACCAAATAAAAAAAAAGAGTCAGTGAGTGACACGTGCAGATGACTACAAACAGCGTTGGATGCAGAGCAAACTGCAGCGTCACCTGCACTCGCACACACACCTTGCACAGATCTGTTAAAACAACACTGCAAGGAAAAAGGATGATTTACACAGCGGTTTCTCAAATAGCCTGCCTACAGAACAATTCACAAAAACGCTATCTGTAACTGTCCCTCAGAGTCAGCGTTCTGTCCCTAACTGAATTCACAGCACAGTGACGCTAAAATGGCGGCGGCGCCTTTTATAGTGCATTCTGACGTCATTTCAGCATCCAATCACAGCCATGCCATTAGTTAACATGACCGCAGCATTACAGGATGTGCCCACACTTCGTAGGATTCCTCATTGGCTGACTAAAATCACAGTGCCTCTCAAAGAATTATGGGAACTTCCGATTCCGGTATACGATATAGGAAAAATATCGGAACTAAGTATCGGAATCCCGATACAGCGAATATCGGCCGATACCCGATACTTGCGGTATCGGAATGCTCAACACTAATCCTCACCCATCCCTGTAGACTGTGAGCCCTTGCGGGCAGGGTCCTCTCTCCTTCTGTACTTGCGTGTCCCTTGTCTAGCACACGTTTATTGTGCCTGTCTATATTTTCCCTTTTTATATGTAAAGCGCCATGGAATAAATGGCGCTATATAAATGTGTAATAATAATAATAATTATTGAGAATGTTTGTTATGCAATGTTGCCCTTGGTTTTACCCATACTGAATATCTACTTTTTTGCAATATTCACACATGTATTTACAAAAGTAGAAATAGTATGTCACCTTTAGTTAAACACTAAACTTGCATAGATTACTCACAATTAATATATTTCACTTAAATGTTCAATATTTAGAGTTGAGAGTCCTCAGTGGTTGATACCTTTTAATGGCTAACTGAAAAGATGGTAACAAATTGCAAGCTTTCGAGACTACTCAGGTCTCTTCATCAGGCTGAACTAATACAAAATCTGAAGAATCACATATTTATACACAAAAACACAGAAAAAAATGCAATAGGTAAGACAAGTGACGTGAAGCAGAATAGTCATTATGGCAAAGGGATGAGCATAAATATTGGAACAATTCATAGATAAGGAGAGAAAGTTGTATTACCCTCTGATTGGGGTCTGGTAATGTTTTGTGATGTTTTCACAGGGTATTTGGAGTAAATTCCTTAATTGATGTAATAGGCCATAAAACCATGTGACAGGTTCATTCCAGCATTAAGAGTGTCAAAGGTCACCATCAATTTGTATTCGCAAATTCTTCTCTGCCTCTGAGATGTGAATCTGCTTCTTAGTACCAGTATTTTCATATCTGACATGCTATGATCAGGGAGCAAAAATGTTTTGCCACAGGTAGATCCATTCTTTTTTCTCTTATTGCGTGGCGATGAGAATTCATCCTTGTTCTCAGTTTTTGCCCGGTCTCCCCCACATACAGACCCCCAGTTGGACATTTAGTACATATAATTAGGTACACAACATTAGATGTGATGCAGCTGAAAGTACCTGGTATCTTGTAGTCCTGATGTGAGTTGGGGATCTTTATCTTGTCCGTGGTCATTATAAATGGACAGGTTTTGCATTTCTTCTGATTGCAAGGCAAGGTTCCTGCAGCTGTTGGGGAGGACAGGGAACTTCTGACAATGATGCTTCTTAGATTTGGGGGCTGCCTAAAACACAGTAGTGGGGGTCTGGAAATATGGATTGTAACCGGGCATCTTTTTGTAGTAAAGGTTGTAGTTTCCGTGCAGCTCCCCTTAGCACCTCCAGATTTGGATTATAGGTGACCACTAAAGGCACCCGGTTATTTTCTTCTTTAGCTTTGTAATGTAGCAGGTGATCCCTTGATATTCTGGTGGCTCTTCTAATTTGGTTTTCAATTGTTCTTGGATGGTAGCCCTGATTTAAAAAGGTCTTTCTAAGGCGACCAAGGTGTTCATCTCTATCCATGGGGTTGGAACATATACGGTTGTATCTGATGGCTTGGCTGTAGACAATAGAGTTTTTTATGTGTTTTGGATGGAAACTGTCCCATTTAAGGTATGTTGGACGGTCGATTGGCTTCTGATACAGGGATGTCTCTATTTCATTGTCCTTCAGTTTAATGATGTGTCCAAAAAGTTAATTTCAGTGCTGGAGTAGTTAAGTGTTAAGTTGATGGTGGGATGAAATTGATTGAACTGTTCGTGGAACGTCTTTAGCTGTTGCTCAGACTCCGTCCAGATGATTAAAATGTCATCAATGTAGCGGTAGTAGGCCCGAGGCCTGGTTGGACATGAGGACAAAAAGTCGCTTTCAAGCATGTAGAATGTCCCTGTTCTTGGACTCTCTGGTATCAGGTCATCGGCTCTTATGGATTTGTCAGACAGACAAGATACCAACTTGCTTAGTTCCTTGTAATAGTCCTGTGTAGGGTCCGACATGCTTCCCAAAATCCACAAAGCTGGGAATCCAGGGAGGCCGATTATTTCATGTGTGGACTCCCTTACTGAGCAGGTATCTGGATGGGTAGAGGGCATTCTTAAACCTCTGGTAAAGGATACACCCAGCTACATTCAGGACACAACTGACCTACTGAATAAACTAGCAGCAATAGGTCCTCTACCAGAAGGAACCATCCTGGCCACCATGGATGTGGAATCCTTGTACTCTAATATCCCACACCAGGATGGATTAAATGCCTGCAAAGACTTCATGAAAAACACAGAGAATGATGCTGATTCTGTGGTGAAACTCACAAAATTCATCCTCACCCACAATTACTTTGAATTTGACAACAAGATCTATTTACAGGAGACTGGCACAGCGATGGGAAGTAAAATGGCTCCACAGTATGCAAATCTTTTCATGGCCAAGCTTGAAAGCGACTTTTTGTCCTCATGTCCAACCAGGCCTCGGGCCTACTACCGCTACATTGATGACATTTTAATCATCTGGACGGAGTCTGAGCAACAGCTAAAGACGTTCCACGAACAGTTCAATCAATTTCATCCCACCATCAACTTAACACTTAACTACTCCAGCACTGAAATTAACTTTTTGGACACCATCATTAAACTGAAGGACAATGAAATAGAGACATCCCTGTATCAGAAGCCAATCGACCGTCCAACATACCTTAAATGGGACAGTTTCCATCCAAAACACATAAAAAACTCTATTGTCTACAGCCAAGCCATCAGATACAACCGTATATGTTCCAACCCCATGGATAGAGATGAACACCTTGGTCGCCTTAGAAAGACCTTTTTAAATCAGGGCTACCATCCAAGAACAATTGAAAACCAAATTAGAAGAGCCACCAGAATATCAAGGGATCACCTGCTACATTACAAAGCTAAAGAAGAAAATAACCGGGTGCCTTTAGTGGTCACCTATAATCCAAATCTGGAGGTGCTAAGGGGAGCTGCACGGAAACTACAACCTTTACTACAAAAAGATGCCCGGTTACAATCCATATTTCCAGACCCCCCACTACTGTGTTTTAGGCAGCCCCCAAATCTAAGAAGCATCATTGTCAGAAGTTCCCTGTCCTCCCCAACAGCTGCAGGAACCTTGCCTTGCAATAAGAAGAAATGCAAAACCTGTCCATTTATAATGACCACGGACAAGATAAAGATCCCCAACTCACATCAGGACTACAAGATACCAGGTACTTTCAGCTGCATCACATCTAATGTTGTGTACCTAATTATATGTACTAAATGTCCAACTGGGGGTCTGTATGTGGGGGAGACCGGGCAAAAACTGAGAACAAGGATGAATTCTCATCGCCACGCAATAAGAGAAAAAAGAATGGATCTACCTGTGGCAAAACATTTTTGCTCCCCTGATCATAGCATGTCAGATATGAAAATACTGGTACTAAGAAGCAGATTCACATCTCAGAGGCAGAGAAGAATTTGCGAATACAAATTGATGGTGACCTTTGACACTCTTAATGCTGGAATGAACCTGTCACATGGTTTTATGGCCTATTACATCAATTAAGGAATTTACTCCAAATACCCTGTGAAAACATCACAAAACATTACCAGACCCCAATCAGAGGGTAATAAAACTTTCTCTCCTTATCTATGAATTGTTCCAATATTTATGCTCATCCCTTTGCCATAATGACTATTCTGCTTCACGTCACTTGTCTTACCTATTGCATTTTTTCTGTGTTTTTGTGTATAAATATGTGATTCTTCAGATTTTGTATTAGTTCAGCCTGATGAAGAGACCTGAGTAGTCTCGAAAGCTTGCAATTTGTTACCATCTTTTCAGTTAGCCATTAAAAGGTATCAACCACTGAGGACTCTCAACTCTAAATATTTTTCTATCTACTGGCTAACACGGTACAAAGATATACATCTTTACTGTACTTAAATGTTCAGAATTTTATAAATTTTTCTCAAAAAATATACTTGTCCTTAGAAGAGTCAGTTCATTTTTTTGCCTATAAGTTTCTGTACAGCTATTCAGTTGTAACTATAGTGTCCAGTGATCCCTAGTCTTTAATCAAAGATGAGAAACAAGTAAGTAAAGAGTCATTAGATTGATGCCAAAATAAAATTTTTTAATGTACTTTCATTCTGACAATCACAACGATGTTGAGATTTCTGACATCTTGGGATCCTGGTATCTCAACTTCTAGCATTATTTTGAAACAGCAGATATCTTTTTTCCCTCTCTTTGTTTCATTAATGAAGTTGGCTGTCTGCCTAGCTGACCCTATTCAATAAATATGTCAGCCTCTTTTTCTGTTTCTGCAACAGTCATGAAAAAGAAAGGGGCTAACTTAGTTAGTAAAATGAGCCTGTCAGCCAGCCTCCTCATTCACTTCACTAATACAGAGAGAGGAGGAAGTTTCTTGCTATGTTGAAATTAAGATGAAAGTAGAGGTTCTAAGTAGAGGTGAGCTGATCGATTAGCATATGATCAATTTCAAAACGAATTTCCTGAAATTTGAGGTTTCATGTGAATTCGAAAATTTTCAGATTTGATTTACAATTCACAAAAAAAACCATACCCAGCATTATTTACCGCACTGCAAAAACACCTGAGAGCTGGTAAACATAATTTTGCATTGCCACATGGACTTTCGCATAATACCCTGCAACTTTGACATCTTATAGATTATCATACCTTAGACAAATGTGTTCAGTACCTAATCCATCAGAGGTCAGCGGGTCTCAGTAGAGTAGTATTCCATCACCAGGGTCAGTGGGTATGTCTTTCTGTACAGGATCAGCTTTTATTATCAACGGGCTCTTCTTTGTCTCTCCTGTACATTATAAGCTCTTATGGTAAGTAGGGTTCTCTTTCAGTCCTGAAAATCATGAGCTATTGTGGTCAATTGAGTCCTCTTTCTCGCCTGTAAGTTGAAAGCTCTTATGATCAGTGGGGTTCTCTCTCTCTCCTGTAGAGTGTAAACTCTTATGGTCAGCGGGGTTTTCTCTCTCTCTTACCTGTAGAGTGTAAGCTCTTATGGTAAGCAGGGTTTTCTCTCAGTCCTGTAAAGCATGAGCTATCAGGGTCAATTGAGTGTTCTTTCTTGCCTCTAAGCTGAAAGCTCTTATGATCAGCGGGATTCTCTCTCTCTCCTTTAGAGTGTAAGCTCTTATGTCAGCGGGGTTCACTCTCTCTCTCTCCAGTGAACTGTATGCTGTTTAGAGGTGTCCCAGTCTTCTTGCCTGAAAAGTATAAGTTCTTATGGTCTGCAAGGTTCTCTCTCTGTCTCTCCTCATTTATATTTTACAAGCAATTCCAAACTTTCCAGTATTGAGTTTGTGCAAATTTATTCACCAAATGTAATTTTTGAGGAAAATTCAGCAGAGTTGGCGAATTCGAATATCAAAGGATTCACTCATCTCTAATGCCTATCAGGGAGAGTAAGTTTATATAGGGAGAGACATTTTCGTTTAGAGGAGTCATGCAGGGAGTTGCTGCCAGGGACCGGCCTCTTGGACTAGAAATGGGAGTCGCAAAGTCTCTAGTTCAGCTTTTCAAAGTATATTTTCTATGAAACACTGAGGTGATTTGTACAGGATGAATCTCCTGTTAGCTTCCCTTTAATAAATGTGTCACATTTTGTACTACAAACTGTAAACTTCCTATTTTTACTTGAATACCACCAAAACATTAACAGTTCTACCTGTGCAGTACATTGTAAAATATGGTAATTATGTAATACAATGTAATACTGTATATTATAATGTGATGTATAATATACAAAATGGACTAAGCTAAACAGAATGTAACTTCTCAAAGTCAAGCTGCCTCATTTCTTGCTTTTAAAAATAGGGTCATTTCTACTTTTAAAAGGAATATGGAGCAGCGAGTTGGGACCTGTCAGTTTTTACAACATACATCCTAGGCGTTCACTCTTCTTGTTCATACAGAGACCTGTGGGCAAAGTAAGTTATTAGGACCTGCAGACTTAATGGAGCTGAGTTTAATTCCCATCAGTGTTTTAGCGAAGACATACTTTTAGAGCACTCTTTTTTCATACTTTACTTTATGTTACTGGCACTTGCCGGACAAATCATTTTCCAGAGCTTTTTTTTACCATCTTGTACTTCTGAGAGAAAGTAAAAAATAATTTCTATTACAATGATTTCAATAGCTAACCAAATGCTGGGTAATAATATATATTATTATTCGTGTACACTGTAGATTTAGCTAGGAGCTGCCAACAAGTTGAAGTTTGACATTTATCACAAATCCGGAAGAGATGGACTGTCGCGGTTTCAGGAATCATGCCCTGTTTATGTCACTGATGCTTGATAAAACACGTTGAAAAGTGCTCACCTTAAGAATGGTTTGATTCTTCTCTCCCTTTTTATTGTTTGTCTCTTTCTTAGACATAAAGTGGTGATTGGGCAACCTTGTTTGAATTTTTTTTTCCATCCACAGTGTTCCTCACAGTATGTAAAACCTTCCTTAGGATAGCTAAAATGACAGTTCCGTAATATATAATTATCAGTAACGCTACTTTAGCTTTGGGAGTGACACAATAATATCATCAAAGAGAGAGGGACTTTAAAATTGGATCATACAAAAGGCAAAAAGGACAATTAAGCTTGGGGCTTACAAAGTACAGTTTCATTATAAAAGCTAGCGATGAGTGAATAAATTCAAGTGGAATTGAATTCTTCTTAAAATTAATAATTTGCATTTGTCAAATCTTTTTGTAATTTGCTTTCATGCTGTTTAAGTAAAGTACTGGCCACTGGCCTCCACTTTTCTGAACTATAAAGGACCATTAAAAGGTAAAAAAATACACAGATCTTACCATTACCATTGATCTCACGGCTCATCACTGTTACCGGTCCATGTCTCAGCTTCTGAACTCTGAACAAAAAGGCTGAAATCCCCAGGCCTCTAACACTGAACCAGGACTTCTGACTGTGATGAGATCCTTGACAGTTCTGCTCAAGCGTATGTACAGTCACTGCACATGCTGTAATGTTGTGACCCTTTGAGCACTTGGTAAGAAATCTCCCAGACTTCATCAGAATCGGAAGTCCCGACTTTAAAAAGGATCAAAACATGAGGTTAAGCAAAAAATTTGTAACTTGTTGCTTAATTCTGAAAAAGTAGGCGCAGTTAGGGTGTGATGAGGCAGGCAATGGTGATCCCTACTCATCAAATTCATGAACACCGGTGGTGTTCGTGATGCCACAAATTTACTCCAATCCTTGACTTGAATAAGAATATAGTGAGACATACTTGAAGGCGCACTTCACTTCTCACTTAATCTGATTCACTAGTAGACATGCACCTCTAAATGAATAAGAAGCCTCAAAAAAATGCAGTTCTTCATGAATTAAGGCCGTTTGCTCTAAGTAAGAATTTTACATAAGCATTTTCTCCCTATTTCATAAGTTTGATATTTGGGTTTTAATAATGTTATGTTACCAATAGACTCACACATATATCTCAAAAGTAATCATTATTTTATTTTTTATTTCCTAAATCAATAGTACACATGAAAATAAGCAATTTGATAATATATTGTATCAGAGAAATTTGCTGATTCATCATCTGGACTGATATTTCACACTTAAATCATAGGTAAAATCTGTATTCAGTGAAGACAGATTTTCCAATATTGAGATAGGAGATGACAGTACTTTTAAATGTCAATGGAGAAGTGATGGTGGGACTAGGAGAAGAACTGATGAGCTGCAGGCAGACACAGACATTCTACTGAAGACATTGGGTTATATTCAGAATGAAAAGTATATTAGTACATGTTCTTGTTGAGGGACACAAACTTTTAAAATGCATGAAAATAAATTAAAGGGAATCTGTCACCCCATTTTTCGAGTATAAGATGCGGCCACCGCCATCAGGGGCTTATCTACAGCATTCTGTAATGCTGTAGATAAGCCCCCGATACCCTCAATAGGGTAGAGCAGTGCGCCTGTGCAGGAGCCACAACAGCAAGCAAAGAAGAGGACGTTTTCGCTACAAGATGGGAGGAGCCGGACCGAACCGCGACACCTATCGGACTGGACCGGGAGCCGGATCGCCCCTGGGTGAGTATAATTTAACCCGTTTTTCTTCTCTTTCAGGTGACATTGAGGGCTTATCTACAGCATTACAGAATGCTGTAGATAAGCCCCTGATGGCGGTGGACGCATCTTATATGCAAAAAATGAGGTGACAAATTCCCTTTAAACAAGCAAAAACACAAATACGCCATTAATTTTAAATAATTAAATAAGGAAAGAACAAATCTATCACAGCTAATATTTTTAGCCTGTACTCACACATCTGGCACACACTTGATGTCAACAGAAAAAAAACACTGTAAAAGAGTTTAATTTGTGGACATATGCTGGACAGGTTTGTGACGGCAAACTATTTCTGTTATTTTACTGTATAGTTTAACCTGCAAAAAATTGTAAACTTTTTTTCTCAATAGAAATCAATAAGCAGAATGATCCAAATGATAATTTGTACATGTCTGAATCTGCCTGTTTTACAACAGTAAAAAAAACAAAAATGCTGAAAATGCTGAAAAAAACAAATCCAAATATATTAATAATGTAAAACGTGCCCTTATTTCTAATGGAGGATTAGATAACAGTAAAATAAATTTACAGAAGTTTGAAAGAAAAATTTAGATTTAAACAACGATACAACACCTTATAGAGATTTTTTACATTTTTCTTAAAAACAAATGCAATGAAATATTTGCAGCATACATCAAATCACTAATGCACTGACAGATACCACAACCTGGGCGTCTCTCTGAATCATTTCGAGGGAGAATAGTGGAATGTCTAAGAGGAATGGAATGATTGTGTGTTTGCAATGTGACTAGGCACATACAGTATTAGAGTTTATGATTTGTCTCAACAAGAGTCACACAGTGAAAATTGGAGTTGTGCCACAAACAGTAGCTCTCTGCATTCATGTGTCTGTGCCTGAGCAGCCATTTACATAGCACAAGCAGTAACAATTGTGTTCTGCATCCATCCATACACGCATCTATTCATGTATATTGGAACACAGTGTAGAAGTCTGATTAAAATAAAGAAGACATACCGTACACAGTTGTAATCAAAAGTATTTAACTCCTATAGAAAATTAGATCTTAGTAGCAGAATGTATAAACGTTCTTCTTTTTGCAACAAACAAATGAAATAAAGAGCAATGCAAACATATTATAACAAATGTTTTCCCTAAATTCACTTTTAATGACTTCTGCAAACTGCTGCAACATATCCAACATGTGATGTTTGTTTTAAAAATGACTGTTCAAAACCAAAATGACTGCTCAAACCAAGCACAACATCTGAAAGGGGATGCAGCCCAAATACGAATCTTGCCTTTAGCATACAAATCTGTTACTGCTTTTGCCAAGACTCGTTCTTTGAAAAATCCGAATGAGGCGTCATATGCACAATGGATTTGGATACTAAAGGTATGATCTTTAATAAGGGTGTGTTCCCTACAAGGTGTTGTGCTTAGTTTGAACAGTCATTTTGTGCTTATAGACTGCACTTAAAGAGGATTTATTATGTGACTAATTGATTAAACAAATGTTACTCTATAGAAAAATAAATAATTTTCTAAACATAACATAATTTATCACATCTCTTCCCGAGCTCCCACTAACAGAGCAGTGGAAGAGCTGTGAGACTGTGTATCTGACAAATAAGCATTAACTAGATCAATGAAGTAGCAGTCATATATTTATAAAAATACACACACATATATATCCAAAACTACTATTGAAAATCTCTAGACAGGGAGTGGAGGGGTTTAGGGATGTACAGCTTAAAATGCTAGATGCCCCTTGCCTGGAATTTTGGATCCAACTTAGATCATTTAAAAAATCCATAAAATGTATTTTTAATACAGTAAGTAATAATAAGTAATAAATAAGTTTAAATTGTTTTTTTTTCCTGAGGACTTAATTTTTTTCTGATTAAAATAGATAATGTCAACTTGGTGATAGTGATAGATCGTCTTTAACATTTAGAGTATATCAACAATACATCTCAAAATATTGGGGGTCACAGGGATTAAAATCCCACCAATTGTACTTTTATTCTTTAGTTCAGATAGAATGAAAATGTCAATAAAACAGAGTGAGCTCGCTGCGGTGCAATAACATTTCCTCTAAAAATAGTCTTACTGAACAGACATTAATTGTCCAAGACTTCCTGCCGCATGGTAAGCAGGAAGGGACATACTGCATGTGCCACCATTTTGGCTGCAGGGTAACAAGTCACACTGCCTATTTCTCACTCAGGACACTGCTGTTTTCTTTTCGTTTTTGCTACTCCAACGCAAGATCTTAGAGGAACAACATTCATCAGCTGTCTGTACTCAATAGATACTTTTACATATAGTTAGTTAACTGTGAGCTCTTTTTGAAGTGTGGTCTATCCAGGGCCGGCTCCAGGTTTTCATGAGCCCTGGGCAAAAGAGTCTCAGTGGGCCCCTTTAGCACATACCACAATTCATGATTCACAGATACGGCACAGAAATATAGGTATAGTACAAGGCCAAAGATTTCACTTCTTACATTACATGAGTGATATCTATTGTCAATTTTACAATACTATACAGCAGAGGGGATTCAGGTGATCGAGGGTCCACAGGTTTCAGGGTTTCAATATTTGTAGTATTAGAGGTAAGCAGAATATTGATAAGTGTACCCCACCAGTAGAAACTGTCCTCAGCAGTGTATCTTACGAAAGTCAATTACCTCCCATATACTGTAGACCTCCTTACAATATTATGGGAACCACATAATGCTCCAGACTGTTTAAAGGGCCCCATGTATTGGAGAATACAGTATAATGCATCCCATATATTGGTGACTACAGTATAATGGGCCCCAATGCTTCATATAGAACTCTATATAGAATATGCCCCATATAATGCTCCATACAGAACGGGCCCCATCATATAATGTTCCATACAGAATTTGCCCCATATATTGCTCCATACAGAATGGGCCCCATATAATGTTCCTTACAGAATAATGGGCACCATATAATGCTCCATACAGAATGCACCTCATCATATAATGTTCCATACAGAATTTGCCCCATATAATGCTCCATATAGAATGGGCCCCATATATTGCTCCATACAGAATGGACCCCATATAATGCTCCATACTGAATGGGCCTTTCTTATCACTAGAGGACTAGCAAGGCAACAAAAATATAGTCCTCCATATTCATGAGCTCTGTCTAACCACGCCCATACCACTCACTGACAGCTTTCTGCATATGCACAGTCTAAAAAGCAAACTGCTAATCAGTGGTGTGGGTGGGGTTATACCGAGCTCAGCATTCATGGAACTGCCAGATCAGCAGCAGATAAAATAGTTGTGTTATTAAAATTGCAACAAGCAGCCAAGTAAGTGATCTATCAATGAAACAAATGTCTCTGCCCCTACATCATGCAGCTCTGAAAAATTATCTTTAAAAAATCCTGCAGTTCATCTCACTTAAAAACAAGCCTACAGCACATAAAGTGAAGCATATATTTTTTATGGCTGCTAAAACTATGAGTTAATAAACAAAAATCTATTGTCTAGTAGCCTGAGCATGTACAACACAAAAATATCACTGTGTTATGTTATATGTATGTGCATATTTTATATATGCATGGCTTAAGAGAATACGAAGCATAAATATGTATGTGTGTGTATGTAGATGGTCCTGAGGGAAGTGGGAAAGGGTCCATAACTAAGTTCTGTGCAGGGGCTTGTCATTGTCAGAGTCTGCAACTGATTTTAAGGAAAGGAATCTTGATCTTTCCTTGGGCTGGAAGGTTTGGCAGATATTTGCTTTTCTGTCCACAAGTACAAACCTGTTGTGAATGTTTTAGAAATGAATTCTGAGCAGAAGCTCCCTCTGGTGGTTACAAACAGTACTGAACCATTCAATGAGGATTGGCAATCAGGAATCACAGATTGTCTGGATATAAGGGAGGTTTCCCCCATCATGGTTGCCGGTGATCAATTGTTCTTGTCTCAACGTTGTTTCCTGGTTCACTTGGAAGCTTGCTGAGTCTTGCCTCTTCTCCTGCTCTCAGATAAGATATTTTCTGTTTTTTGTTTTTGTGTTTTCCATTTGCATATTTCTCTGCATTTCTGTGAGGTTGGCCAGGTTCCCCTCCCCGGGGGCTTGGGCTCCTCTCGGTTCCTCTGGAGCCACTGTTGTTTGTTCATTTGCCTTTTCCAGTTTTTTTTCAGTGGCTGCGGCTTAGTTTTGTTTCAGAGAACTAATTTAGGTGGTAGAGGTCGTGTGATCTCAGGTGTTTTTGCAATTAGTAGCATTGGCTTTTTTTAGGGTTTTTTTTGGATTGCAGTAAGTATCCTTCCTATCCTTTTCTGTCCAGGCAGATTGGGCCCCAGCGTTTGCTCATACTATTTTCTCTCTGTGTCTGTATTTCCTCTTGTCTAACCGCCATTACATGTTTGGGGGCTTCCTATGTTCTTTGGGGATCTGCTCCAGGGCAGATAGCTTTTCTCTTTCTATCTTTAGGTGTAGTTAACCTCTCAGGTTGTGACGAGGCGTCTAGGACCAATGTAGGAACGCTCCACGGCTGCCTTTAGTTGTGGTGGTTAGTAAGGGTACTGCAATCCAGTAGATTCCAACCTCTCTGGTGTATTGCCGTTTTTGCCTGTTCTCCTCAGCTACAAAACATAACAGTATCACCGGCCCAACTGAAAATTATATGGTACTCACAGAAGGGAAAAATAGTGTGGAAACTAAAAAGGTTGTAAGAGTTGTCAAAGATTTTTTATTTTTTGTTTGTTGCATTTTTTCCCTCTTTTTCTCTGGGTGCTGAGGAGGATTTTTTTTTTCTCAATGGAGTTTGCACAGTTGTCTGGCCGTGTGGATCTGCTTGCCACTGAGGTTCGGAGTATTGCTACCTATCTTGCTAGGTTGCCAGTTGTGGAACCCAGGATCCCCATGCCAGATTTGTTTTTGGGGGATCGAGATAAATTTCTGAATTTCAAAAATAACTGTAAGTTGTTTTTTTGCCTTAAAACCTAAGTCCTCAGGGAACGCAGCACAGCAGGATCAAATTGTCATCTCTCTCCTGCGCGGCGATCCTCAGGATTGGGCTTTTTCCCAGACACCTGGGGACCCTGTTTTGAGTAATGTTGATGCATTTTTTCTGACTCTGGGATTATTGTACGATGAACCTAATGTCACTGATCAAGCTGAAAAAACCTTGTTGGCATTAAATCAGGGGCTTGAGGACGCTGAGTTGTACTGTCAGAAATTCCGAAAGTGGGCAGTCCTGACCAAATGGAATGATGATGCTTTGGCAGCCCTTTTTCGGAAGGGTCTGTCAGAAAATGTAAAAGATGTTATGGTAGGTTTCCCTGCTCCCTCTGGTCTCAATGATTCTATGTCATTAGCTATTCAAATTGACAGACGTTTGCGTGAGCGTAGAAGTATGCGTGGAATATTGTTGCCTTGTGAACCAGCTTCTGAACCCATGCAGTGTGAAAGAGTGGCTTCTGGGGCACAGCGTCATGAGTTTCGAAAACGCAATGGGTTATATTTCTTCTGTGGTGATGCCTCTCATGCTATTTCAGTCTTCCCTAAGCGGGGAAGACGTTTTGCATGCTCAGTTGTCTTGGGTAGTGTTCAGACTAAATTTCTGTTGACTGTTACCCTGATTTGCTCCCTGTCCACATTTTCTGCTCAGGCTTTTGTTGATTCGGGAGCAGCTATTAACCTGATGGATTTTGATTTTGCTAAACTTTGTGGGTTTCCCTTGATACCCCTACGGAAGTCTATTCCCCTACTGGGGATTGATTCTACCCCTTTGGCTGAGAATAAACCCCAGTTCTCTACTCAGGTGATAATGAGGGTTGAACCTGATCATCATGAGAGTTGCAAATTTTTGGTGCTGTATAATCTGCATAACATTAATGTACTAGGTTTCCCTTGGTTGCAGTCTCATAATCCTGTTTTTTATTGGAAATCTGTGTCTGTAACCAGTTGGGGCTGCCAATGTGTTAATGCCAACACTCCTGTTTTTTCTGCCTCTCCCCAGGCTCAAGATGTTCCTGACTTTTTGACTGATTTTTCTGATGTGTTTAGCAAAAGTAAATCTGTATCCTTGCCCCCCCATAGGAGCTATGACTGCGCTATTGAATTAGTGTCTGGTAGTAAATTCCCTGAAGGTCACCTTTTTAACTTGTCTGTACCTGAACATGACGCTATGGGGTCTTATATCAAGGAGTCATTGGAGAAGGGTCATATCAGACCATCCTCTTCACCCTTGGGTGCCGGTTTTTTCTTTGTGGCCAAAAAGGATGGTTCATTAAGGCCGTGTATTGATTATCGTCTCTTGAACAATATCACTGTGAAATATCAATATCCGTTACCCTTGATTTCTGACCTGTTTTCCAGGGTGAAAAGTGCTACTTGGTTTACCAAGCTTGACCTCAGGGGGGCGTATAACCTTATTCACATTAAGCATGGGGATGAATGGAAGACGGCGTTTAATACCCCAGAGGGGCATTTTGAGTACCTAGTGATGCCCTTTGGGCTCACTAATGCTCCTTCCGTCTTTCCAGTCCTTCATGAATGACATTTTCAGGGATTTTGTGGATAAATTTCTGATTGTTTATTTGGATGATATCTTGATTTTTTCCAATGACTGGGAATCTCATGTGAAACATGTTTGGACTGTGTTCCAGATTTTGAGAGAGAATGCTCTGTATGTGAAGGGATCAAAGTGTCTTTTGGCGTACAGAGGATCTCATTTCTGGGATTCATTTTGTCCCCGTCTGTTATTGAAATGGACCCGGTCAAGGTTCAGGCCATCTGTGATTGGGTCCAACCTACTTCATTAAAGGCTCTTCAGAGATTCCTGGGTTTTGCCAATTTTTATCGTAAATTTATTGGTAATTTCTCTGTTATTGTTAAATCATTGACTGATTTGACCAAAAAGGGTTCTGATGTGGTGAATTGGCCTCCTGAGGCAGTCTCTGCGTTTCAGGAACTTAAACAGAGATTCACTTCTGCTCCTGTTCTACAGCAGCCTGATGTTTCTCTGCCATTTCAGGTGGAGGTTGATGCCTCTGAAATTGGGGCAGGTGCCGTTTTGTCCCAAAGAGATCCTGAGACCTCTAAAAGTAACCCTTGTGCTTTTTTCTCTCGAAAATTTTCTCCAACTGAGCGTAATTATGACGTGGGTAATCGGGAGTTATTGGCCATGAAGTGGGCTTTTGAAGAGTGGAGACATTGGCTGGAGGGAGCCAAACATCAGGTGGTGGTCCTCACGGACCATAAGAATCTGGTTTATCTGGAATCAGCCAAGCGACTTAATCCTAGACAGGCCAGGTGGGCCTTGTTTTTCACACATTTTAATTTTGTGGTTTTCTTTCTTCCTGGCACTAAGAATGTTAAGGCGGATGCCCTCTCGAGGAGTTTCCTTGCGGACTCTCCTGAGTTATCTGATCCTGCTGTTATTTTGAAAGAGGGTCTAGTTCTTTCTGCCATCTCGCCCAATTTGAGACTGGCTCTGGAGGGGTGTCAGGAGGATAAACCCGAGCGCTGCCCTGTTGGGAAATTGTTTGTCCCAGACCAGTGGAAGAAGAGTGTGATGTCTGAGATTCATTGTTCCGCGTTGGCCGGTCATCCTGGGATTTTTGGTACCAGAGACTTGGTGAGTCGATCCTTTTGGTGACCTACTTTGTCTCGTGACGTCAGGGAGTTTGTGCAGTCTTGTGGGACCTGCTCTCGCTCCCAGCCTTGCTCTCGCTCCAGTGGTTTGTTGATGCCATTGCCTGTGCCGAAGAGACCATGGACCCATATCTCTATGGACTTTATTTCCGACCTCCCTGTTTCTCAGAGTATGACCGTTATCTGGGTGATTTGTGATAGGTTCTCCAAGATGATACATCTTGTGCCATTACCTAAGTTGCCTTCCTCCTCCGAATTGGTGCCTTTGTTCCTTCAGCACGTGGTTCGGTTACACGGCATTCCTGAGAACATTGTGTCTGACAGAGGAGTCCAGTTTGTTTCCAGATTTTGGAGGACTTTTTGTTCTAAACTTGGTGTTCAATTGTCTTTCTCCTCTGCTTTTCATCCTCAGACCAATGGACAAACGGAGAGAACAAACCAGACATTGGAGACTTATCTGAGATGCTTTGTGTCTGCTGATCAAGATGACTGGGTCTCTTTTTTGCCTTTGGCTGAGTTTTCTCTTAATAATAGGGCAAGCTCTGCCATTCTGATGTCTCGATTTTTCTGCAATTTTGGGTTTCACCCTCGATTTTCTTCGGGACAGACGGAGGCTTCTGTCTGTCCGGGTGTTGACTCTGTTGTGGAGCGTATGCAGCAGATTTGGGACCAGGTAGTGGAGAGGTTGTCCCTCTCTCAGGAGAAGGCCCAGCGGTTTGCCAACCGGCATAGGACTGATGGTCCTCGGTTTAAAGTGGGGGACTTGGTCTGGTTGTCCACAAGAAATATCCCTATGAGAGTTGCATCTCCTAAATTTAAGCCTAGGTTCATTGCACCTTAAAAGATCATGGAGATTTTTAATCCTGTTTCCTTTCGTTTACTTCTTCCAGGGACATTTAAGATCCAAACGTGTTCCACAAGTTATGAAGAGGTTTGTCGAGCCAGTGGTTCCTATGGCTGCGCCTCCTGACCCTGTAATGGTTGAGAGCAATCTGGAGTATGTGGTTGAGAAAATATTGGATTCTCGTTTTTTTAGACAGAAACTCCAGTATTTGGTTAAGTGGAGAGGTTATGGTCAGGAGGACAATTCTTGGATGTTTGCTTCGGACATCCATGCTAGGAGACTGATCTGTGCGTATCACAGAGCTCATCCTGACCGACCTGGTTGCAAAAATGAGGGTTCGGTGACCCCTCCTCAAGGGTGGGATACTGTTGTGAATGTTTTAGAAATGAATTCTGAGCAGAAGCTCCCTCTGGTGGTTACAAACAGTACTGAACCATTCAATGAGGATTGGCAATCAGGAATCACAGATTGTCTGGATATAAGGGAGGTTTCCCCCCATCATGGTTGCCGGTGATCAATTGTTCTTGTCTCAACGTTGTTTCCTGGTTCACTTGGAAGCTTGCTGAGTCTTGCCTCTTCTCCTGCTCTCAGATAAGATATTTTCTGTTTTTTGCTTTTGTGCTTTCCATTTGCATATTTCTCTGCATTTCTGTGAGGTTGGCCAGGTTCCCCTCCCCAGGGGGCTTGGGCTCCTCTCGGTTCCTCTGGAGCCACTGTTGTTTGTTCATTTGCCTTTTCCAGTTTTTTTTCAGTGGCTGCAGCTTAGTTTTGTTACACCAGAGAACTAATTTAGGTGGTAGAGGTCGTGTGATCTCAGGTGTTTTTGCAATTAGTAGCGTTGGCTTTTTTTAGGGTTTTTTTTTATTGCAGTAAGTATCCTTCTTATCCTTTTCTGTCCAGGCAGATTAGGCCCCAACGTTTGCTCATACTATTTTCTGTCTGTCTGTATTTCCTCTTGTCTAACCGCCATTACATGTTTGGGGGCTTCCTATGTTCTTTGGGGATCTGCTCCGGGGCAGATAGCTTCCCTCTTTCTATCTTTAGGTGTAGTTAACCTCTCAGGCTGTGACGAGGCATCTAGGACCAACCTAGGAACGCTCCATGGCTGCCTTTAGTTGTGGTGGTTAGTCAGGGTACTGCAATCCAGTAAATTCCAACCTCCTGGTGTATTGCCGTTTTTGCCTGCTCTCCTCAGCTACCAAAACATAACAGAAACCACTACAATAAATGTGAATAAATACATATGGTTTGTGTAGTAATTTTCAAGAAACACTTTTAGCGAATAAATACTAAGGGCTTGTGTATTGGTTTTAGTGAAACAGTTCTAGTATTAGGCCGGGTCACACTTGCGAGTGCAATGTGAGAAACTCGCACGAATCTCTCGCCTCAATACCCGGCACTGCCACTGGCACTCAGGACCGGAGTGTGTGGCTGCATGTGTTTCTATGCAGCTGAATGCTCCAGTCCGAGTTCCGGCATCAGTGCCGGGTATTGAGGCGAGAGACTCACGTGAGTTTCTCGCATTGCACTAGTGTGACCCTGGCCTTAAGCAAATAAAAATACATTATTAGGTTTAAGTTGTGGTTTTAATGAAAATGTTCTAGGAACATGTTCAATGACACACTGTGATTGTGGTCCATTATAAAACTCTCAAAGTCTAGAATGCTTAAAAATTCAGAGTGTCTTGAAAATTGCCTACTTTTTTTACTACATTCTTTGAATGAAAGTTTAAAGGGTTGTCCACTGCTAGGAAACCTTCTCATTCTGAACAAGTGTTGAGCCATTGCCGTTGCAGCGCTGTCGGCACTTCCAGGGCTCACGTGAGGTTGCTACATCACGTGAGCCCTACGCCCAATCAGCGCTGGCAACACTGTCTGCTCCTTCGGACGTATTAGTAATCAAGAGGAGGTAAGAGAGCTGCTGCAGCTCAGACTTCCTCTTGATTACTAATACTTCTGAAGGAGGAGACAGTGTTGCCAGCCCTGATTGGGCGTAGGGCTCACGTGATGTAACAAATTCATGTGCGCCCCAGGAACACAAGTGCAGGCACCATTGGAACGAAGCCAGCACGGGAGGTGAGTATAGTTGTTTTTATTTTAATGGGGTCAAACAGTCAGATTGTGAACGGTTGTCCTAGTAGAGGACAACCTCTTTAATCCATTCCTGCAAAGCATTGTATACACATGGTGCAATCTGCAAAACGTTTCAACAGCCTACAGTAAAAATATGGGATTTGGGAATAACATCTGTCCTCCTGCTTGAAAAAAATGGCATCAGAGGTATCAGCTGTTTAACCCTGGGATCTAAGGATCTAACATAGGCGAGGAGAATCTTTTTGTCTTACTACTATCAATCCTGGTTCCATGATTTCAAAGGCTGACCGTTTTATAAACACAGCCTTGGGTACAAACAGGGCTTACAGGGCTTAACTGTGTGGGTGCATGTTAGGGCATAATTAGGTTTTGTCTTCTAAGATAAGATTGTACACCTAACATGTATTGGGAATAAATGGATATTCTGATAAAATGCAGTTTAAAAATATTGATCTAATAGAATTCTCACCACAATCCATGATGAAATGAAATATAAATAATACCTTAAGCAGTATAGAGGTATTTTAGTAGTTTTTAGGTATTTTTGTTGTGTTTGCACAATATCTAACTGATCGATACAGCATGCTTTGTAGCTAATGTAGCAGAATATATGTCTTGTTTCCAGTAATTCTTGTGCTAGAATGAGCCCTAACACGTCTGGCTATAGTTCATCTCGTCTTAAGCCTCGGCTGACTCTCAGTTAGGCTATAAGAGCCAAACCCTTTGCCTTCAAACAGATTCCATCTCAGGCAAGAACACACATGCTATGCTATCTGCCCATTATTTCCACACAAAACCTCAATAAAGCCTCTGGCAGAATCTTTTTCTTTCTATCTCCTTTCATCCCAGTTAACATTTCTCTGCTTCGGCATGCCTGCTGACAACCTTTCAGTGTGCAATCCACACCCTACTTTAGATGTGCATATGAAATGACTTCTGAATCGAATTGACTTCTTTTTCATTTCAGACAAATGAGCATTTAATTATTTACTGATAATAATGGTATTGTAATGATGATATACTGATTTATTTTCAATGTATGCATTTCTTCATATATTTTATAGCCACTGGTGTTAATAAAGAATTCTCTCATTTATTATCATATCAATATTGGAAACCTTCTAAAAACTCCTGCGTATTATGTAATCATCTTCATACGGGTATGTACCTTTAATGTGTGTGAAAAAACACCAAAAAAACCCACACTTCTTTTAACGAATGCCGTGAAGCGGCTAAAAACAAAACATAACTAAAAAAAAATGGCCGACAGCAAAGCTACCAAAGATATCAAAGACGACACTTCTGAAGTCTGAATGCAAATGCTGCCGTGGATGATTGTGAAATGTAGCACAACTTGCTAGGTTCCCACAAGCTGGAAGTTCAGACCTGACTCCCTCTGGATAATTGGGTCCTGTATAGACTAGTAAAACAGCATTTTTCAGGTTTTCTATCATAAAAAAAGCATAACTAGAAATGAAAAAAAATTTAGGACTATTTACTATATATTTTTTCTAAGATTGACATGATTCTTTGGAGTAAGTACTCTTTAAGGGATTTCCTTCACTCACAAAGAGCATCTTTAAAACTTTCCTCCCCTTAGTTACACATTCCTCATCAAACCTCAGTTCCCGTGCCTGTCAGCCGCTTCATTGTCATCCCTCCTTATTCCTTTCCTTTGATCTTAAACACATCATGTAATTAATAATATAGGGATGCACTAGAGAAAGCATTCACCATACACTTTCTATGTCTTTTAGCTTTGCTGACTATAATCAAAAGTTAACTGTTTTGGCAAAAGTAATGCACTTTTTAAAATTTACCCATAATATACAGTGCACTCACAAAAAATTTGAATATCATCAAAAAAATAATTTTTTTAAATTCTTGAAATTTAAAAAGTGAAAAACTCATACATTTTATAGATCATTACAAAAAGAGTGATCTATTTCACGTGTTTTTCTTCTTTTAAAAAGTTGTGGTTTTTGGCTTTCAGCCAAGAAAACCCAAAAGCATTACCAGTAAATTTGAATACTTTATAACACCAGCTTTTAAAAAAAGATTTTAAAAAACGGAAAAATTGGCCTACGAAATGTATGCCATAAATGCCTCATTCCTTTGGGCGGGGGTCCTTTTCCCAATTAGCCAAAGCGGGTGGCGGAGGCGATCAGCCGTGGCACTCTGTCCCTGTTTTTGGGAAACCCCCGGTTTCTTTG
>JARQOD010000002.1:465669132-465671552 GCA_033576555.1 Oophaga sylvatica | reverse complement strand
CCCAGTCAGTGGTCCTCGTACTTTTTTTGTTTTTGTACCATCTGTACCCCCCCGGGGGTTTCCAGAAAGTCAGCTGGTTCTCCAAAGTAGCCTTTTTAAACCTTCACTACATTTTCAAATTAAATTTTTTTTTAAAAAAGTTTTTTGAGAAATCACTCTGGACCCCCAAAAAATAAAAAACAGACCCGGGATGCCCCCCCCGAAGAAGTGACTACCACAATGGGGCGACGAGCATCAAGCCAACCAGCCTGAACACCATAAAAAGAAGAAATAAAAGATTCCCGAAAAAGATCACCAAAAAGGGGCCAAAAAAGTTAAAAAAAAAACTACAAAAATACAAAAAAAGAGACAGAAGAACAATAAGCAGAAGACCCAAAAAGGGCAAAAGAACATAAATTTATAAGCCCCAAAATAAAGAGCAAAATATATGCTCAAAATTTATAACAAAGAAGACAAAGCAGTGAAATGGGGGGGGTCCGTTCCTCCTCTGGTGCCCCCGGGAAAAATCCTGCTGCAGGCTAAACGAACCCGGCCCAAAACTGTTGTAATTTAAATCTTTTGTGCGCAAGAACGGAAGGATGAAAAATTCATACTTTACAGATTACAAGTAAAAGAATCTCTGTCACAAATAAAATATGAAAAAAAGAGGGGAAAAGAAGATGAAGAAGTAGAATATGAAGAATAATATTTTTAATAAGAACAATATGAGTAATTTTAACAAAAAGTGAATAGAAAAAAGTTTAAGAAGAAAAAATAAAGAAGGGGGAAGATGAAGAAAATTTGATGAAAAAAGTTTCAGCGAAGTTTAAAGGAAAGGAAAAAGGGTGTGGCAAAAGTTAAAAAGGTGAAGAGCATGGAATTGTGAAACATCCATATTTGCCAAAATAAAAAAAATTTAAAAACATTGTCAATTTCCCTTCGTAAATTTCCGAACATCTTTAAAAAAACAAATTTTAAAAGCTATTTCTTTTTGTTTGGGTTTTTAAAAACTGTGCCTTTAATGTCTCCTCAACCTCCCCCCAAATTTACATTTACATTACTCTTTGTTTTTTTCCCTTTCATGTCCCAATTAACCAACAAGGCAAGAATGTTTTTTTTTTAATTCCGAAATTTTTTTCCCAAAAAACTTAAAATTGGATTTCCGGTAAACGGTTTTCGGGGCGCCGATACTTTTTGGGGATCGGCGATACCCATTTTTCCCTCCCTATTTTGAAAAATCGGAAAGAATCGCTCAACTTGGGGAGGTTAAAACCCAGGGAAAAAGGGGGGGGTGGCCCGGGGATGGTTCGTAGACTGAGGGGTCATTTAGGCTTTTGGCTTGCGGGGAAAAGGGGTCTTTTTGGGTTTTTTTGAAGGTTTTGTTGTTGGTGAAATTTGATTTTTGGGGCAGGGGGTTCCAGAGTAGGGGGGAACCCGGGGAAGTTTTGTTGCGGTTTTGGGGGAAAAAAGGGTGACGGGAGTAAAGAAGGAGATCTTGAGAGGTCAAAAATTTCGTGGGGTGGGGGGGGGAGACCATGTCAAGATTTTGGGGGGAAAAGGGGTTTGGATGGCTTTGAAATTTTTTTTGGGTTGGGGGTTTTAAAAAAATCTCGGGGGAAAAAAGGGAAAAAATGAAGGGCCTGGGATAGGGGGGAGGCGGGAAAAAAGGGGAGACATTTTGGTTTTGCCCCGGCCCCAAATGTAGGGGGGCTGGAGGGGTGCCAGGTGCTAGGGGGGGCCAGACGTAGGGGGTTGCAGTAGTCGGGCGGGAGAAAAAAAGGCGTGCTCTAGTGTTTTGGGGTTTTTTAAGGTTTTGGGGAAAGAGCGGATGGGGAAAATTTTTTTTTATTTTGAGGCGGAAAAAAAAGGGGAGGGTTTTGGAAAGGTTTGGGTTTTTTAAAGAGGGGCGAGTCGGGGGTCCCCCCAAGGCCCCGGGGGGCGGGCTGGGAAAGCGACGCCCCTTGACATTTATGGATGATCTGGGGAGGGGGGAAAAAAGAGGTGGGGGAAAGTGTGAATTTTGTTTTTGTCCAAAATTTGTTTGAGAAAGCGAGCAAAAAGAAGTGAACCCCAGACAACACTGGGGTTTTTTTGGTCAGTAGGAGGTGGGGTCGGGGCCAAAAGAGATCGCGTGCCCCTCGGGGTAGAGGTGATACTGCAACCGTGGAAATTTTATGAGCGTCCCGGGCCCCGGGGGATAGAGGGAAAAAAGGGGGGGGTCCTAGGACTGAGCCTTGAGAAAACCGCAGACGGGGGGGGAGGTGAGGGGGGGGGGGTGTAAAAAGGGGGGGCCCTAATGTTTGGTCTTGGGGATGAAAAAATCCCCGGGTGGGCCCAAAATCTGTGATCCCAAAAAGATAGAGAATCGTACGGGGGGGGAAAGGTACAGGTCGAAGGCAAAGACAGGTCCGGGGAAAAGGGGGGGGGGTTGTCGCTTGCTC
>JARQOD010000002.1:465504132-465664132 GCA_033576555.1 Oophaga sylvatica | reverse complement strand
CCATCTTGTCGGAGGCCAATTTCGTTGGAGTGCTCCGGAACCGGGACTTGTGGCAGGAGATCAAGCTGGCCTATGACGGTGACGTATTTCTTGCAGCTCCACCTGACAATGTGAATCTTGTCCTTCGGAATGGTGTGTGGCTTAGAGATCGATGTATTTATGTCCCAGAGGCTGTAAGACTTCGAGTTCTCAAATTGGTCCACGACTCTAAATTGGCTGGTCATAGGGGGGTACAGAAGACGCAGGAATTGTTAAATCGTTTTTTTTGGTGGCCTACCTGCTTGAAGGATGTGAATGACTATGTCCGCTCTTGTGAAGTTTGTGCCCGGTACAAGGTTCCTCGTGTTTCACCTACTGGTCTTCTTAAACCGCTACCTGTACCGTCTCGCCCTTGGGGGTCTATTTCGATGGACTTTATTGTGGAGTTACCCACCTCTGGTGGTAAAAATACTATTTTGGTGGTAGTAGATCGTTTAACGAAAGCTGCTCATTTCATTCCGTGTGCTGGTCTTCCCTCAGCTACAGAGACAGTAGATCTAGTTATCCAGAACATTTTCCGGCTGCATGGGGTACCAGATGACATCATTCTGACCGGGGAATACAATTTACCTCTAGATTTTGGAAAGGATTTTGTTCTGCGCTCCACATTAATGTTTGCTTGTCTTCTGCATACCATCCTCAGACCAACGGGCAGACCGAACGGACAAATCAAACCTTGGAGCAATATCTACGCTGTTACGTCAGTCATTTGCAGGACGATTGGCTGAAGCTACTTCCTCTAGCGGAATTTTCGTACAACAACTCCCAAAGCAGTTCCACGAAGGTAACGCCTTTTTTTGCCAACCTGGGTTATCATCCAAGTATTTTGCCTAGGTCTCCGGTTACGATTTCGGTACCAGCGGTTGAAGACAGAGTGACGGCGTTGCAACGTAATCTTGAAGTTTTGAAGGACTCCCTGACCACAGCACAGGAGCGTTACAAAAAGTCGGCCGATAGATTCCGGAAACCAGCACCTATGTATAAGGTAGGAGACTCAGTTTGGTTGTCCACCAAGAATCTAAAATTGGGTGTTCCTTCGCAGAAACTGGGACAGAAATTCATCGGTCCATTCAAGATCACAGGGATTGTGAGCTCTGTTGCCTGTCGGTTGAAGCTACCACGGACTTTAAAGGTACACCCAGTATTTCATGTTTCCTTATTAAAACCAGTCTCTCCTAACACGTTTCAGGGACGTATCGTACCTCCCCCTCCACCAGTGTTGGTTGATGGCGAAGAACAATTCGTGGTACAGGATATTGTTAATTCGAGACTTCATAGAAACCGGCTTCAGTATCTAGTTAGATGGCAAGGTTACTCTCCTGAAAATGATTCTTGGGAACCAGTAAGTAACATCAATGCGCCTCTGAAGATTGCTCAGTTTCATCGGAGATACCCGGACAGGCCTGGTCCAGGACCGTCCGGAGGCCGTCTTTAGGGGGGGAGTAATGTCAGTATTCCGGGTTTTCTAGGTAACTTTGTCAATGATTTTGCCCTTTGTTAAAATGGAGTTTGCTGTTTTCTGTGCCCTACTTCCTGTTCGTTTGTTTAAAACCCGGCTCAGGTGCTGGCTTCACTGCTGGAATATTCTGCTTCCGTTTCCCTGCAACCCAGCTGCTTTGTTCCTCACAGATCTTTGTGTATTTACCAGGAAAGTGCATAACCAGGTTATCTTCAGGTGTTTCTCAGCCACAGCAGTTTCTACCCATGGCTCTGGACATTCTCTGCATATGTAAGTTGCACATACTGTGTTATCACTAAACTGTTGACTTGGGAATTTAACCCTTGGTTCACTCCATCTGATAAGAACTGTGTTTCTGAACTGTTGCTGTTTAACCCTTCGTGCATTACCTCTGGTGAGAGCTGTTGGAACTGTTACTGGAACCTTACTGACATATGAACTTGTTGTTGGACTTCACTGAATTAAGCCACAACTGAGATTAACTTGTTCCTGGACCTCCCTGTGTTTTCTGCATACCTGGATCTGACTCTTCACACACCAGCAGTGTGTAAATCCAGCCACGTTACCTGTGCATCAGACTTACCTTGTGGTCACATTTGTGTGAGGACTCCGTCGTAAGAACTTTACCACCCTCGCTATAGAGGTTCAAGGACTTATATATCCGGATTCATATAACTGGACTTGTGTATATATATATGGACTCATTGCATGTCACTACGGGTTGTTTGAATATTGTTTTTGGGTGTTTTGCTGTTTCACAAATACATTATTTGCATTCAAAGAAACCCGTCTCTGATTGTTCATTGCCCCACGCTATCAGAATCCTCGAGTTCCTACAATAGTATTACACGTGCGTTCCATAGTGCTCCAGGTAGTGGGACCGGGGGAGGGGGGTGTGAATGGATAGGTATGAGGTTATCATGGTTGCAGAAACGTGTGGAGGATCGTGGCAGGGTGTTAGAAATGAGTGTGGGGATGTGTTGAGGAGGGCCAGGATTTGGGGATACATCGCCAGCGATGAGGAGTAGCAGACAGAACGTTAGAAGGTGGGAGCAGGATAAGACATGATGTGGCAGTGTGTGTCTTGGTAAGAAGGATTGTATGTGGAGGAACAGTTCTGAGGAGGAGGTAAGATGGGTGGGGAGAATGGAGGGAGAAATGACTAATTCCTTACTAGGTGGGGGGATTACAGGAGATAGGAAGAAAGAAAGGAGGATGGGGGTGAAAGTGAAAAGAAACTGAAACATAGTGGTTTTAAATTATGTTACCTTGCAGCAAAATTCCAGTCCAATTCTAGTCTAATTCACAGTAGTGTAATTAGAAATCTGTAATTTGAAATATGGGATTTGAAATATGTGGAGCAGACACGGGTCTGGAGCAGACCCATTGCACTGAATATATCTGCAGCTAAGGGCAATCAGGTGTGATTGGAAAGTGGGCTGGGACTGCCAAGGCCAGAAGTACAGAGTTAAGGACAGGTCATAAAAGGGGGAGGGGTTACACAGACCATTCAGATGTGTAGTGAAGATAAGAATGGAGTACAATTATGTATACAAGATGGGTGAGCAAATCATACCATAGAACAAAGCAATACACATGGGAGCATTCAGGAGCACTGGAAAGATGGGGAAATTTGCAGTTCATACCATAGAACAAAGCAATACATATGGGAGCATTCAGGAGCACTGGAAAGATGGGGAAATTTGCAGTTCATACCATAGAACAAAGCAATATACATGGGAGCATTCAGGAGCACTGGAAAGATGGGGAAATTTGCAGTTCATACCATAGAACAAAGCAATACACATGGGAGCATTCAGGAGCACTGGAAAGATGAGGAAATTTGCAGTTCATACCATAGAACAAGCAATACACATGGGAGCATTCAGGAGCACTGGAAAGATGAGGAAATTTGCAGTTCATACCATAGAACAAAGCAATACACATGGGAGCATTCAGGAGCACTGGAAAAATGGGGAAATTTGCAGTTCATACCTGTGGGAACAGAAGAACATCTCAGTCACAAGGTGATGATGACAATGCTGTAGGATTCATGTGTGGCCAAATGCATTCTAGAATTCTAGTCTAATTCACAGTAATGTAATTAGAAATCTGTAATTTTAAATATGGGATTTGAAATATGTGGAGCAGACACGGGATAATAATAAAAAATACCCACAAATAGTTGCTTGTTCTTGTGTGAAATTTCGCAATTTGCTTTTAAACTGGTTGTCTTACCAAAGACCACTCCCTAATCTGAGAGCCATTCACAGAGAGACATTTGGAGAACAGCTGTAAAAGGAAGATTTATCCATTTGCTCGTTATTCAATTGTCCATATGTCCAAAATGGGTGTATGGACATCAGAAAAATAGTGCTCCAAAAATGGAACCCTCATGTAGGTTTGTATACAGCTCACATACCATATGCTAAAATTAAACTTTATCTGTTTTTGGTAAATCTGGAATAGCAACTGATGTTATTAGAGCTTGTACATGATAGATAAATCTGCCTAATGATACACTGATATATCAGCTACCCCATTCTATACTGTAACTAGGTAGATTTCCTGTTTGTTGTTTGCTGTTAATCCATAAGAGTTCTGTAATAGTGCCATGTTGGTTGTAACATCAACTTTATAGAAACCAGTATTCACCAGTATACATATGTGTTAAGGTCTGCGGAACGCACCTAATAAATAATGTAGAGAGGTGCGTTCACAGCCCGGGGTCCACCGTGCAGGCAGAGCCTGCTGCTAGTAAGATGGCATAAGTAGCGAACTCTGTTATCCCGCAGAGTCGCTAAAATAAACACCGTAGCGCGCTGTGGCAGATAGTGCGAACTCTGTTAATCCACAGAGCTGTTAGCGGGAATGCCGCAGCGCTATATGGCGATACAAGCGAACTGTGTTACACAACAGAGTCACTGAGGTAAAGCCGCAGAGATAGGTACTGTGTCCTGTTAACCCCACAGGGATACCCAGATAACTGCTGTGCGGATAGCAGTCCGTGATCATGCAGACAGCAACGCAATCAAGCAATCTCCTCACCGGAGAAGCCGGTATTCTAGGGGCTTAATTCAGCCAAGCCCTAACCACGTGCACTCATATCTCCTCACCGGAGGTGTCGGTATTCTAGGGGCTTATTTCAGCCGAGCCCTAACCACATGCATGCAAGATCACACTGGCGCAAAGCACATAATGCAAATGATCCTAGCGAACGGCCGAGCGTTAAGGACAGCCTTTTATAGCAGCCACGAGAAAAAGACCTTCCAGGAAGGACCAATGGGAAGCTGCTTCAGAACATCAACAGTCACAGGACCTTCCTAAAGGACCAATAGGAGTGGCAGCTGTGTCTGAGCATGTGACCCCTGATCTCCAATGGGAGATCTTGTCCTGGGCATGCTCAGATGAAGCAACAAAGGACTTAGATCCCAAATCTGCCTGCTCCAACACTGGTTGCAGCAGCAAGTCTCTGCACAGTACTGGGCCAGGCAAGACGCTGGGACAGACGTCTCTGCTGAGCAGGAACCACTGCGGCTGGAGACGGATGGGGGACTGCAGCGGGAACAGCTCAAGATTCCCCTTGTGCAGCAGTGGAAACTTGAACCCTAACATTACCTCCCTCCTAGGGCCCCCCTTCTTTGGGCCTCGCTGCGCTCAAAGGTAGCGATGAGCTGCGGAGCATGAACATGCTCGGCAGGCTCTCAGGACCTATCCTCAGGCCCCCTCCAATCCACCAAATAAAATTTTTTGCCTCGTACCACCTTGCACCCAACAATGGCGTTCATCTCATGATCGTCAGTAGATGAACCCGACGTGTCGGCAGATGACTCGGAAAACCGGGAAATGGCCACGGGTTTCAGGAGGGACACGTGAATTGTGTCGGTGATACCATGGCAAGGCGGAAGGGCTAGGCGGTAAACCACCGGGTTCACCTGCTCAAGATCTTTAAAGGGACCCAAAAAGTGAGGTGCCAACTTGGTGGACTCAATACGTTGCCTGATGTTTCGGGCAGAGAGCCACACTAGGTCATCAGGAGCAAATGTAGGAGCGGGGTGCCGATGGGCATCGGCCGAAGACCTCATCCTCTCTTTGGAGGCCTGAATGGCATACTGGGAGCAGTCCCAAATGTCCCGTGCCTCCACCCTGGAGTCGTCAGAAGACACGGGCACCGGTACCTGCGGATGCTGACCGTAGTTTAAGAGGAATGGTGTCTGTCCGGTGGAGTCAGCCACAGCATTATTTAGAGCGAACTCAGCCCACGGTAGCAAGGATGCCCAGTCATCCTGCCTGGTAGAGACAAAATGTCGCAAATATGTGACCAAGGTCTGGTTGGCTCTCTCTACCAACCCATTTGTCTCGGGATGATAAGTCGAAGAGAGATTTAACTCAATGCTGAGTAGATGACACAGCTCTCTCCTGAACCGAGACGCAAATTGGGGACCCCGATCACTGACAATTTTGTCTGGCATTCCATGTAGCCGGAAAATGTGCCTGATAAATAATGCTGCTAAGGCCCGTGCGGAAGGTAACCGTGGTAATGGCCACAAAGTGTACCATTTTGGAGAAGTGGTCGGTTATCACCCAGATGATGGTGCAGCCCAAAGACTTGGGTAAGCCCACCACAAAATACATCCCAACCATCTTCCAGGGCCTGTCTGCCACCCGTAAAGGGAAAAGTAACTCAGCTGGCCGTTGTCGAGAGGACTTATTCTTGGCGCAGGAGACGCACGCCTGAACGTATTCCCTGACGTCACGGACCATATGTGGCCACCAGTACGTCCTCGCCAGCAACTCAGATGTCCTCTTTGCCCCAAAATGTCCACCCACCCTGGACGAATGTGCCCAAGAGAATATCTCCGGTCACAAATTGATGGGCACAAAAGTCTTGCCTGGAGGCACAGACTCAAGCGAAACCGGGGCCACAGTTCTTAGGCTCTGTGTGGGGACAATCAGCCGAGGCTCCTCCTCCACCTCCTCAGAGGACACCACGGAGCAAGACAAATCATCGGCACGAATGTTCTTCTCCCCAGAGAGAAAATGGAGGGTGAAATGGAACCGGCAGAAGAACAGGGACCATCTGGCCTGACGGGAATTTAGCCGCTGAGCGGTCTGTAAATAGACCAAATTGTTGTGGTCAGTGAACACTTGAAAGGGAAAGCGAGCCCCCTCCAGGAGATTGCTAGCAACTCCCTATCCCCAATGGAATAATTCCTCTCCGCTGGTGTGAAGGTCTTGGAGAAGAAGAAGCAAGGATGTTTACGACTTTGAGCATCCTTTTGAAAAAGGACTGCTCCAGCACCAACGGACGAGGCATCTACCTCCAATTTGAAAGGCTTATCAACCTGGGACGATGTAGGATAGGAGCGCTAGCAAAATGGGACTTGATTGAAGTAAAGGCCTTGGAGACCTCCTCTGACCACAATTTGGGATTGGCTCCCTTCTTGGTGAGGGCTACCAAGGGAGCAACCAAAGTAGAGAAGTGGGGAAGAATTGGCGATAGTAATTAATGAACCCCATAAAGCGCTGCACCGCTTTAAGATAGTGGGGTTCTTGCCAATCCATTACAGCCTGTAGTTTGGCAGGATCCATAGCCAATCCCTGAGTGGAGATGATATAGCCCAGGAATGGTAGAGACTCCTGCTCAAACACACACTTCTCCAACTTCGCATATAGAGAATTTGCCCGCAAGAGGTCGAAGACCCTGCAGACATCTCTCCGGTGGGTGTCCATATCTGGAGAAAAGATGAGAATGTCATCCAGATAAACTACCACTGAGGTGGCAAGCATATCCCGGAAGATGTCATTTACGAAATCTTGGAAGACGGCTGGAGCATTGCAGAGCCCGAACGGCATCACAAGATATTCATAATGTCCATCTCTGGTATTGAACGCCGTCTTCCATTCGTCCCCCTCACGGATGCGGATCAGGTTATAGGCACCACGAAGATCCAGCTTAGTAAATATCCTTGCTCCCCGGAGCCTATCAAAGAGCTCAGATAATAGGGGCAAAGGGTATTTGTTCTTAATGGTAATGGCGTTAAGACCCCTATAGTCTATACACGGTCGTAATTCTCCATTCTTCTTCTGCACGAAGAAAAATCCTGCCCCTGCTGGTGACACTGACTTCCTAATAAACCCTCTTGCCAGATTTTCCTGGATGTATTGTGACATGACCTCCGTCTCAGGAAGAGAGAGAGGATACACTCTTCCCCGAGGAGGCTCCGTTCCAGGCAAAAGGTCTATAGGACAGTCATAGGGGCGATGAGGTGCAAGAGTCTCCGCTGCCTTTTTGGAGAATACGTCCGCGTATGACCAATAAACCTTGGGGAGAGATCCAAGGTCTATGGGTATCTCTGTGGTGGAAACCTGAACATCCTCTCTGAGATATCTGTCTCTGCAATGATAACTGCTATGAATGTGCTAGAGATGGTTTCTGAGCAGAGGCTCCCTCTGGTGGTTACAGACAGTAATGAACATTGCAGCGAGGAATGGCAATCTGGGATAGCTGACTGGACTGATATAAGGGAGGTTCCCTCCCATGATGGTCACCGGTGATCAATTGTTCTTGTGTCAATTGTGGTTCCTGGTTCATTTGGAAGTTTGCTGGAGTCTTGCATTCATCTGCTGCTTTCAGATAAGATAGTTTCTACTTTTCTTTTTGTGCTTGTTTTTTGCATAATTTTCTGCACTTTTGTGGAGGTCAGCCGGGTCCCCTCCTGGGGCCTGTGCTCCTCTCAGATTATCTGTAGCCACTGTTATTTGTTCATTTGCTTTTTCCTGTTTTTTCAGTGGCTGCGGCTTAATTTTGTTACATCAGAGATCTGATTGAGGTGGTGGAGATCGTGTGATCTCAGGTGTTTTTGCAATCAGAAGAGTTGGTATTTTTTAGGTTTTTTGTTGGATTGCAGTCAGAATTCTTTCCTGTACTTTTCTGTCTAGACAGATTGGGCCCCAGCGTTTGCTTATTCTATTTTCTGTCTGTGTCCGTGCTTCTTCTTGTCTAACCGCCATTACATGTTTGGGGGCTTCCTATTTTCTTTGGGGATCTGCTCCGGGGCAGATAGCTTTCATCTTTCTGCCTTTAGGTGTAGTTATCTCTCAGGCTGTGACGAGGCGTCTAGGATCAACGTAGGAACGCTCCACGGCTACCTCTAGTTGTGTGATTAGTTCAGGTTACTGCAATCCAATAGGTTCCAGCCTCTCTGGTGTATTACTGTTTTTGCTTTTTCTCCTCAGCTACCTAAACATAACAGTATCACCGGCCAAAACTGAAAATTATCTGGTACTTACAGTAGGGAAAAATAGTGTGGAAAATAAAAAAAAGAAAAAGTTGACACAGTTGTCAGAGATTTTTTTTTTCTGTTTGTTGCATTTTTTCCCTCTTTTTCTTTGGGTGCTGAGGAGAATTTTTTTTTTTCAATGGAGTTTGCACAGTTGTCTGGCGTGTGGATCAGCTTGCCACTGAGGTTCGGAGTATTGCTATCTATCTTGCTGGGTCGCTGGTTGTGGAACTACATCTTCAGATGTGTGTTTTGGGTTAGCGGGCTAAATTGCTGAATTTCAAAAATAACTGTAAGTTGTTCTTTGCCTTAAAACCTAAGTCCTCGGGGAGCGCAGCACAGCAGGTTCAAATTGTCATCTCTCTCCTGCGCGGCGACCCTCAGGATGGGGCTTTTTCCCTGACTCCTGGGGATCCTGTTTTGAATGATATTGATGTATTTTTTCTGGCTCTGGGGTTATTGTACGATGAACCTAATGTCACTGATCAAGCTGAAAAAACCCTGTTGGCATTAAATCAGGGTCTTGAAGACGCTGAGTTGTACTGTCAGAAATTCCATAAGTGGGCAGTCCTGACCAAATGGAATGATGATGCTTTGGGAGCCCTTTTTCGGAAGGGGCTGTCAGAGAATGTAAAGGATGTTATGGTGGGATTCCCTGTCCCCTCTGGTCACAATGATTCTATGTCATTGGCTATTCAAATTGACAGACGTTTGCGTGAGCGTGTGGGTTTCCCATGATACCCCTTCGGAAGTCTATTCCCCTACTGGGCATTGATTCTACCCCTTTGGCTGAGAATAAACCCCAGTTTTCTACTCAGGTGATAATGAGGGTTGAACCAGATCATCAGGAGAGTTGCAAATTTCTGGTGCTGCATAATCTGCATGACATTATTGTACTAGGTTTCCCTTGGTTACAGTCTCATAATCCTGTTTTGGATTGGAAATCTGTGTCTGTGACCAGTTGGGGCTGCCAATGTGTTAATACTGACCCTCCTGTTTTTTCTGCCTCTCCCCAGTCTCAGGATGTTCCTGACTTTTTGACTGATTTTTCGGATGTATTTAGTGAAAGTAAATCTGCATCCTTGTCCCCTCACAGGAGCTATGATTGCGCTATTGAATTAGTGCCTGGTGGTAAATTTCCTAAAGGTTGCCTTTTTAAATTATCTGTACCTGAACATGATGCTATGCGATCTTATATGAAGGAGTCATTGGAGAAGGGTAATATCAGACCATCCTCTTCACCCTTGGGCGCCGTTTTTTTCTTTGTGGCCAAAAAGGATGGTTCATTGAGGCCGTGTATTGATTATCGTCTCTTGAATAAGATCACTGTGAAGTATCAATATCCGTTACCCTTGATTTCTGAACTGTTTTCCAGAGTGAAAAGTGCTAGTTGGTTTACCAAGCTTGACCTCAGGGGGGCGTATAACCTTATTCGCATTAAGCACGGGGATGAATGGAAGACGGCGTTTAATACCCCAGAGGGGCATTTTGAGTACCTAGTGATGTCCTTTGGGCTCACTAATGCTCCTTTCATCTTCCAATCCTTCATGAATGATATTTTCAGGGATTTTGTGGATAAATTTCTGATTGTTTATTTGGATGATATCTTGATTTTTTCCAATGACTGGGACTCTAATGTGAAACATGTTCGGACTGTGTTCCAGATTTTGAGAGAGAATGCACTGTATGTGAAGAAATCAGTGTTTTTTTGGCGTACAGAAGGTCTCTTTTCTGGGATTCATTTTGTCTCCATCTGTTATTGAAATGGACCCGGTCAAGGTTCAGGCCATCTGTGATTGGGTCCAACCTACTTCACTAAAGGCTCTTCAGAGATTTTTGGGTTTTACCAATTTTTATCGTAAATTTATTGGTAATTTCTCCGGTATTGTTAAACCATTGACTGATTTGACCAAAAAGGGTTCTGATGTGGTGAACTGGCCTCCTGAGGCAGTTTCTGCGTTTCAGGAACTTAAGCAGAGATTCACTTCTGCTCCTGTTCTACTGCAGACTGATGTTTCTCTACCGTTTCAGGTGGAGGTTGATGCCTCTGAAATTGGGGCAGGTGCCGTTTTGTCCCAAAGAGATCCAGAAACCTCTAAGAGTAACCCTTGTGCCTTTTTCTCTCGAAAATTTTCTCCAACTGAACGTAATTATGACGTTGGTAATCGGGAGTTATTGGCCATGAAGTGGGCCTTAGAAGAGTGGAGATATTGGCTGGAAGGAGCCAGACATCAGGTGGTGGTCCTCACGGACTATAAGAACCTGGTTTATCTTGAATCAGCCAAGCGACTTAATCCTAGACAGGCCAGGTGGGCCTTGTTTTTCACACGTTTTAATTTTGTGGTTTCTTTTCTTCCTGGCACTAAGAATGTTAAGGCGGATGCCCTCTCGAGAAGTTTCTTTGCGGACTCTCCTGAGTTATCTGATCCTGCTGTCATTTTGAAAGAGAGTGTAGTACTTTCCGCCATCTCGCCCAATTTGAGACTGGCTCTGGAAGGGTGTCAGGAGGATAAACCTGAGCGCTGCCCTATTTGGAAATTGTTTGTTCCAGACCAGTGGAAGAAGAGTGTGATGTCTGAGATTCATTGTTCCGCGTTGGCTGGTCATCCCAGGATTTTTGGTACCAGAGACTTGGTGAGTCGGTCCTTTTGGTGGCCTACTTTGTCTCGTGACATCAGAGAATTTGAGCAGTCTTGTGGGACTTGCTCTCGTTCCAAGTCTTGCTCTCGCTCTAGTGGTTTGTTAATGCCATTACCCGTGCCCAAGAGGTCATGGACCCATATCTCTATGGATTTTATTTCCGACCTCCCTGTTTCTCAGAAAATGACCATTATCTGGGCAATCTGTGATAGGTTTTCCAAGATAATACATCTTGTGCCATTACCTAAGTTACCTTCCTCCTCCGAATTGGTGCCTTTGTTCCTTCAGCACGTGGTTCGGTTACATAGCATTCCGGAGAACATTGTGTCTGACAGAGGAGTCCAGTTTGTTTCCAGATTTTGGAGGACATTTTGTTCTAAACTTGGTGTTCAATTATCTTTCTCCTCTGCATTTCATCCTCAGACCAATGGACAAACCGAGAGAACAAACCAGACCTTGGAGACTTATTTGAGATGTTTTGTGTCTGCTGATCAAGATGACTGGGTCTCTTTTTTGCCTTTGGCTGAGTTTGCTCTTAATAATAGGGCTAGCTCTGCCACCTTGATGTCTCCATTTTTCTGCAATTCTGGGTTTCACCCTCGATTTTCTTCGGGACAGGCGGAGGCTTCTGTCTGTCCGGGTGTTGACTCTGTTGTGGAGCGTCTGCAGCAGATTTGGGACCAGGTAGTGGAGAGGTTGTCTCTCTCTCAGGAGAAGTCCCAACGGTTTGCCAACCGGCATAAGACTGATGGTCCTCGGTTTAAAGTGTGGGACTTGGTTTGGTTGTCCTCCAAAAATATCCCTATGAGGGTTGCATCTCCAAAGTTTAAGCCTAGGTTCATTGAACCTTATAAGATCATGGAGATTCTTAATCCTGTTTCCTTCCGTTTGCTTCTTCCAGGGACATTTAAGATCCATAACGTGTTCCACAAGTCCTTATTGAAGACGTTTTCGAGCCAGTGGTTCCTATGGCTGCGCCTCCTGACCCTGTTTTGGTTGAGGGCAATCTGGAGTATGTGGTTGAGAAAATATTGGATTCTCGTTTTTCTAGACAGAAACTCCAGTATTTGGTTAAGTGGAGAGGTTATGGTCAGGAGGACAATTCTTGGGTGTTTTCTTCGGACATCCATGCTAGGAGAATGATCCATGCCTATCACCGAGCTCATCCTGATCGGCCTGGTGACCCCTCCTCAGGGGGGGTACTGTTATGAATGTGCTAGAGATGGTTTCTGAGCAGAGGCTCCCTCTGGTGGTTACAGACAGTACTGAACCTTGCAGCAAGGAATGGCAATCTGGGATTGCTGACTGGACTGATATAAGGGAGGTTCCCTTCCATGATGGTCGCCGGTGATCAATTGTTCTTGTCTCAATTGTGGTTCCTGGTTCATTTGAAAATTTGCTGGAGTCTTGCATTCATCTGCTGCTTTCAGATAAGATATTTTCTGCTTTTCTTTTTGTGCTTGCTTTTTGCATAATTTTTTGCACTTTTGTGGAGGTCAGTGTTAGGGTTCGAGTTCCCTCTTCTGCACAAGGGGAGTCTCAAACCAGCCCCGCTGCGTTCTCCCATTCATCTCCGGCCGCAGTGGAGCCTGCTCTGCAGAGACGTCGGTCCAAGCGTCTTGCCCACTCCAGTACTGTGCAGTGATTTGCTGCTGCCTTTCCTGGATCTGCTATTATAGCCAGTGCTGGAGCAGACGTCTTTGGGACAAAGTCCTGCGTTTTCCCTTCTGAGCATGCCCAGAGTGAGATCTCTCATTGGAGATCAGGGGTCACATGCTCAGGTACTGCAGCAGCTCCTATTGGTCTGCCAGGAAGGTCCTGTGACTACTGTTGTTCTGGAACAAGCTTCATTGGTCCTTGTTTCTGGCAGGTCCTGTAGCTGTTACTATAAAAGGGTAGCATGGCTGGGCCGCCATGCGCTAATATCAACCATTGTATGCTATGCGCCAGTATGGTCATGTGTGTGTGTGGTTAGGGACCCGGCTGAAATAAGCCACTAGAATACCGACTTAATCAGTGAGGAGTTTGGTGTGCTAGCTGGTCAGGGTCGGCGTCCTAGATGCCCTAGATTACCGGCATAACCGGTGAGGAGTTTTGATTGCCGTATTCAGGGTCTGGCGTTCAGACGCCATAGATTGCGGGTGACTCCCGCGAGAACATTAGCACATGATCACGCTTTATGTACGCTTAGCACTTAACTGTGTACCTGGGAGCCTGACAGGACACAGCACTTTTTCTCAGCGGCCCTGTGACGTAACAGGATTCGCTTTCAACGCTAGACAGCGCCCTAGCGTGTTTTCTTTGTGACTCAGTTGTGTTTAGTGAGTTTGCACACATCGCCATATAGCGCTGCGGCTCTCTTTCTAGCGGCTCTGTGGAGTAACAGAGTTCGCACTTATTGCCACAGCGCGTTACGGCGTTTATGTTGGCGACTCTGCGGGATAACAGAGTTTGCTTCTTACGCCATTTTACTAGCAGCAGGCTCCGCCTGCACGGTGGACCCCGGGCTGCGAACGCACCTCTCCACATCTTATATTTGGTGCATTCCGCAGACCCTAACAGTCAGCCGGGTCCCCTCCTGGGGCCTGTGCTCCTCTCAGTTTATCTGTAGCCACTGTTATTTGTTCATTTGCTTTTTCCTGTTTTTTCAGTGGCTGCGGCTTAGTTTTGTTACACCAGAGATCTGATTGAGGTGGTAGAGATCGTGTGATCTCAGGTGTTTTTGCAATCAGAAGAGTTGGTATTTTTTAGGGTTTTTTGCTGGATTGCAGTCAGAATTCTTTCCTGTACTTTTCTGTCTAGACAGATTGGGCCCCAGCGTTTGCTCATTCTATTTTCTGTCTGTGTCCGTGCTTCTTCTTGTCTAACCGCCATTACATGTTTGGGGGCTTCTTATTTTCTTTGGGGATCTGCTCCGGGGCAGATAGCTTTCATCTTTCTGCCTTTAGGTGTAGTTATCTCTCAGGCTGTGACGAGGCGTCTAGGATCAACGTAGGAACGCTCCACGGCTACCTCTAGTTGTGTGGTTAGTTCAGGTTACTGCAATCCAATAGGTTCCAGCCTCTCTGGTGTATTGCCGTTTTTGCTTTTCTCCTCAGCTACCTAAACATAACAGATCACCCAACCCAGTATTCTCCCAGATGACCACTCAATGTGGGGAGAGTGGTGACGAAGCCAGGGTAATCCCAACAAAACCTCATCTATTCCCTCTGGAAGAACAAAAAGGGATATATTCTCCTGATGAGAAGGGGACATAGACAGAGGAAAAGAGACAGTCTGGTGGGTGATTTGTGAGAGCAGGATTGCTCCATTCAATACTCTCACCGATACTGGCTCGGCGAGCGTTACCAGCGGTATGGAATGGCGACAGGCAAAGGAGGAGGACATAAAATTCCCCTCTGCTCCAGAGTCCACACAAAGCTTGGCGGGAAGAGTGGATGAACCTAGAGAGATTAACCCTTTAAGGAGCACTTTCGGAGCAAAATTCCTTGCGTCTAAAGACCCTGCACCCATGGTCACGGAACATGACCGTTTACTCATTCGCTGGGGACATCGGTTGGCATAATGTCCTGGCTGCTGACACTCTACAAACCACAGATACTCGAGTGGTCTGAGACTTAGATCCCACTCGAGTAGTCTCCACGGTCTCTTGGGAGTCGGACGCCCGAACGGGAAATTCAAGAGGTTTGGCAAAGGTGGGTGCCAGCTGAAACCTCTGCCTACACTGGGTCCGCTCTAACCTCCTCTCGTGAAAACGGAGGTCGATGCGGGTAGATATAGAAATGAATTTCTATAGTATGGCAGGAATCTCCCTGGTGGCCAAAGCGTCCTTTACATGGTCTGCCAGTCCTCTCCAGAACACTGGAATAAGAACTTTATCTGGCCACTCTAATTCAGAGGCCAAAGTCCGAAATTGGACTGAGAACTGGCTGACCATGGACAAGCCCTGTGACATTGCCAGCATTTGGAGTGCCATATCATGTGTGACATGAAGTCCTAAAAAGACCTTTTTCAGAGCCTCCAAAAAACGAGGAGCACTCCGCACCACACGATCGTCACGCTCCCACAGCGGCGTTGCCCACTCCAATGCTCTGCCCGACAGAAGAGACACAATAAAAGCCACTTGTGCCCGTTCCGTGGGGAAATGTGTTGACAGAAGCTCAAGCTGTACTGTATAGAGCACTGACTCACGAATCCCCAACAATGTTTACTGTCACCAGTAAACTTGTCTGGAAGTGGGAGGTGAGATAATGTCGGAGCAGAAGTAGCGGTGGACAAACTGGCTGCAGCTACGCTAGCAGCCTGAACAGCGACTGCGGTTACATTCACAGCTGAGTTTGCGCGCTCAAGGACCGCCAAGCTACCCTCCAGCTGCTGGATGTACTGCTGTAGACGCTGGTCGTCCACCATTTTTCTAGCCAGACCCTGGCGCTAGGATTATGTTAATGTCTGCGGAACGCACCTAATAAATAATTTAGAGAGGTGCGTTGGCAGCCCGGGGTCCACCGTGCAGGCAGAGCCTGCTGCTAGTAAGGTGGCATAAGTAGCGCTGTGGCAGATAGTGCAAACTCTGTTAATCCACAGAGCTGCTAGCGGGAATGCTGCAGCGCTATATGGCGATACAAGCGAACTGTGTTACACCACAGAGTCGCTGAGGTAAAGCCCCAGAGATAGGTACTGTGTCCTGTTAACCCCACAGGGATACACAGATAACTGCTGTGCGGATAGCAGTCCGTGATCATACAGACAGCAGCGCAATCAAGCAATCTCCTCAACGAAGAAGCCGGTATTCTAGGGGCTTATTTCAGCCAAGCCCTAACCACGTGCACTCAAATCTCCTCACCAGAGGTGCCGGTATTCTAGGGCTTATTTCAGCCGAACCCTAACCACATGGGTGCAAGATCACACTAGTGCAAAGCACATAATGCAAATGATCCTAGCGCACAGCCGTGCCGTAAGGACAGCCTTTTATAGCAGCCAAGAGAAAAAGACCTTCCAGGAAGGACCAATGGGAAGCTGCTTCAGAACATCAACAGTCACAGGACCTTCCTAAAGGACCAATAGGAGTGGCAGCTGTGTCTGAGCATGTGACCCCTGATCTCCAATGGGAGATCTTGCCCTGGGCATGCTCAGATGAAGCAACAAAGGACTTAGATCCCAAACTGCCTGCTCCAACACTGGTTGCAGCAGCAAGTCTCTGCACAGTACTGAGCCAGGCAAGACGCTGGGACCGACGTCTCTGCTGAGCAGGAACCACTGCAGCTGGAGACGGATGGGGGACCGCAGCGGGAACAGCTCGAGAATCCCCCTGTGCAGGAGTAGGAACTCGTACCCTAACATATATGTGTCCTCATTTTTGCCTACGCGCGTTTTCTTAAAATTTGTTATAAAGTCAAATTTATCATTATATAAGTTGAATACATTATTGCACCAAGCTAGCAAAACCCTCAACTGGCTGCAAATCACATACCAACTAGTGATGGGTGAGCACTAAAATGCTCGGTACTTTTTACTCAATTCAAGCATTCCATAGTGCTTGAGTGCTCATCTCTAGTAAAAAGCATAATGGAAGTCAATGGGAAATGTGACAGTGTCACTGGTTTTATATGTGAGGGAGGTATGTGTCACACAGGATGCTCTCCTGTGTGAACTAAAACCTACTTTATTTATCTGCCAGCATGTTATATGCTGGTAGGTTTACTCTGTTAAAGGAGGTGCGGTTTTATGGGAATGTCAAAGAGGGCGGGAGGCATTCCCCCTACCTCCCCTCAGGGTGTGGCTGAGCAATGGATAAAAGCTCAGTCCTGTTTTTTTTCTCCGTGTTGTGGTCTGGAGAGGCAAGTCTCCAGACAGGATAGTGGAAGCTGCAGAGCTTTTCCAAAAGGACTTTAGCAGTGCCGTTTATGCTACCGAGAGCGGGCGGAACCCACTCATCTATGCCTCCTTCTTTAAGCAAAAGATTGATACTATCAGAGAAGGCTTTGGCCCGCAGCCGCCAATGCCCCTCTTAGCCACTCAGCCCTGTTCTTCCAAAACCAGCTTCACCACCATGACAGAAGATCAGCTCTCCACTCTCCTGTCAAGATCACACCTCACCACTTGCGCGCTTGACCCACTCCCGTCCCACCTCATCCCTAACCTTGCCACAGTCTTCATCCCTACTCTCACACACCTCTTCATCCTTTCACTTACAAATGGTGTCTTTCCTTCATCCTTCAAACATGCCTCAATCACCCCGATCCTCAAAAAGCCCTCCCTCGACCCATCCTCAGCGTCTAGCTATCGCCCGATATCTCTTCTCCCCTTCGCCTCAAAACTACTGGAACAGCATGTATATCTTGAACTGTCCTCCCACCTTTCCTCCTGCTCCCTCTTTGACCGGTTACAATCAGGCTTTCGACCGCATCACTCAACTGAAACTGCCCTAACTAAAGTCACCAACGACCTACTAACCGCCAAGAGCAAGCGACACTACTCTGTCCTCCTTCTCCTGGACCTGTCTTCTGCCTTTGACACCATAGACCATTCCCTCCTCCTACAGATTCTCTCATCTCTTGGCATCACAGACTTGGCCCTATCCTGGATCTCATCATACCTAACAGACCGAACTTTTAGTGTCTCCCTCTCACAAACCACCTCCTCACCTCGCCCCCTGTATGTCGGTGTTCCCCAAGGCTCAGTCCTAGGACCCCTACTCTTCTCCACCTACACCTTCGGCCTGGGACAGCTCATAGAATCCCATGGCTTGCAGTATCACCTCTACGCCGATGACACGCAGATCTACCTATCTGGACCTGACCTCACCTCCCTACTGACCAAAATCCCACAGTGTCTGTCTGCTATCTCAGCCTTCTTTTCTGCTCGCTTTCTCAAATTGAACATGGACAAAACAGAATTCATCATCTTTCCCCCACCTCATTCTACCCCTCCACCAGGCCTATCCATCAATGTCAATGGCTGCTCGCTTTCCCTAGTCCCACATGCTCGGTGCCTTGGGGTGATCATCGACTCTGCCCTCTCTTTCAAACCACATATCCAAGCCCTCGCCACCTCCTGCCGCCTCAAACTCAAAAATATTTCCCGGATCCGCTCATTCCTCAACCATGAAACCACAAAAACACTAGTGCACGCCCTTATCATCTCCCGCCTCGACTACTGCAACCTCCTACTGTCTGGCCTCCCCTCTAGCACTCTGGCACCACTCCAGTCCATCCTACTCTCTGCTGCACGACTAATCCACCTGTCTTCCCACTATTCCCCAGCCTCCCCACTATGCCAGGCCCTTCACTGGCTTCCTATTGCCCAGAGGCTCCAGTTCAAAACCTTAACCATGACATACAAAGCCATCCACAACCTTTCTCCTCCATACATCTGTGACATGGTCTCCCGCTACCTACCTACACGCAACCTTCGATCCTCTCAAGATCTCCTTCTTTGACTCCCCCCTCATCTCTTCTTCCCACAACCGCATACAAGACTTCTCCCGGGCTTCCCCCATACTCTGGAACTCCCTGCCGCAAAACATCAGACTTTCACCAACAACGGAGACCTTCAAGAAAAACCTGAAGACCCACCTGTTCCGACAAGCCTACAACCTGCAATGATCCTCAGTCTACTGAACCATCGCACGACCAGCTCTACCCTCTCCTAGTGTATTCTCACCCATCCCTGTAGACTGTGAGCCCTCGCGGGCAGGGTCCTCTCTCCTTCTGTACTTGTGTGTCCCTTGTCTAGCACATGTTTATTGTATCTGTCTATATTTTTCCCTTTTCATATGTAAAGCGCCATGGAATAAATGGCGCTATATAAATGTATAATAATAATAATAATCTATGGACTGAGTTATTGTTTTTTTTTTTATGTTTTCCCATTTAACCCAGAAGGGTCATGTTTACTTTTCCTGCGAAACCTGCATGAGTTTATGGCTGATAATAAACCAGCAGAAAGAAAACCCAGAGAACGTGTGTCCTGAGTCTGCCTTCAGGAGAGCCGAGCGAGTCGTCTTACCACAGTTGGTGTGAGAGTGCGTGCAGGATTCCAGGAACACGTGTACCTGCTACAAAGACCGGTGGATGTCCTGGGTGAAGGCTGCCAGCCAGCCAGAGAAGTCCGGCAGCATGGAGGAGCTCTGTTAAGCACCTGGTCCAGGCCCAGCAGAGCATGCAGCAGCAACACCTACAGAGCCAGCAGAGCATACAGCAGGCCCAGCAGAGCATACAGCAGCAGCACCAGGAGATGACCAAACTGTTGCTTCAGCAGATCCAGTTGCAGCAAAAGTCGCAGCAGCAGCACCAGCAGGAGGCGCAACAGCAGATACAGCTTTTGGCGGACGCCATCCAGAGCAGGGCGGCCACCCCAGCCCCAGGGCCGACTGATGATTCTCACGTCAGGAAGGCGGTAAGGCGGGCCATGCAGAAGATGACCCCTGGGGATGATGTAGAAGCATTTCTGACTGTTTTTGAGAGGGTGGCTGATCGGGAGAGACTTCCACCAGCACAGTGGGCAGAGGTTCTGGAGCCATATTTATTGGGTGAACCCCAAAAAGCGTATTTTGACTTGGTGCTGCAAGATGCTAAGGAGTATCCCAAACTAAAGACAGAGATCTTAGCACGTCTGGGAGTAAATATGGCAGTAAGAGCCCAGCGAGTTCATCACTGGACGTATGCTAGCAACAAACCCCCTCGTTCGCAGATGTTTGACCTACTGCATCTTGTTCAGAAGTGGCTACAACCGGACTCCTCCACTCCGGCCCAGATGGTTGAACGGGTGGTGATTGACAGATTCATGCATTCCCTCCCCAAGTCAATACAGACCTGGGTTGCCCAGGGTGATCCCCAGAACGCAGATGACTTTATCGGCCTGGTAGAGAGGTACCAGGTAGTTGAGAGATCTCTTGGGAAACCGGATGCAGTCATTTCTCCCTACTGGGATACCCAAAAGGGGGTGGGTTCACCACGGAAGGGGTCTAGAGCCACCACTGGGGGGCGTCCCACTCCTATTGAAGGTGCCTTTAGAACAGTTGGGAAAGATATAGTTTGCTGGCGATGTCACAACCCTGGACATGTAGCCGCCAGGTGTCAAATATCCCCTGAGCCCATGGACTTCAGCCTAGGCCGACGGGTCTCCTATTATGCCTATCCAGCCTGTAGCGTGGACTGTCGACCCGGCGAGGGACCGCAGGCGTGTGCAGTATCCATTAATGGAATAAAAGTGCTTGGACTGTTGGACTCCGGGAGTCTGGTGACCTTGATCAGAGCATCCCTTTCCCACCAGTTGATCCCTTCCGAAACCCTGGGTGTTCGGTGCATCCATGGTGACGCCAAGGACTATCCCGTGGCCACAGTAACAGTGGGGACAGACTGTGGTGCCCAGTCCCAGGAAGTCGGGGTGGTAAAGGACCTGATACATCCCGTTATATTGGGCCGTGATTTTCCCTTATTCTGGGACTTGTGGGGGAAGGCAACTGGACTAAGTAGCATGGGGAAAAGTGAGATCCATGAAGAATAACCCCCGACAGAGTCTCAGAGAGAGGAGTTCCCACTGTGCGTCCTTGTCGGTGATAAGGGTGAGACGGTGACCGAGCAGGCTGACCTACCTGCGTTAGATATGTCCAGAGAGAACTTTGGGACTGCTCAAGTTCGAGACCTGACTTTAAAAGGGGCGTTCGACCAGGTTACTGTATGTAATGGGGTTGCCCAAGAGCCGGGGGCCGACACCAGATTTCCCCACTTTGCAGTACAGGGGGAGTTGCTATATCGGGTGGCCAAACTGAGGGGCGGTGAGATAGTGGAACAGCTGTTAGTGCCGGGGCCATACAGACGACGGGTGCTAGATATGGCCCATTCACATGTTCTGGGGGGACACCTAGGGGTCGAGAAAACTCAGGAGATGATACTGAGGAGGTTTTATTGGCCAGGGTGTTATCGAGAAATTCAAAACTTTTGTAGGTCCTGCCCCACCTGCCAAATAACCGCTCCCTCCTCCCACTTCCGTAGCCCCTTAGTTCCACTACCTGTGATAGAGGTTCCCTTTGAGAGGATTGCCATGGACCTCGTGGGCCCCATAGTCAAATCAGCTCGGGGACACCAATATATCATGGTCGTCATGGACTATGCGACTCGGTATCCAGAAGCGGTTCCCCTAAGGAACATGTCCAGTAAAAGTATAGCCCAAGAGTTGGTCCATATTTTTGCTCGGACAGGTCTACCAAAAGAGATTCTAACAGACCAAGGAACCCCCTTCATGAGCAAGGTGATGAAGGAGCTTTGCAGAGTCCTTCAGATAACTCAGCTGCGGACCTCGGTTTATCATCCACAAACGGACGGCCTAGTGAAACGCTTCAACAATACCTTAAAGGCGATGCTCAAGAAGGTCGTTGAAAAGGATGGGAGAGACTGGGACTACCTGCTCCCATTTCTGCTTTTCTCGGTCAGAGAAGTTCCTCAAGCCTCCACTGGCTTCTCTCCATTTGAGCTCCTATATGGGCGGCATCCAAGAGGTCTCCTAGACATCGCCAAGGAAACTTGGGAGGCTGAAGTCACGCCACACCGGAGCATCATCGAACATGTCGCCCAGTTACAGGAGAGAATGTCAAAGGTGATGCCCATCGTAAAGGAACATCTCCTCCAGGCGCAGGAAGCCCAGGCGAGGGTCTATAACCGGTCGGCGAGACTAAGACAGTTCCAGCCCGGAGACCGTGTTTTGGTGCTGATCCCTACCGTCGAGAGCAAGTTGCTCGCCAAATGGCAAGGTCCATACGAGGTGGTGGAGAAAGTCAGCGAGGTTAATTATAAAGTTCACCAGCCTGGCCGAAGGAAGGCACATCAAATATATCATGTAAACTTGCTCAAGCCGTGGCGGGACCGTGAACCTGTGGAAACTCCTTGCCTGGGAGCCGCACCAGAAGACAAGGAACCTTGGGAAGAGGTCACTATTGCAGAGACTCTATCACCAGCCCAGAAGCAACAGTGTCGAGAATTACTACAGCAGAATCGGGAGCTGTTCTCAGAGTTGCCAGGGCATACACAAGTGGTAGAGCATGACGTGCTGACAGAACCGCATGTACGAGTGAATTTGAAGCCGTATCGGATTCCGGAAGCACGCGGGAGGTGATCTCGGCTGAGGTGAAGAGCATGTTAGACCTCGGGGTAATAGAGGAGTCAAAGAGTGGGTGGTCGAGCCCAATCGTCCTCGTGCCGAAACCCAATGGAGAGTGGAGGTTTTGTAATGACTACCGTGGCTAAATGAGGTATCCAAGTGTGACGCGCACCCGATGCCCCGCGTCGACGAACTCATCGAGAGGCTTGGACCGGCAAGGTACATTACCACTCTTGACCTGACGAAGGGCTACTGGCAGATCCCCATGTCCCAGATGGCTAAAGAGAAGACGGCTTTCTCAACACCTGATGGCTGTTTTCAATACAAGCGGATGCCGTTCGGACTACAGGGGGCCCCAGCCACTTTCCAGAGGGCTATGGATCGGATCCTAACCCCACATAAGAAGTATGCCGCAGCCTACCTGGACGACATTGTGGTCTTTAGCCCAGACTGGGCTAGTCACCTACCCAAACTACAGGCCGTTTTGGACGCGCTAAGGAAAGCAGGATTTACTATAAATCCGAGAAAGTGTGCCATCGGAAAAGAGAAGGCCAAGTACCTGGGCTATGTTGTTGGGAGAGGCGAAATAAAGCCGCAAATCAAGAAAGTGGAGGCAATTCAAACCTGGCTGCAACCGCTCTCAAAGAAGCAGGTGAAAGCATTCCTGGGAATGGTGGGATACTACCGGCGGTTTATCCCGAATTTCGCCACGATGGCCGCCCCACTAACAGATCTTCTAAAAGGCACCGAATCAACCATGGTGAAATGGACGGAAGAAACGGAGACCGCATTTCAAAAGCTGAAGCTAACACTGTGCAAGCAGCCTATCCTGGTCGTGCCAGACTTTAAAAAAAAATTTGTGGTCCAGACTGACGCATCAGAGGTTGGTCTAGGGGCCGTACTCTCCCAAGAAATAAATGGGGAAGAACATCCCATTCTCTATCTAAGCCGAAAGCTGTCCTCCTGCGAGAAGAACTACGCCATAGTAGAAAAAGAGTGTTTTAGCCATAAAATGGGCCGTAGATACACTGAAATATTACCTACTAGGCCGGAAGTTTAAATTAGTATCAGACCATGCCCCGTTGAGATGGTTGAGGGAAAAGAGGGGAAAAAATGCTAGGGTAACTAGATGGTTCCTAGAGCTTCAAGATTTTAACTTTCACGTGGAGCATAGGCCAGGGAAGTTACATGGGAATGCAGATGCCCTCTCTAGGATTCCCTGTCTGGTGTCAGAAGTTGCCCAAACCCCGGCTTTGGGCAGAGGGGGGGAATATGTGACAGTGTCACTGGTTTTATATGTGAGGGGAGGTATGTGTCACACAGGATGCTCTCCTGTCTGAACTAAAACCTACTTTATTTATCTGCCAGCATTTTATATGCTGGTAGGTTTACTCTGTTAAAGGAGGTGCGGTTTTATGGGAATGTCAAAGAGGGAGGGAGGCATTCCCCCTACCTCCCCTCAGGGTGTGGCTGAGCAATGGATAAAAGCTCAGTCCTGTTTTTTTTCTCTGTGTTGTGGTCTGGAGAGGCAAGTCTCCAGACAGGATAGTGGAAGCTGCAGAGCTTTTCCACAAGGACTTTAGCAGTGCCGTTTATGCTACCGAGAGCGAGCGGAACCCACTCATCTATGGACTGAGTTATTGTTTTTTTTTTTTATGTTTTCCCGTTTAACCCAGAAGGGTCATGTTTACTTTTCCTGCGAAACCTGCATGAGTTTATGGCTGATAATAAACCAGCAGAAAGAAAACCCAGAGAACGTGTGTCCTGAGTCTGCCTTCAGGAGAGCCGAGCGAGTCGTCTCACCACAGAAACTTGATAATTTTTCCGGCAGACCTACCCAGGTAGTCTGTGGGGGCATTAAAACTGCTGAAATGGATTGAAAAGTGCTGAAATGGAATGGGAACAGCATGGGGAAGATGCCTTGACACATCTGACTCCCATGTTGCTGATGGGAACAATGTTGGCAGAGTATTACGCAACTTTTCTGTGACAATAAAACACCTAAAACTGAAGATGAAATGGATTTTATTGGAAAAAAATGTTAGCAAACATTCTTTTCTGCATAATGACTTGTAAATAAGGCAAAACAAAAATACAGAAAAACAAAAACCTCCTTCCAACCTGAGGCTAAGCATTCACTCCATCTGTTAGGAATATCTACCATGAATGCAATCATCCAGATCCAGTTTCCAGACATCCCCCCTGCCAATCTGCCCGAGCTGGTGGCGTGTCTATCACGCACTTGGATATTATGACTACACATAGTGGTTTCTCATATTTGCAAGTAGTGAATGATATAGAAACTTGGTATTCCATGCTTCCCACTTGTTTCGCAGCCCGACAGACATGGGATGCTGTGTCTCCTGGTTGCCAGGTAACGCAGGACGCTGATTTGTCTGGTGAAAGCAGATGGTGGGAATGTGTGCACCTTGCTGTTCAGGTGAGCAGAGAGTAGCTCCCTGGACATGACTGGAAGGAATGCATCAAGTGATTTCTATCTTTAGCATTAGGCTGGTTATTTAATGCCTGTTCCTTGCCAGTCAAGTGCTGTTAATTAAGTACTCTTGCATAGTGGTGCGCTAAGTTCTTGATCGTGAAGATCAGATTGAATCTCAGCAGTTGTTTACAGTCTTTTCTGGTTCATTTTCCTTATCTTTGGGTTTTGGGTTCCTGTTTGTTTTTTGTTTTGGTTTAATGCTGCTAACTTTGGACTTAATCTTGTGTCCTGACTAGTGTTGAGCGATACGATACCGCAAGTATCGGGTATCGGCCGATATTAGCTGTATCGGACTTTCGATATTGACTTTCGATATTTCCCATATATCGTATACCGGAATCGGAATTGTCACTGTCACTGTGAGTGTCCGTCGGTCGGGTCTGTCAGGAGTCAGCGGCACTTACCTGGCAGAAGATCTCCGGTGGTCACGGCCTGGACTGGTTGATGGCCGCCATCATCTTTCCCCGGCGGTCACATGCAGTTTCTCGCGATAACTGCAGTGACTGCTGGGTAATCCCGGCCGTAAAGCAGTCAGTCCGATGACGTCACCGCCGGGGAAGCAGGTAATCAGCTGTGCTGCGCCGGGATGACAGCCTCTGCCTGTCATTCCGATGTAGCAGAGCTGGATCGTCGTGGGACAGTCGTTACTATGGACTGCGTCGGACCGGTGGTATACTGTTGGTTTGTTTTTTTCCTTTTTTTACAGGAGATCGATGGCGTCGCAGGAATGAGAGTATAATAAAAGAAATGAAAACTGTGTTGTCTCTTTTATTTCATTAAAATACTTTTTTCTTGCTGTGTCTTTTTTTTATACATTTAAAAACTTTGGGATTAATAATGGATCGGTGTCTTATTGACACCTCTCCATTATTAACCGGGCTTATTGTCACCGTGCAATCAACGGTGACATTAACCCCTTATTACCCCACTTGCCACCGCTACAGGGCAGTGGGAAGAGCCGGGTAAAGTGCCACAATTGGCACATCTTTTGATGCGCCAAATGTGGGGCTGCTGTAGCCTGATATTATCAGGCTGTTGAGGGCCAAAATCCATGGGCCTTGACAGTCTTTTAATACCAGGCCGCAGCAGTCTGCATTTTACTTGGCTGGTTAACAAAAATAGGGGGACCCCTACGCCGTTTTTTTTTTCGAGGGGATCCCCTATTTTTGTTAACCAGCCAAGCTAAGCAGACTGCTGTGGCCTGGTATTATCAGGCTGGCAAGGTCCATGGATATTGGCTCATTACCAGCCTGAAAAACCAGGCCTCAGCAGTCTGCTTCATCTGGCTGGTTAACAAAAATAGGGTGGACCCCACGCCAATTTTTTTTCGAGGGTATCCCCTATTTTTGTTAACCAGCAAAGATAAGCAGACTGCTGTGGCCTGGTATTATCAGGCCGGCAAGCAGGGTCGGACTGAGGCACCGGGACACCGGAGAAACCTACGGTGGGCCCCAGCTCCTGTGTGGTGGGCCCTGATTTGAAAGGATAGGTCGCGGGGCAGAGGGGGCGGTGGCCCCGGGGCCCGCGCTCTGAGGGGGCCCACCCAGAGCTACGATACAGTTACATTCTGCGGCAGAGCAGGGAGAATCGCTCTCCCTGCTCTGCCGCCCGGAAGCTATGGGGCCTGAACAGGCGTTGGGGGGGCCCGGTGCCAGCAGTGGGCCCCCACCCGTCATCGGAGGGTCAGCTGTATCGGCATCCAGCCGATAAAGCTGACCGCATAGAGAGAGAAGGAGCGAGCGCTCCTTCTCTCCCATAATCCCCCTCTCAGCGTATGACAGCGGGCGCAATAACATCACCTGCCGGCGCCCGCTGTCAGACGCTGAGAGGGAGAACAGTGAGCAGCACAGGAGCCGGGAGGTGAGTATTTTTTTTATTTTTTTTTTAATGGGGGTGCAGTCGAGTCCTGGCTGGAGAAGTCGTCATGTCGGTGTGGGCCAGATGGAAAAGACATGAAAAGTGAACAATTCCATTAGAAAGAACATCATGGTAAGTCATTATCTGTACCTGTGCTGTAATCTATATGTTCTGTAGGACTGGTATTATTTAACACAGACCATATGGCGGTAATATCAATATTGGTCTTTTTATATATAGATTATTTTGGCCAACAGCGCGGTCATTTGCTGAGGTTCTCTGATGATGGGCCCACTCAGAAGTTTTGCCCCCACTAAACCAAAACCTTAGCTACGCCTATGGCTCTCTCTCTAGTCTTTCTTTCTCGCTCTCTGTTCTTTCCTTCTCGCTCTCTGTTCTTTTTTCTCTCTGTTCTTTCTTTCTCTCTTTTCTTTCTTTCCTCTCTTTCTTTCTCTGTTTGTTCTTTCTCTCTCGCTGCTCTTTCTTTCTTTTCCTCAGTACCAGCCACTGTGCCCTCATTACCAATCAGTGTGATCAGCAGTGCTAAATGGTTACGCTTGGGGCGAGGATATGGGTGTGATTAGCTGTGAAATGGGTGTTGTCGGGGCGTGGCCTAAAATTTTCTGCAGCATGCACAGCGTGCCACAGCCTTTGTCCCTCTTTCCCTTATTCAAAGGTTGGGAAGTATGATGTTGGGCCGCAAGAATATATTTTCTCTGGTGGTCCCAAGGTACTCCAGTCCGACGCTGCTGGCAAGGTCCATGTATGTTGGCTCCTTAACAGCCTTAAATACCATGCCTCAGCAGCAGGGGCGTACATATAAATCATGGGGCCCCATAGCAAAAGTCTGAATGTTCCCCACCCCCCCAAAAAAAAAACCCAGAGGCATTGTAAATGTAAAGTGCCAGCACAGTGAGGGAAGTTGAGTCGCACAGAGACAGGGGTTTTGGGGGTACTCGGCACCGATCACGTCGACTTCTATGGGGGATGTCACGAGTAGCACAGCTCGGTCCGTGACCTGGGCGATCACTGGAATGTGGGATATTTCCAGGGGATGATAGAATGTTCGTGTAGTTTGTCGTGACGCCACCTGTAGTACCTGGTCAGGGTGTCCAGCGCTGCTGTGCAGGTCCTCTGGAAGTAATGGTGTAGTGCAGGTAGGTGATAAGTCTTCTACAGGTAAGACGGTATCCTTCCAGGGCAGATAGATGTGAGATAGAGCAATGGTGCAGAGTGATGTATCAGAGTGGAGTATGCGACGTAGTAAGAAAGCAGGAAAGGAAACAATTCTTACTACAAAGACATGCAGCATAAGGCTGCCTCAACCCCTCCCATCCAACTAGCTACACCCTGTTGTAACCAGCCTGAGCTAGACCATCCCATTGGGTCCGCCTACACTCAGCTGGCATAGTGTACTGTTGAATGCAGTGGTTGGAGTCAATGGGGTGTTTCCTCCTTACCTGAGAGTAAGTTGTCACACCGCTGGGTGCGATGCAACATCTCTGTGGCGACTGGACCCTCGGGTGCTTCTGTCTTTTCACAAATGCCGGCTTTACCCGGCAATTGAATCAGAGGCTATTTTACTATGTAGAAGTGAATAAACTATAAATATATGTATGTATATATGTCACAATGACATGTATATATATATATATATATATGTATTCTATGTGTGTATATTTTGTGTTTACAAGGAAAGAAAGTGTTATTTTAGTTGCGATATTTTGTTCCCATAGACTTACATGGGACTTCCGGTATCGGTATCGGGTATCGCCGATATTTTAGTGATATCGGCGATACCATTCCGATCCAATATTTTTGGATATCGGAAAGTATCGCTCAACTCTAGTCCTGACTCTAACATTGTCCGTTTCAATGGATTCCAGCTACCCTGTGACAGCAGTAGCTTTGTAAAGCCCCCCTCCTATGTATGCTTGTGGTTGCGTATTTTCTGGTCCAGTGGGTGTCGCTACCAAGTAGATTAACTTGTTTAATAAAGCATACACACATACATTAATTCTTATCTATCTAATAGTACAACAGCTGTTTAGACCTGAATCACACCACAAGAACCACTCCGGAGTAACTGCATGTGCCATATGGTCTCAGGAGAATGACTCTTCTAAGGGTGCTCCTCAAACTGTTGGTGTGCAGCTGTGGGACCCTATCTTCAGAGATAATGTCCCCTCCTAACACTCAAAAAGCTGAAAAGTGTCTTCAATGGAGATGGGTAGTTGAGATGGGATATCAGACAGTTTTAGAGGGCCATGAGAGGCAGTGAGGTGTCCAGAGGGAGAAGGCAGCCAAGTCTTGAGCCTATTTCCACATCTCAGGTACAGCTGATGCTCACAGCTGGTTTGCAACGAGCTGGAACTCAAAATTAAATATGTACTCGGCAAGGCTTTGTGAGCTGCAGCCGGCAATACTTGAATACCAGCTCCAACATACCCATCACTATTCCTCTCAGCCTTCATGCATAACAAGTGGTGAGTGGCCATAGATGCATTACATTGATGAGGAATCAACTAAGATGGCAAGCGGAGATGTCTAAATAATCAGTGTAAACATCTTGCTTCTGTTTCTACTTAAACACTTCCTACTCAAAGCTAAATAGAAAGTTTTGAATGTGGACCAGGCTGGGATGGAGGAAAAAGTACACAGGGTGCTACTTGCTGGCCGATCCACTGTCCAGCATGCAGGCATGAATGTGTGCAACCCTGCAAATGTCATTGCAAATTTGCAAGCACCATCAGCAACGACGTCCACTACCTTGTCGCAGCAAAGCACAAATGTAAAATGTTTTCTATGAGTGCAGGAATCATTTTCTGGCAGATCAGCTGTTCCCAGTGTTGCAATTATTATTTATTATCTGCTTCACAGGCTTTTTGAAAAACATTTAAAAGTTTTGGGCCAGCAACAAGACTGAAATGTTAAGAGGAGGAGAGTTAGGGTGAGATGAATACTCCTCATTCTGGGAACAAGGAAGTCTTGACTATTGTGACTCTGGCAGACATGGCTAACTTTATGTACTGCTGTGTTTCCTGTGACCCATGTGTTATATGCAGTTTGTGCTACACTGATTCCTGGTTCTTCACCCTTTGCACCCATGCTCCATGGAGAACTCATAAATACACTCATAGATTTGGAAGGCCAGCAGCCAGAGTTTTTACTGCATTTCTGCACTTTCTCATTGGTTTAAATGGTGAAAAAATAATTTTCCCTGTAAATGTAATTTTACCTTTCCCTTTCTTACCTGGGCATATGGTGTGTGACAGGGTGAGATATATCCTGTTTAATTTATGAAGAAAGGACTGTATGCCACCAATCCCATTCAGACAGTGCGAGAACTGACAAAACTTAGAAATAGGAGGGAATCTGATACACCCTCATACACAATTTGTTAAAATGGTTAAGTAATGTGACTTCTACACTGAAAAAGACAAAGCACTATGTTAAAGGACTAACAAAACTTAGAAGAAGGCTCTCCGAAACACCCTGCAAGACATGCAGGTGAGGGTCTCAGATGGATAGCCACAAAGAGGAGGGACTCTTATTCCATTCTGGTACAATAATAAAGAATTCTGGCTCCAAAACTATCAAATGCAATGCAGTCACTGCGAGGCCTATTTAATCTTACAAGGAGGCATTGCAATACAGCCAACAAGACACATAGTGAGTGGACTCTGAATACATTTTTTGACAATTTTAAAGATTGTCAATTGGATTGGATGAAGATTAAATTTTTGTGACGTTTTGAAAAAGATTGCTAATTGGATTGCATTCTTTAGGGAATTTCTGTCTATACATGACCATAAAGAGACAGAATCAGGCAATAAATTCATAGATAGAAGGCCTCTTGCTGTGGACTGTGGAAGAGTCCAAAGCAAAGAAGGTGGTAGGATTTGTCTGTAAAAGAATATTTTGTCAAGTCAGGAAACTGACCTCATCCCTTGCTAGATTCATATGTAAATGTTCAAATAAAAGTCATATACAGTTAATTACAATAACTTACCAAACAGAAAAATAAGCAAAGAATTTGGATCTTTTACAACAAATAAAGGTGCTGCTAACACTTTTCGATTTATAATGACCAAATTATCAAACATTTTGCAAAAAGCCCGTGAAACAGATTCCTCAAAATCCTTGCAATCTGTAAACTCATGTGCAAGAAAATGATTCCTGTTTTCATTATAGATTTTGATAAAAGCAACACTGCATTTGAAAAATTTTACCCACACATCTTGGTGCACAGTGCCCACGCAGAGGCTGTTTTACAATAAGGGTGAGTTTCCACAATCAGTAAACGCTGCGTGTTTGGCGCTGTGCGCTGGCGCAGCGCCAAACACGCAGCGTCCAGATGTTACAGCATAGTGGAGGGGATTTCAAGAAATCCCGTCTCCACTATGCGTAACAATACGCAGGTGGCAGACCTGCGTAAACGGACATGCGGCGCGTCTTTTCAGACCGCAGCATGTCCTCGCGTGTTGCGGCGACGATGCGTCGCCGCAACAGAATTTCACACAGGGCTATGTAGCCCTGCGCTCTTTCCGGAGGTGTTCCGGAGCTGTCCCGAACACCTCCGGAAAGAGCGCGCGTCAGAAAGGGGGCGGGGTTTAGACGGGGCGGAATTTCTTCTCCGTCCAAAGCGCTGTGGTTCTGGACCGTGGAACCACAGCCTAACAAACACAGACCTGACACTGCCGATCACCAGAGCTGCTTCTTGTCCATACTCTAGTAAGAGCAAAATGCCAGAGACACCCTTAAATCAGGCTATTAAGCTTGACCATTTAAAATTAGGAATGAGAATTTTAAAAAAGTGGGAAATAGTGGTAAACCCGATGCAGTATGTGCAAGGAAATGTAGAGTAGTGCCTCTGAAATATTATTTTTACCATTTGGAAAGAGAGGGACTCCTACACTGGTAAAGTCAATGTACTATGTGCAAGGACAGAAAAACATTTATCCCTGGGGAGGTATATACATATATGTAAGAGGATTTTACAGGTATGCCTTTAAAAATTATATAGTAGGGCGTCAGACACACCCTTGAACAACTAGGAGCTAGAGTCGGATCATAACCCTGTAGATATGGTGGAGAAGGAGGAGGAGGACATTAAAAATTATCAAAACAGAAATATTTACCCTTGTTTGTGTGGAAAGGGGTGCATGGGAATATACCCTTAAAGGGGAACTAATTATTTGACTTTATGTTCCGCTGCTCTCATCCGGTGGTATTACAAAGTCTTGGCCAATCCAGGCTTTGTTCATTTTGATAAGAATCAGCCTGTCAGCATTTTCACTTGACAACCGATTGCACCTCTTAGTTATTATGCCCCTGGCATTAAAAGCACTAAAAACCCGCACTGACAAAAAGCTAGCTGCCGGGCAGGCTAGCACCTCCAAGATATAGTGAGACAGTTCATGTCACGCGTCCAGCTTGGACACTCAATAGTTGTATGGCTCACAGGAATCACGGAGGACACTGGTACGGTCAGCTAGGTACTTCTCCACCATCTTCACTAACTTTTCCCTCCTTGACAGAGTTCCCCCACAAATCATGGCTTGGACGCTTGGAGGGCAAATGAAACTGTCCCAGACTTTTGAAAGTGTTACCCTGCATCTTTTGGACCTGTCGTGTTTCTCCCTCCTCTCTAATCCTTGATTGTTGAAAGAACTCTGACCTCTGCAGCAAGCATTGTCAGATGGGAATTTTTTTACCAATTCTTCTACTAAGATCTTCTGGTACTGCACCATTTTATTAGTTCTCTCCACCCCTGGGTGGAGAGATGTAAAGTTTTCCTTGTAGCAGGGATTGAGAAGGATAAGCAACTAGCAATAGGTGGTGCCCAAAATGTGTATAATGCAAGGGTCATGTGAAAGGCCGTGGCACATAAAGTCTGCCATATGTGCCAGACTACCAACAGTCAAGAGTTCACTGGTCCCACCAGTAGGACCACTCTTCATTTCCTGCTTCTCCTGCTCCTCCTACCTCTCCCTCTTCAGTCCATCCACGCTGAACAGATGAAAAGCTGATGTTGGTAGTGCAGATAACCATCTCCTGTTCCTCCACATCCTCTTCATTATCACCCAATCCACTTTGAGAATATGAAATGAGGCAGGGCTGGGTAGTATCACCTTGTCTACTTTCTTCCTCCATTGCCAACTGGTTTGCATGTAAAGTTTCATCTTTCATTTTTAGCAGCAAGTGATGGAGTAGACACGGAAGCAGAATGGTCATGCTAATGATGTCATCATCTCACCATCTTGGTTCATTCCTTGATGTTTCGGAGTCCCGCACAGATGTCAGACATCCATAGCCACTCATCAGCTGTTATGTGCGGAGCAGTGTTATCACGTCCAAAATCCTCTTAAAATACAGGTCCTTCTCAAAAAATTAGCATATAGTGCTAAATTTCATTATTTTCCATAATGTAATGATTACAATTAAACTTTCATATATTTTAGATTCATTACACACCAACTGAAATTTGTCAGGTCTTTTATTGTTTTAATACTGATGATTTTGGCATACAACTCCTGATAACCCAAAAAACCTGTCTCAAAAAATTAACATATTTCAACCGTCCAATAAAATAAAAGTGTTTTTTAAAAACAAACAAAAAAACCATCAAATAATAATGTTCAGTTATGCACTCAATACTTGGTCGGGAATCCTTTTGCAGAAATGACTGCTTCAATGCGGCGTGGCATGGAGGCAATCAGCCTGTGACACTGCTGAGGTGTTATGGAGGCCCAGGATGCTTTGATAGCGGCCTTAAGCTCATCCAGAGTGTTGGGTCTTGCGTCCCTCAACTTTCTCTTCACAATATCCCACAGATTCTCTATGGGGTTCAGGTCAGGAGAGTTGGCAGGCCAATTGAGCACAGTAATACCATGGTCAGTAAACCATTTACCAGTGGTTTTGGCACTGTGAGCAGGTGCCAGGTCGTGCTGAAAAATGAAATCTTCATCTCCATAAAGCATTTCAGCCGATGGAAGCATGAAGTGCTCCAAAATCTCCTGATAGCTAGCTGCATTGACCCTGCCCTTGATGAAACACAGTGGACCAACACCAGCAGCTGACATGGCACCCCACACCATCACTGACTGTGGGTACTTGACACTGGACTTCAGGCATTTTGGCATTTCCTTCTCCCCAGTCATCCTCAAGACTCTGGCACCTTGATTTCCGAATGACATGCAAAATTTGCTTTCATCAGAAAAAAGTACTTGGGACCACTTAGCAACAGTCCAGTGCTGCTTCTCTGTAGCCCAGGTCAGGCGCTTCTGCCGCTGTTTATGGTTCAAAAGTGGCTTTACCTGGGGAATGCTGCACCTGTAGCCCATTTCCTGCACACGCCTGTGCATGGTGGCTCTGGATATTTCTACACCAGACTCAGTCCACTGCTTCCTCAGGTCCCCCAAGGTCTGGAATCGGTCCTTCTCCACAATCTTCCTCAGGGTCCGGTCACCTCTTCTCGTTGTACAGCGTTTTCTGCCACATTGTTTCCTTCCAACAGACTTCCCATTGAGGTGCCTTGATACAGCACTCTGGGAACAGCCTATTTGTTGAGAAATTTCTTTCTGGGTCTTACCCTCTTGCTTGAGGGTGTCAATGATGGCCTTCTTGACATCAGTCAGGTCGCTAGTCTTACCCATGATGGGGGTTTTGAGTAATGAACCAGGCAGGGAGTATTTAAAAGCCTCACGAATCTTTTGCATGTGTTTAGAGTTAATTAGTTGATTCAGAAGATTAGGGTAATAGGTCGTTTAGAGAACCTTTTCTTGATATGCTAATTTTTTGAGACAGGTTTTTTGGGTTATCAGGAGTTGTATGCCAAAATCATCAGTATTAAAACAATAAAAGACCTGACAAATTTCAGTTGGTGTGTAATGAATCTAAAATATATGAAAGTTTAATTGTAATCATTACATTATGGAAAATAATGAAATTTAGCACTATATGCTAATTTTCTGAGAAGGACCTGTAGGTCCCACAACTTACTTTGTAATAGTTTTTATTTCTTGTAGGACAAAATATGCTGTCTACCTAATCTTTTACCCATGTAAATTTGACCATATAGGCAAAACAATTCGATCTTTATGTGTACACTTTCATGAGCATTTTCACACTATAGAAACAGGAAAAGGTTCCCCAAAATTGATCAAACATATAGTAGATTGCCATAGTGCTGATCTAAAAGCATTGAGCTTTGCTGTAATAGAACAAGTTAATTATCCCAGAGCAGGTGGAAATCACAATAAGTTACTGCTACAAAGAGAGGCAAAATGGATCCTCAACACGCGAGCAAATGGCCCTATAGGTTTAAATGATAGAACAGACTTATCTATGTTTTTAGGATATGTATTTGCACAATATGCTTTTATTACTGTGACATACGTTATCCAATTACCTGAAAAAGAAAGTAGATCTAGGTCACCATATATTTGGACCTGTGGAAACATTCTGCTGAGCGCGAAATGGCTGTCTTCCACTTTCTCTTTCCAACATCCCGTGTCATGACTCAGTTGTTGGGTGACAGGGACCAGGGGTTTCTTCCCTGTGCCTACCACTAGGGGATGCCCTAGCTCGCCCTATTCCCCTGGATACTTCTTAAGGTGAAGGTCCCAGGGCCACAACCCTTGCCTTATCTCCTGAGTTAGCTCTATGTCTGTTCTCTTCCCCTACCCAGGGAAAATGGGTGCTACTGTGCACCACCAGTACACCAATTTGACAAACAAGGCTACACAAACAAGGGGGTAACAGAAAATATCACTAATGCAAATATTCACTCATATATAACAGAGGAATATACTGCGGAGTGGAGGATGGGGAATAAACAAAGTAAGAGGAGGGTAGACAATACCACACTTACAAACCATGCAACAGTGACAAATATATCCTCCAAAACTCCTCATATGAACACCTCTCCTCCTAAACCATGCAGCAAAAGTTAGCTCTGACGTGGGTTTGAATCAGGAGGATGGGAGTGGCTAACTGAGCTCAGCTGAGAGCTCAGTGTTTACAACATGGCTGATTAACCCCTATTCTGCCAAAAGAAATAAATACCATTAAAAATAAGTAGAGAAGTGCTTCTTCTCAGTGCAGGAGTAGAAGCAATCAGACGCTGAAGTTTTCTGACTTCACTCTTTTGCAATAACCCCGTGAGAGTGCCCCTCCTTCTATGAGGGACCTGCAGAATCTCAGGACTGGGTTTATCGGGGTGTGCCACGTGAAAAGACCGGATCAGTCTGACCGCATGAACGACAGATGCTGGTACCCACATCCTCTCCTCAGGACCGCACCCACTACAATGTACCAGATACTGAAGCAACCGACAAACTAAACTAGAATTCATGATTTTTGCTATCTGAAACTCCAAGTTTCCATCGTCATTGACAGGAGATGGCTGTAGCAAGACTGGACCGTTTGTGTTAGGGGTCGAGGTCCCGCTTCTGCAGAAGGGGTGTAATGTATGTAGTACAGTTCATATAGCGTCTTGTGCTTGGGTGCGATGAAAATACATGAGACACAGGTTTGATATAGAAAGTCTTGTATTACTTCATACAAGTTGGCAAAAATAGTCACACAGTTTGCAGACACAGAAGCAGGAGACACAACAGGCCAGAGTAATCTAAGCTCAGCAATCACTCTCCACAACAGGTTCAGGATCTTCTTCTCTGTTACCGTAAGTCCATGCAAACGTGGGTCTTTCAAAGAGCAGGGTTCAGAGTCCACAAGTGCTTCAGAGTTCCTCAGTAGGAATAGCTGGAGTACAAGGTCCAAGGCTTCAGGAGTCAGGTCACAGGTTCACTGCAGGCTAGATTCTGAAGCACTGATTGCTCAGCTGTGGCTGCTTAAGAAGCAAAAGGAGAGAATCAGGGCGGGAACATGCAAGCTGGAAACTCCATTTTGACTGAGGGCAAGATAGCTGCAGCAAGACAGAAAGTAAAATGGCTGACGAACAAACTGAGTTTCAGGAACATGTACACAGAACCTTACATTACTCCCCCCTTAGGGACAACCTCCGGATGACCTCAGACCAGGCTTGTGTGGGTACCTCTGATGAAACTGACGGAGCAAGCGAGGAGCATTAACGTTATTGACTGGTTCCCATGAGTTGTCCTCCACTGGGTAGCCCTGCCATTTAATCAGATATTGTAACTGATTTCTATACAACCTGGAATCTAAAATCCTTTCCACCACAAATTCTTCCTGACCATCGACTAGCACTGGGTCAGGGCAAGGAGAAGAACGTCCAGGAAACGTATTGGGTGTCGCAGCCTTTAGTAGGGATACATGAAAGACAGGGTGGATTCTCATAGTTCTGGGCAGTTGAAGACGACAAGCAACGGCACTTATAATTTTACTGATTTTATAGGGTCCAATGTACTTATGTCCCAACTTAGACGATGGAATCCTTAACTTAAGATTTCTGGTTGACAGCCAGACCAAGTCTCCTACCTTGAAAGCTGGTGCAGGTTTACGAAATTATCTGCTGCTTTCTTGTACCTTTCCTGAGCCGATTCCAGATTCTCCTTTAGAAGATCCATATTCTTCTGTAAAGACGTGATTCTTTCAGCCACTGCTGGTAAAGGCGTTTCTATGGGAAATCGTGGTAGAATGTTAGGATGATAACCTAGATTAGAGTAAAAAGGAGACTGCTTAGTGGAGGCACTCTGAGAGTTGTTATACGAGAACTCAGCTAATGGAAGTAAATCCACCCAATCATCCTGTAGGTGGCAGATAAAGCAGCGGAGATACTGCTCCAGGGTTTGATTGGTTCGTTCGGTCTGTCCATTAGTCTGGGGATGAAAAGCAGAAGAAAGGTTTACTTTAATGTCCAATGCTGCACAGAAATTTTGCCAAAACCTAGAAGTGAATTGCACCCCTCGATCCGAAATAACCTCATCCGGTACTCCATGTAAGCGAAACACATCTTTAATCATCAGATCTGATGTCTGTTTTGCAGTGGGTAAGCCGACACAAGGGATAAAATGAGCTGCCTTTGTTAGACGGTCAATCACCACTAGAATGGTGTTCTTCCCTTGAGAGGTTGGTAACTCCACAATGAAGTCCATAGAAATGGATCCCCACGGGCGGGACGGGGTGGGAAGAGGCTGTAACAGACCAGTTGGTGAGGAGCGAGGTGTTTTGCATCTTGCATAGACTTCACATGAAGTGACATAGTTTAAAACATCCTTCCTGCAAGTGGGCCACCAAAAGAAACGAGAAAGAAATTCCTGTGTCTTTAGAATTCCTCTATGCCCAGCTATCTTGGAATCGTGAATGAGTTGCAATACTCTCAATCTGACTGTTTCAGGAATATACAGGCGTTGTCCCTGAATCCACACACCATTCTTAAAGACAAGACTTACGTCCCTTGGGGGTTGTGCCAAAAAGGAATCCGCATGGTATGCTTCCTTGATGTCCTTAAGTAGGTCTTGATTATGAATTACTCCTAGGAATCTAGAGTCAGGAAGAATAGTCTTAGGAGGAGTAATTGGACGTGTCTCTGCTGAGTAAATCCTAGAGAGTGCATCAGCCTTTCCATTGCGCGATCCTGGTCTATAAGAAATGACAAAATTAAATTGGTTTAAGAAAAGATTCCAGCGAGCCTGGCGAGGAGTCAGGCACTTAGCCGACCTGATAAAATCAAGGTTACGATGGTCTGTCAGGACGACTATTTGCTGTGCAGCTTCCCTGAAGAAGGTGTCTCCATTCTTTGAAGGCGGCAATAATGGCCAACAACTCTCTATTGCCCACATCGTAGTTCCTCTCAGCCGAAGACAACTGCTGGGAAAAGAAGGCACAGGGATGCAAGACATTCTTCTCACCTGTTCTCTGAGAGAGTATAGCTCCAACGGCACAGTCTGAAGCATCCACCTCTATTATGAAGGCAAGCTCGGGGTTGGGATGTACTAAGATAGGTGCGGTGGTAAATTTATCTTTTAGACGGGAAAATGCTTCCTGGGCTTGGGGAGTCCAGGAGAACCTAGACTCTTTCCGGGTAAGTTGGGTGATAGGTGACACTACCTCAGAGAAATTTCTAATGAAACGTCTATAGAAGTTGGCAAACCCGATGAAGCGCTGTACCTCCTTCACATTTCTAGGACTTGGCCAATCCTTGATGGCTTGGGTTTTGCTTCCATCCATACTAATTCCTTGTGTAGACAGTACATACCCCAGAAATTGAATTTCGGTCCTATGGAATTCACACTTTTCAAGTTTGATGTAAAGATGATTTTGTCTTAGACGTTCCAAGACCATTCTCACATGTCCATGATGTTCCTCTGTGGAGTTAGAAAAAATTAGAATATCATCCAAATAAATTACCACGAATGTATCTAGGAGATCCCTGAAGATGTCATTCACCAAGTGTTGGAAAGTGGCTGGGGCGGTACTCAGACCAAAAGGCATAACTAGATATTCAAAGTGTCCATAGCGTGACCTGAATGCAGTCTTCCATTCATCCCCAGGTCTAATACGGACTAAGTTATAGGCCCCACGAAGATCTAGTTTAGAGAAAATCTTGGCATGTCGCACTCTCTCCAATAACTCAGGGATTAAAGGCAAAGGATAACGGTTTCTAATAGTAACCTTATTGAGTTCCCTATAGTCTACGCATGGTCTCAGAGATCCATCTTTCTTCTTTACAAAGAAGATGGGTGCACCTGCAGGAGATGAAGAGGGGCGTATGAAGCCCTTGGCTAGATTTTCATCTATGTAATCCTTTAAAGCCTTTAGCTCGGGCCCCGCCAGGGGGTAGATCTTACCAAAAGGTATCTCTGCTCCAGGCAATAATTCAATTGGACAATCATATGGACGGTGAGGAGGAAGCTGGTCAGCGTTCTTCTTGTCACATAAATCCACATAGTCCTGGTATACAGCTGGTAGTTCAGGGACTGACATGGTTCCTTTAGGAACAGAGCAAGCTGGAAAACTTTTGGACTCATCTGTTTCTCTGGAAAGTGTAATTCCTTGGTCTCCCAGTTAATGGTAGGATTCTGAGCCTGCAGCCATGGTAGCCCTAGAATAATGGGAAAGTGGGGAGAAGAGATAAGCATAAAGGACAGTTTCTCTTAATGATCTTTACCCATAAGAACCCTCAAAGGCTCTGTTTCCTGATCCACTGGTCCAGAGGTCAGCAGGGAGCCATCCACAGTTTCCATCTGTACTGGAGTAGCCTTCTTCACTGAACGTATCCCCTGTTTCAGAGCAAAGGAGACATCCATAAAATTTCCACTTGCCCCTGAGTCGATCATAGCAGAGCTAGACACCCAAGCTGAGTCAACCCAGAGTTTGATGGAAAGAAAGCAATGAGAATTGTTTTTCTTACAACTCAGCTGGGACACCGCTGAGGAAACTTGAAAAATGGCAGCGTTTACACAGTCAACGTCCTCAGAGGTAACGGAGTTTAAGTCCGAGAAATCAAGATCGGTTGCTGCAGATCTCTCTGGAGCCTGAGGCTCGGACCTGACAGATCCCCTCTCGCAACACTCACAATGAATGAGTGCTGCAGTAGTCTTACGAGAACGGCTGGGGCAGTTTATAATGAAGTGCCCTGACTTACCACAATAGAAACATAGATTCTCCTTAAAACGATGTTCCTTGCGTGCATCACTAACCCGTCGTTGTAAAGAGTCTACCTGCATGGGTTCAGGTTCAGGTTCCCGTGTGATCCTACTCAAAGGTTCCTTAGCTGGAGAGGAAGGTAGGAAAAGGTTAGTGCGATTGCTTTCGAACCATCTCTCTTGCCTGCGTTCAGTCAGACGAGTATCAATACGGATGCAGTAGTTAATAAAGTCACCTAACGCAGTGGGAGGGTCGGCACGAGCAAGTTCATCCTTAATCAGTGGAGATAACCCCTTTCGAAAAATAGATTTTTTGGCGGAACTGTCCCAGGTGGTATCAAGGGCCCATCTCCTGAAATCCAAGGCATATTCAGCTACCGAGTGCTTACCTTGGCGCAAAGCTAACATGGCTGCTTCAGCTGTTGCACCTCGATTGGGGTCATCAAACACCTGCCCCATGGCTGAAATAAAAGCATCAAGGTGATTCAAACAATCATCCTCAGTCTCAATCAGAGGGTTTGCCCACATCAAAGCCTTGTTGGTAAGCAACATAATTATAGTAAGCACCTTAGATCGTTCAGTGGGAAATTGTGAAGCATGTGCAGAAAAAAAAAGATTGCATTGATTAATAAATCCCCTGAATTTCTCACGTTCACCGCCAAAACGAAAAGGGGGCAACTTGGGAATCCCAGAACTCGGGGCTACGGCAGGAGCCTGGACTCGCTCCTCTAGAACCTCAATCCTGGCTCGCAAATCCTGGGCAGTCTGTCCAAACACTTGCAAATTGTGATTAGTGAGGTCCTGTAGGCTTGAAAAACGGGTCTTTATATTCTGCAAATCTGCAAGGATATTATCAGTCACTCCGCAAAGTTCCTTTATGCGGGCCTCCATTTTCCAGATCTTTTAAGACAGGAGTACTGGAAGAAGAGGAGAGGAGAAAAAAAAAAAACAATAGTGTTTACCTGTGGTAACACTGCAGAGAGAAAAAAAAATTAAGGGAACTGCTCACCTGGAATGGTTGTGAGAAGTCACAACCACTATCATCACAGAAAGTTCACCCGGACATCTGATATCCACAGTTACAGCATACAAAAAAGATAAAAGAAAAAAAAAAAAAAATAGTGTTTACCTGTGGTAACACTGCAGAAAAAAAAACACTTAAGGGAATTGCTCACCTGGAATGGTTGTGAGAAGTCACAACCACTGTCATCACAGAAAGTACAACCGGACATCCGATATCCACAGTTGCAGCAGACACAGCCTTTCCAGACCCAGCAGACACTAACGTTTGGCTTCAGAATCTTGTAATGTATGTAGCACAGTTCATATAGCGTCTTGTGCTTGGGTGCGATGAAAATACATGAGACACAGGTTTGATATAGAAAGTCTTGTATTACTTCATACAAGTTGGCAAAAATAGTCACACAGTTTGCAGACACAGAAGCAGGAGACACAGCAGGCCAGAGTAATCTAAGCTCAGCAATCACTCTCCACAACAGGTTCAGGATCTTCTTCTCTGTTACCGTAAGTCCATGCAAACGTGGGTCTTTCAAAGAGCAGGGTTCAGAGTCCACAAGTGCTTCAGAGTTCCTCAGTAGGAATAGCTGGAGTACAAGGTCCAAGGCTTCAGGAGTCAGGTCACAGGTTCACTGCAGGCTAGATTCTGAAGCACTGATTGCTCAGCTGTGGCTGCTTAAGAAGCAAAAGGAGAGAATCAGGGCGGGAACATGCAAGCTGGAAACTCCATTTTGACTGAGGGCAAGATAGCTGCAGCAAGACAGAAAGTAAAATGGCTGACGAACAAACTGAGTTTCAGGAACATGTACACAGAACCTTACAAGGGGAATCTCGAACCATCCCTGCTGCAGTCTCCCATCCGTCTCCGGCCGCAGTGGACTCTGCTCAGCAGAGACGTCGGTCCCAGCGTCTCACCCAGTCTAACATTGTGCAGAGGATTACTGCTGCCTCTCCAAGGTTCTGCTATTGTAGCCAGTACTGGTCAACGGCGAGCAGACGTTTTTGGGACTAAGTCCTGCGTTTCTCCATCTGAGCATGCCCAGGGCAAGATCTCCCATTGGACTCTGTGAAGTAACAGAGTTCGCTTATACCGCCATCTTACTAGCAGCAGGCTCTGCTTGCACGGTGGACCCCGGGCTGCGAACGCACCTATTATTTATGTTTATTTGGTGCGTTCCGCCAGCCCTAACAGTGTGGAAGAGCGGGTGGTGCTGGAAAACAGGCTGGAAGCATTATCTGCCATCCAACCCACATCCTGCTCGCATTATTCTAGCTTTAAAGTGGTGTCCCACTCCCCCCTGAAAAGTGGGAAAGGAAGCTAGGTCTCTTTGATGAGTATGTTTGTTATGCTCCCACAGCAGACCCAGTTTCACCATCAGCAGCACACCCACTTCCTCAAACTTTAACGCATTCCTTGCGCATTTTAAATTATCTACCTAGTTAAGATCAGTATTATTACAAACTAGAGTATATTTGAATTGTCCATGAAAGGATTGTTTCTTGTATATGGTAACAACAAAGTCAGTAACGTATTCAAACGTGAAAAAATTTCTGTAATACAATAATCTCTTCTCCACCACCAAATCCAAAACTATTTTCAGACATGAGAAGTATTAGGAGAGCATAGAATCTTTTGAATTGTCAGGGAAAGGATTATTTCTTATACGTGGCAGTAACAAATTCTGGAACACAATCAAAACATACCGTAGGGAATCTAGATTGTGAGCCCCATCGGGGACAGCGACGATATTGTGTGCAAACTGTAAAGCGCTGCCAAATATGTTAGCGCTATATAAAAATAAAGATATAAAAAATAAGATTATTATAAACCTCTCTAAACGCCAGTAATACAATAATCTCTACTATGCCACCTGACCCTAAATTATTTTCAGATATGAGGGTTATTGGAAGAGAATAGAATCTATTTGAATTGTCACTGAAAGGATTATTTCTTATATATGACAGCAACAAACTCTGCCAAGATGTCTCTAATACGATAATCTCCACTGCGCCACCGGACCCTCAATTTTTTTTAGTATTAGGTAGTATTAGAGAATGGAATTTATTTGAATTGTCATTGAAAGGATTATTTTCTATATATGGTAGCAACAAACTGTGGGACGCCATCAAACCTGCTGAAATGTTTATAATACGATTATCTCTACTACACCACTGGATCCTACATTATATTAACATATAAGGGGTATTATGAGACAATAGGGTATATTTGAATTGACACTGAAAGGAATATTTATTATAGTTGGCAGCAAAAAACACTCGGATAACAATCAAACATGCTGAAATGTCTCTAATACTATACAGTCATGGCCAAAAGTTTTGAGAATGACACAAATATTATATTTTCACATGATCTGCTGCCCTCTGGTTTTTATGTGTGTTTGACAGATGTTTTTATCACAGACAGAAATATAATTGCAAACATATGAGTAACAAAAGCTTATATTAACAGTTAGAATGAGTTAATGCAGCAAGTCAATATTTGCAGTGTTGACCCTTCTTCTTCAGGACCTCTGCAATTCTCCCTGGCATGCTCTTAATCAACGTCTGGACCAAATCCTGACTGATAGCAGTCCATTCTTGCACAATCAATGCTTTCATTTTGTCAGAATTTTTAGGTTTTTGTTTGTCCACCCTCCTCTTGATGATTGACCACAAGTTCTCAATGGGATTAAGATCTGGGGAGTTTCCAGGCCATGGACCCAAAATCTCTATGTTTTGTTCCCTGAGCCATTTAGTTATCACCTTTGCTTTATGGCAAGGTGCTCCATCATGCTGGAAAAGGCATTGTTGATCGCCAAACTGCTCTTGGAGGGTTGGGAGAAGTTGCTCTTGGAGGACATTTTGGTACCATTCTTTATTCATGACTGTGTTTTTAGGCAAGACTGTGAGAGAGCCGATTCCCTTGGCTGAGAAGCAACTCCACACATGAATGGTTTCAGGATGCTTAACAGTTGGCATGAGACAAGACTGGTGGTAGCGCTCACCTTGTCTTCTCCGATTGAGGCATTTTCCTGATGTCCCAAACAATCGAAAAGGGGATTCATCAGAGAAAATAACTTTACCCCAGTCCTCAGCAGTCCATTGCCTGTACCTTTTGCAGAATATCAGTCTGTCCATGATGTTTTTTCTGGAGAGAAGTGGCTTCTTTGCTGCCCTCCTTGAGACCAGGCCTTGCTCCAAGAGTCTCCGCCTCACAGTGCGTGCAGATGCACTCACACCTGCCTGCTGCCATTCCTGAACAAGCTCTGCACTGCTGGTAGCCCAATCCCGCAGCTGAAACACTTTTAAGAGACGATCCTGGTGCTTGCTGGTCTTTCTTGGGCGCCCTGGAGCCTTTTTGGCAACAATGGAACCTCTCTCCTTGAAGTTCTTGATGATGGGATAGATTGTTGACTGAGGTGCAATCTTTCTAACTGCGATACTCTTCCCTGTTAGGCCATTTTTGTGCATTGCAATGATGACTGCACATGTTTCTTTAGAGATAACCATGGTTAACAGAAGAGAAACAATGATGCCAAGCACCAGCCTCCTTTTGAAGTGTCCAGTGGTGTCATTCTTACTTAATCATGACAGATTGATCTCCAGCCATGTCCTCATCAACACCCACACCTGTGTTAATGGAGCAATCACTGAAAAGAGGTTAGCTGGTCCTTTTAAAGCAGGGTGTTGTGAATGGGTTTGAGATGAGTTCTGAGCAGAGGCTCCCTCTGGTGGTTACAAGCAGTGCTAGTCTGTCCAGTGAAGATTGTGAGGACTGGGAATCAGGTGTTACTGACTGGTCTTATATAAGGGAGTCACCTTCCCATCAGGGTTGCCGGTGATCAATTGTTCTGGTCTGAATTCTTTATTCCAGTTTCCCTTGTAGCCTGCTGTGTCATGTCTGCATCTCCTGCTAACAGATAAGACTTTTTCTTCTTTTGTGTTTGTGCTATATTTTTGCATTTTGTCCTGCACTTCTGTGGGGGCCTTCGGGGTCCCCTCCGAGGGCTTCTGCCCTCTCAGTTTTGTTCAGCCACTGTTGTTTGTACTTTTGCTTTTTCCAGTTTTTTCAGTGGCTGCTGTTTTGATTTTGTTACACCAGAGAACTAATTTAGGTGGTAGAGGTCGTGTGATCTCAGGTGTTTTTGAAATTAGTAGAGTTGGTGCCTTTCAGGGTTTTCTGGGATTGCAGTAAGTACCCTTCCTATCCTTTTCTACTTAGTTAGTTTGGGCCCCAGCGTTTGCTCATACTATTTTCTTTCTGTGTCAGTATTTCATCTTGTCTAACCGCCATTACATGTTTAGGGGCTTTCTATTATCTTTGGGGTTCTGCTCCGGGCAGATAGCTTTCCTATTTCTATCTTTAGGTGTAGTTAGTTTCTCAGGCTGTGACGAGGCGTCTAGGACCAACGTAGGAACGCTCCACGGCTGCCTCTAGTTGTGGTGGTTAGTCAGGGTACTGCAATCTCATAGATTCCAACTGCTCTGGTGTATTGCCTTTTTTTACCTGCACTCCTCAGCTACCAAATCATAACAGTATCACTGGCCATAACTGAAAATTGTGTGGCACTCACAGAAGGGAAAAATATTGTGAAAGAAAAAAAAAAGGTTGTCAGAGTTGTCAGAGATATTTTTCTGTTTGTTGCATTTTTTTTTTCTTTTTTTCCCTCTGTATCTCTGGGTGCTGGGAGGATCTTTTCTCTCAATGGAGTTTGCACAGTTGTCTGGCCGTGTGGATCAGCTTGCCACTGAAGTTCGGAGTATTGCTACCTATCTTGCTAGGTTGCCTGTTGTGGAACCTAGGATTCCCATGCCAGATTTGTTTTTAGGGGATCGAGCTAAGTTTCAGAATTTCAAAATTAATTTTAAATTGTTTTTTGCCTTGAAGTCTAGGTCCTCAGGGAACGCAGCGCAGCAGGTTCAAATTGTCATCTCTCTCCTGCGCGGCGATCCTCAGGGTTGGGCTTTTTCCCTGACACCTGGGGATCCTGTTTTGAGTGATGTTGATGCATTTTTTCAGGCTTTGGGGTTATTGTACGATGAGCCTAATGTCACTGATCAAGCTGAAAAAGCCTTGTTGGCATTAAATCAGGGCTTGATGACGCTGAGTTATACTGTCAGAGATTCCGTAGGTGGGCAGTCCTGACCAAATGGAATGACGACGCTTTGGCAGCCCTTTTCCGGAAGGGTCTGTCAGATAATGTAAAGGATGTTATGGTGGGATTCCCTGTCCCCTCTGGTCTCAATGATTCTATGTCATTAGCGATTCAAATTGACAGACGTTTGCGTGAGCGGAGAAGTAAGCGTGGAATGGTGTTGCCTTGTGAACCAGCTTCTGAACCCATGCAGTGTGATAGAGTGGTGTCTGGGGCACAGCATCATGAGTTTCGAAAGCGCAATGGGTTATGTTTCTACTGTGGTGATGCCTCTCATGCTATTTCAGTCTGCCCTAAGCGGGGAAGACGTTTTGCTCGCTCAGTTGTCTTGGGTAGTGTTCAGACTAAGTTTTTATTAACTGTCACTCTGATATGCTCTCTGTCCTCATTTTCTGCTCAGGCTTTCGTTGATTCTGGAGCAGCTATTAACCTGATGGATTATGATTTTGCTAAACGTTGTGGGTTTCCCTTGATACCCCTACAGAAGTCTATTCCCCTACTGGGGATCGATTCTACCCCTTTGGCTGAGAATAAACCCCAGTTTTCTACTCAGGTGATAATGAGGGTTGAACCTGATCACCAGGAGTGCTGCAAATTTTTGGTTCTGTATAATCTGCATGACATTATCGTGCTGGGTTTCCCTTGGTTACAGTCTCATAATCCTGTTTTGGATTGGAAATCTGTGTGTGTAACCAGTTGGGGCTGCCAATGTGTTAATACCAACATTCCTGTTTTTTCTGCCTCCCCCCAGGCTCAGGATGTTCCTGACTTTTTGATTGATTTTTCTGATGTGTTTAGCGAAAGTAAATCTGCATCCTTGCCCCCCCATAGGAGCTATGACTGCGCTATTGAATTAGTGCCTGGTAGTAAATTCCCTAAAGGTCGCCTTTTTAACTTGTCTGTACCTGAACATGACGCTATGCGGTCTTATATCAAGGAATCATTGGAAAAGGGTCATATCAGACCATCCTCTTCACCCTTAGGTGCCGGATTTTTCTTTGTGGCCAAAAAGGATGGTTCATTGAGGCCGTGTATTGATTATCGTCTCTTGAACAATATTACTGTGAAATATCAATACCCGTTACCCTTGATTTCTGACCTGTTTTCCAGGGTGAAAAACGCTACTTGGTTTACCAAGCTTGACCTCAGGGGGGCGTATAACCTTATTCGCATTAAGCACGGGGATGAATGGAAGACGGCATTCAATACCCCTGAAGGGCATTTTGAGTACCTGGTGATGCCCTTTGGGCTCACTAATGCTCCTTCCGTCTTCCAGTCCTTCATGAATGACATTTTCAGGGATTTTGTGGACAAATTTCTGATTGTTTATTTGGATGATATCTTGATTTTTTCTAATGACTGGGACTCTCATGTGAAACATGTTCGAACTGTATTCCAGATTTTGAGAGAGAATGCTCTGTATGTGAAGGGATCAAAGTGTATTTTTGGCGTACAGAGGATCTCATTTCTGGGATTCATTTTGTCCCCATCTGTTATTGAAATGGACCCGGTCAAGGTTCAGGCCATCTGTGATTGGGTCCAACCTACTTCATTAAAGGCTCTTCAGAGATTTTTGGGTTTTGCCAATTTTTATCGTAAATTTATTGGTAATTTCTCGGTTATTGTTAAACCATTAACTGATTTGACCAGAAAGGGTTCTGATGTGGTGAATTGGCCTCCTGAGGCAGTCTCTGCATTTCAGGAACTTAAGCAGAGATTCACTTCTGCTCCTGTTCTACGGCAGCCTGATGTTTCTCTTCCATTTCAGGTGGAGGTTGATGCCTCTGAAATAGGGACAGGTGCCGTTTTGTCCCAAAAAGATCCAGAGACCTCTAAAAGTAACCCTTGTGCCTTTTTCTCTCGAAAATTTTCTCCTACTGAACGTAATTATGACGTGGGTAATCGGGAGTTATTGGCCATGAAGTGGGCTTTTGAAGAGTGGAGACATTGGCTGGAGGGAGCCAAACATCAGGTGGTGGTCCTTACGGACCATAAGAATCTGGTCTATCTGGAATCTGCCAAGCGACTCAATCCTAGACAGGCCAGGTGGGCCTTGTTTTTCACACGTTTTAATTTTGTGGTTTCCTTTCTTCCTGGCACTAAGAATGTTAAGGCGGATGCCCTCTCGAGGAGCTTCCTTGCGGACTCTCCTGAGTTATCTGATCCTTCTGTTATTTTGAAAGAGGTTGTAGTTCTTTCCGCAATCTCGCCCAATTTGAGACTTGCTCTGGAGGGGTGTCAGGAGGATAGGCCCGAGCGCTGCCCGGTTGAAAAATTGTTTGTCCCGGATCAGTGGAAGGGGAGTGTGATGTCTGAGATTCATTGTTCCGCATTGGCTGGGCATCCTGGAATTTTTGGTACCAGAGACTTGGTTAGTCGGTCCTTTTGGTGGCCTACCTTGTCTCGTGATGTCAGGGAATTTGTGCAGTCCTGCGGGACTTGTTCTCGCTCCAAGCCTTGCTCTCGCTCTAGTGGTTTGTTGATGCCATTACCTGTGCCCAAGAGACCATGGACCCATATCTCTATGGATTTCATTTCCGACCTTCCTGTTTCTCAGAGAATGACCACCATCTGGGTAATTTGTGATAGGTTTTCCAAAATGATACATATTGTGCCATTACCTAAGTTGCCTTCCTCCTCTGAATTGGTGCCGTTGTTCCTTCAGCACGTGGTTCGTTTACACGGCATTCCTGAGAACATTGTGTCTGACAGAGGAGTCCAGTTTGTTTCCAGATTTTGGAGGACTTTTTGTTCTAAACTGGGTGTTCAATTGTCTTTCTCCTCGGCATTTCATCCTCAGACCAATGGTCAAACTGAGAGAACAAACCAGACATTGGAGACTTATCTAAGATGCTTTGTGTCTGCTGATCAGGATGACTGGGTCTCTTTTTTGCCTTTGGCTGAGTTTGCTCTTAATAATAGGGCTAGCTCTGCCACTTTGATGTCTCAGTTTTTCTGTAATTCTGGGTTTCACCCTCGATTTTCTTCAGGACAGACGGAGGCTTCTGTCTGTCCAGGTGTTGACTCTGTTGTGGAGCGTATGCAACAGATTTGGGACCAGGTAGTGGAGAGGTTGTCCCTCTCTCAGGACAGGGCCCAGCGGTTTGCCAACCGGCATAGGACTGATGGTCCTCGGTTTAAAGTGGGGGACTTGGTCTGGTTGTCCTCAAAGAATATTCCTATGAGAGTGGCATCTCCTAAATTTAAGCCTAGGTTCATTGGACCTTATAAGATCATGGAGATTATTAATCCTGTTTCTTTTCGTTTACTTCTTCCAGGGACATTTAAGATCCATAACGTGTTCCACAAGTCCTTGTTGAAGAGGTTTGTTGAGCCAGTGGTTCCTGCTGCTGTGCCTCCTGACCCTGTTTTGGTTGAGGGCAATCTGGAGTATGTGGTTGAGAAAATATTAGATTCTCGTTTTTCTAGACGGAAACTCCAGTATTTGGTTAAATGGAGAGGTTATGGTCAGGAAGACAATTCTTGGGTGTTTGCTTCGGACATCCATGCTAGGAGACTTATCCGTGCGTATCATAGAACTCATCCTGACCGACCTGGTTGCTCAAATGAGGGTTCGGTGACCCCTCCTCAAGGGGGGGTACTGTTGTGAATGGGTTTGAGATGAGTTCTGAGCAGAGGCTCCCTCTGGTGGTTACAAGCAGTGCTAGTCTGTCCAGTGAAGATTGTGAGGACTGGGAATCAGGTGTTACTGACTGGTCTTATATAAGGGAGTCACCTTCCCATCAGGGTTGCCGGTGATCAATTGTTCTGGTCTGAATCCTTTATTCCAGTTTCCCTTGTAGCCTGCTGTGTCGTGTCTGCATCTCCTGCTAACAGATAAGACTTTTTCTTCTTTTGTGTTTGTGCTATATTTTTGCATTTTGTCCTGCACTTCTGTGGGGGCCTTCAGGGTCCCCTCCGGGGGCTTCTGCCCTCTCAGTTTTGTTCAGCCACTGTTGTTTGTACTTTTGCTTTTTCCAGTTTTTTCAGTGGCTGCTGTTTTGATTTTGTTACACCAGAGAACTAATTTAGGTGGTAGAGGTCGTGTGATCTCAGGTGTTTTTGAAATTAGTAGAGTTGGTGCCTTTCAGGGTTTTCTGGGATTGCAGTAAGTACCCTTCCTATCCTTTTCTATTTAGTTAGTTTGGGCCCCAGCGTTTGCTCATACTATTTTCTTTCTGTGTCAGTATTTCATCTTGTCTAACCTCCATTACATGTTTGGGGGCTTTCTCTTTGGGGTTCTGCTCGGGGCAGATAGCTTTCCTATTTCTATCTTTAGGTGTAGTTAGTTTCTCAGGCTGTGACGAGGCGTCTAGGACCAACGTAGGAACGCTCCACGGCTGCCTCTAGTTGTGGTGGTTAGTCAGGGTACTGCAATCTCATAGATTCCAACTGCTCTGGTGTATTGCCTTTTTTACCTGCACTCCTCAGCTACCAAATCATAACAGCAGGGCTGCAATGATGTTGAAATGTGTTTTGGGGGATAAAGTTCATTTTCTAGACAAATATTGACTTTGCAAGTAATTGCTGTTAAGCTGATCACTCTTTATAACATTCTGGAGTACATGCAAATTGCCATTATAAAAAGTGAAGCAGTAGACTTTGTAAAAATTAATATTTGTGTCATTCTCAAAACTTTTGTCAATGACTGTCGTCTCTATTATTCTACCAATCCCTCAATTTTTTTCAGACAACAGCAGTAGTATTAGAGAATTGAATCTATTTCAATTAGCCCTGTAAAGAGCTGTTACTTTAAAGCCTGTTCTATGTTCCACTAATACGCTCTTCCTACTGCAGAAGTTAATTCTCCCAAAAATGCAGCTAACTGCAGTATTATAGCATAGAATCTATTTGCAGTATCTCTAAAAAGGGGTTTTGGTTTAAGATTGCACAATCAGGTACATAAACGCTGTCCCAGCACACAATCACTTCTCCTGCAGCTCTGCCTATTCTTATTCCCCTTACAATCTGAGGAAAATGGCGGCCTTATATAGGCCTGATAATAATGCTATGTGGCCAGCCAATCCCAGTAATACCAGTAACCAACATGGCTACTGTATTACTTTGATTGGCAGGCAATCCTTGCATGTTTAGTGGCTGAAAATGAGGCGCCAAACACGTGGGGCGTGGAATCAAATGCTCAACCAAGTGTCGGGTATCTCAAGCAGCAGGATACTCGATCAAGCATAGTTGCAACCATTGGGTGACCACACATAGAAAAATAGCATATACAGTGGAGAAAATAACATAGTAACATAGTAACATAGTTAGCAAGGCCGAAAAAAGACATTTCTCCATCCAGTTCAGCCTATATTCCGTCAGAATAAATCCCCTGTTCTTCGTCCTTCTAATGAACCTAACAACTGTAAGATACAATATTGTTATGCTACAGGAAGACATCCAGGCCTCTTTTGAACCCCTCAACTGAATTCGCCATCACCACTTCCTCAGGCAAGGAATTCCATATCTCAATGCTCTAACAGTAAATAATCCTCTTTTATGTTGGTGGAAAAACCTTCTCTCCTCCAGACGCAGAGGATGCACCCTTGTGACCGTCACATTCCTTGGTATAAACAAATCCTTGCAGAGATATTTGTATTGTCCCCTTATATACTTATACATGGTTATTAGATCGCCCCTCAGTACTCTTTTTCCTAGACTAAATAATCCTAATTTTGCTAATCTCTCTGGGTATTGTAGTTCCCCCATCCCCTTTATTATTTTGTTACCCTCCTTTGTACTCACTCTAGTGTCATTATATCCTTCCTGAGCACCGATGCCCAAAACTGTACACAGTACTCCATGTGCAGTCTAACCAGGGATTTGTACAGAGGCAGTATAATGCTCTCATCATCTCCCCACGATCCTGTTTGCCTTGGCAGCCGCTGCCTGGCACTGGCTGCTCCAGGTAAGCTTATCATTAACTAGGATCCCCAAGTACTTCTCCATGTCAGATTTACTCAGTGGTTTTCTGTTCAGTGTGTAACAATGATGTTGATTCCTTCTTCTCATGTGTATAACCTTGCATTTATCATTGTTAAACCACATCTGCCACCTTTTGGCCCAAGTTTCCAACTTGTCCAGATCCATCTGTAGCAGAATACTATCTTCTCTTGTATTGAATGTTTTACATAGTTTTGTATCATCTGCAAATATCGATATTTCACTGTGTAAACCTTCCACGAGATTATTAATACATATGTTGAAGAGAATAGGTCCCAACACCGACCCCTGCGGTACCCCACTGGTCACAGCGACCCAGTTAGAGAATATGCCATTTATAACCACCCTCTGCTTTCTATCACTAAGCCAGTTACTTACCCATTTACACACATTTTCCCCCTGACCCAACATTCTCATTTTGTGAACCAACCTCTTGTGTAGCACAGCATCAAATGCTTTGGAAAAATCAAGATATACCACGTCCAATGACTCACCTTGGTCCAGTCTATAGCTTACCTCTTCATAATAACTGATTAGATTGGTTTGACAGGAGCGATTCCTCATCAACCAATGCTGAAATGAAGTTAAACAGTTATTCTCATTGAGATAATCCAGAATAACATCCCTCAAAAACGCTTCAAATATTTTACCAACAATAGAGGTTAGACTTACTGGCCTATAATTTCCAGGTTCACTTTTAGAGCCCTTTTTGATTATTGGTAAAATATTTGCTATGAGCCAATCCTGTGGAACAGACCCCATTGCTATAGAGTCCCTAAATATAGGACATAATGGTTTGTCTATTACATTACTTAGTTCTCTTAGTACTAGTGGGTGTATGCCATCCGGACCCGAAGATTTATCTATTTTAATTTTATTTAACCGGTTTCACACCTCTTCTTGGGTTAGATTGGTGACCCTTAATATAGGGTTTTCTTTGTATCTCGGCATTTCACCTAGCATTTTATTTTCCACTGTGAATACCGTGGAGAAGGTGTTTGATATATTAGCTTTTTCCTCGTCATTTACAACCATTCTTTCCTCACAAATTTTTAAGGGGCCTACACTTTCACTTTTGATTCTTTTACTATTGATATAGTTGAAGAACAATTTGGGATTAGATTTAATTATCTTTAATTAGATCTTTTTAGGTAAAGTTTTTTTTTATCCCTATAGTTTTTTACAGCTTCAACAGTGCCATCCTGCTTTCATAGTTTAAATACTTTCTTTTTACTGTTAATTGCCCCACTTACTTCTTTGTTTAGTCACATTGGGTTTTTCCTATTTCTTGTCCTTTTATTCCCACAAGGTATAAACCGCTTACAGTGCCTATTTAGGATGTTCATAAACATTTCCCATTATCTGTATTCTTATTTCTGAGGACATTGTCCCAGTCAACCAGATTAAGGGCATCTCTAAGCTGGTAAAACTTTGCCTTCCTAAAGTTCAGTGTTTTTATGACTTCCTGACAAATCCCCCTAGCTAAAGGCAAGTGAAACTGTATAATATTGTGGTCTCTATTATATTGTATATTGTACAATATAATTGTATTATATTGTAAATAAGTGTTTGATACACTGCCGATTTTGTAAGGTTTTCCACCTACAATGAATGGAAAGGTTTGTAATTTTTATCTAAGGTAAACTTCAACTGTAAGAGATAGAATCTTAAAAAAATCCAGAAAATCACATTTTATGATTTTTAAGTAATTAATTTGCATTTTATTGTATTAAATAAGTATTTGATAGGATAAAAAACCAGAATTTAATATTTGAAACAGACATCTTTGTTTGCCATTACAGAGATCACACATTTCCTGTAGTTCTTGACCATTTTCACACACCACAGCAGGGATTTTAGCCCACTCCTCTATACAGATCTTCTCCAGATCTTTCAGGTTTCGGGTCTGTCGCTGGGCAACATTGAGTTCAGCTTCTTCCAAAGATTTTATATTGGGTTCAGGTCTGGAGACTGGCTAGGCCACTCCAGTACCTTGAAATGCTTCTTATGGAGCCACTCCTTAGTTGTCTTGACTGTGTGTTTTGGGTCATTGTCATTCTGGAAGAGCATCTTCAATGCTCTTACTGAGGGAATTAGGTTGTTGGCTAAAATCTTGTGATACATGACCCCATCATTCCTCCCTTCAGTATGATGCAGTCATCCTGTACCCTTTGCAGAAATGCACCCCCAAAATATGTTTCCCCCACTATGCCACGGTTGGGAGGTGTTCTTGGAGTTGTACTCATACTTCTTTTCCTCCAAACATGGTGAGTGAAGTTGATACCAAAAAGTTCTATTTCAGTCTCATCTGACTAGATGATCTTCTCACATGTCTCCTCTGGATCATCCAGATGCGTGCGTGAGCATGGGGACCTTGCGTGCCCTGCAGAATTTTAACCCATAACCGCGTAGTGTATTACTAATGATAATGTTTGAGACTGTGGTCCCAGCTTTCTTCAGGACATTGAACAGGTCCTCCCATGTAGTTCTGGGTTGATTTCTGACCTTTTTCAGAATCATCCTTACCCCATGAGGCAAGATCTTGCATGGAGGCCCAGATCAAAGAAAACTGACAATCATCTTGTGTTTCTTCTATTTTCTAATAATTGTGCCAACAGTTTTTGCCTTCTCTTATTTCAGGCAATAAAATGCAATTTAATTATTTAAAAATCATACAATGTGATTTTCTGCTTTTTTTTTTATTTTTAGATTCTGTCTCTAACAGTTGAATTGTACCTATTTGCAGGAGGGTAAACTTGCAAAATCGGCAGTGTATCAAATACTTATTTTCCCCACTGCACTTCTCATGACAGAGTATCTCGATGTGAGATGTTGTTTTCTGAAAGTTACTAATTATTAAAAATGTGCCTTATATTTCTTGGAGCATACAACAGCTACATGATGGGAGTGATTGTGTAGATGATTTGGTGAGTTGCTTTTTGAAATACTCCTTATTGATGATGAAGAAGATAATGCTTGCTATATGTCCCAAGTAAAGCAGGTCTCAAAATTTAAGTGCATAATGACTGTACTGATAGCTGATGTATACAACAATATTTTTGGAAATCCTGAACCCAGAGGAAAGGTAAAGGCCTATTATGATCAAGCAATTTTAGTCTTCTAACAAGAACAAACTGATTTTATAAAAGTCGATCAGAAATTGCTTATTGCCTGTTTACATGGTTCAATAGAGATTATTGAACTATTTGAAATTTGATACTGCTAGCTTCACAGAATATTCCCCCCCAAAAAACAAATACATAGCACAATCAATATAAAAGAGAAATCTCCTTTCCCTGTTATAATGATTGTGCTATGTGATTGTTTTTTTGAAAAGAGCTGGGTGTGATCACTACACGCATAAATATAAAAATTACGAAATTGCTACTCCACTTTAGAACTGCTTCCTATACACAGCAGCGTAGTCTACTCTGAAACCTCAATCTCCTTTTTCTATGAATCCAACCAGTGTGAAGCACAGTACATAACAGAAAAAAGACAAGTGAAAAATACTTACAACCCAGTAAAATCTAAAACCTTTAGTTAGATATTCATAAAAATATGTGGAACCACTAGCAGCTAAAAACCTAACGCGTTTCTATCACAACAAACACCCTTAATAATAGGAGTTTTTCTTAATTTTATTGGGTAGACATGCCGGTATTGTTCCCTTGGCTTTTTCATCTTCCGATTTAGTTTTGTTTCCTCACATGAACAGGTGATGCCATTTAATGTTTTGACCGAGGGACATAGTTACTAGTCCATGTGTGCCAATATATGCCTGACTAGTTTTCAAGCAGCACAATCTGCACACTGCAATAGATTGTGTCTCTGGCAAAATGGAAAAGAATACTCACACCACAAAGATGCCCACACATAGAAATTACTACTACCAAGACATCTCCTGCTCCTGAGATGACTGCAGAACTAGCAGATTTTGACCCAGAGGATCTGTTAGTTACATATTTCTTGCACTGTGTAATGCCAAGGCAAATATCTGTCATGAGAAGAGCACCACCACCTCGACATCTCTATCTGGTTTCCTGGTCTTGACCACTGCAAAGTCATAAACATCATTATTATTGTCATATTGGATACGAATTATAGTTGATTTTGGGAAATGGCATGAACAGAAAGACAAGTAACGACACATGTGCAGTTAGGTGTTAGGCACTGCCCGCAGAAGGGCAGAGCAAAGTGTCGGCAATGTTCCTGCACAGGAGGGAGATTGTGTTTGGCTTACTGGATGACACAGGATGAATCATCCATCTCAATCACAGCGTGAGGATGGCCTTTAGCTATAAAAAAGGAGGGATAGGTACTGCTGCAATGACACCCATTGGATTGCATGGTCCAAATTTGCTTACCTCGTTGGAGCATGTCAAAAGGTTTTTTGGGGATATACAGGGGAGTCAGGACATAATATACAACTTCCTGGATTGCAGCACAGGCACTTAGGATGGTAGTGGTATTGGTTCATACATTAAAAAACTGATGACAGGTTCCTTTTAATACAGGAAACCTTTATCTAACAGGTTCAACAGTTGTAAAATTGATTCCAATTCGCTGTAATTTATTTAAAGGGATTCTGTTAGCGCTGCATGACTGTTCAAACTAAGGTAAGCCGTTCTGTGCTTTATGGTGGGGCCAATTATTTAAATACACCTTTCCACCTGCTAGTTGCCCCTCTGTCTCTACCCTTTTTTAGTTTAATTGACAACTCAGGCTTCAAAGAGCCAAAGAACAGAATAGATAGATGGAAAACAAGCAGTTGGGAAGGTGTATTTAAATGATCAGCCCCGCCATGAAGCACCGAGCACCTGTACTTGGTTTGAACAGTCATTTTGTGCTGGTAATGTTTTCTATACATTGTATATTTGGCACAAACCTTCCTATCTTCAGGTGCAATTATTTTACATAGTATATTTGTATTGATTAATTATCTTTGCCTCCACTTGAATTTAACAAGATAACACGAAGTGAATCCTATGGTCGTGGTTGTGATCCTTCTACACACAGCTTAACATATTAGTAGCTTACATTCAGCCTACATCAAATAACACAGACTTGTAGGGCACAATATGATAACATGTGTTAGTCTGTTATTTCAACAACAGTCCATGTTTCAGTCCCAGATTCTGCCACCTTCACTTTATATTTGTCATCCATAAATAAGATAGTTTCCACCCTCTATTCTTTGGTTACAGGCTTGCAGGGAGTTGACTGTCAAGCCAATCCCATGTTCCTTCGGGCATGACGTCCTATTCTTTAGCATTCTATCTCCACACTCCTTGGCGGATTAGCGGTAGACTTGGGCGTGATTTCATAATATCCTTTATTTTCTGCTCCATTTTCATCAATTAATTGAATTCCCTCTTCCTCCCCAATGTTCAGCAGAAGTTTATCCAGTCACATAAATATAGTTTCTGTCTTACCAGTTATCATTTACATTTTCACAAACTATGTGTACACATGTATTGGTAGATTACCTTTACTCCAAGTATTGCATTTTACTTTATTATTTCTTTTTAAATATCACAACAGTAACTGAACAAAGAAGATTTTTTTAAATTGGTGAGATTTTGTGAAAGAACAAGATGGTGGTGATGCTGTAGCTATTGGGAATCTGGCATTGTGTTGTTCCAAATGTTATTGTGGTTACTATAGCAAATAATTATCTAAATTGTAAGCAGTATGTTATTGTAATGCTTTGGCAAAACTGTAGTAAATTCTGGCTAAAGGGGAATTATTTACACACAGCTACAAAGCTAAATACTCCCAATATATAGCAGCCAAAAAGTCAAACCATAATGACACACCCAGTTTTATTCTGAGGTTTAACTTGTACAGCAAGAAAGCCAGAACAGTGAAACTGTTAAGAAGCATTGATATATGGAGCTTTAGGATGAAATAACTAACAGTGTTGGCATGTTTGCATTTTTCTAGCTGCATTGACGTGTTAGAGGGATGGTGTCAACTTTGGAAACAAAGAAGGAAACATGTATATGTAAAGTTCATCATAGAGATGGTAACTTGGTTATCATCCTAACAAGCTATTTATGGGCCATGTATAGTAGCTTGTACTTCTGGTAGCCAAGAGCACCATTTTGCAGGAAAATACTGTGTAGCAGAACAGCAACCAAACAGAGCCTTCACTATTGGGTTCATGAAAGTCTTAGCAGTTGGCCCCTCCAATGGACAGAAATAATGACATTTCTAAATTATATGTGAACCCCTCTTTATTTTTTGTCCCATACACAAAACAATTGGTTTTACATTTCCACTCTTTTTCATACATATACAGTTAATATTTCCATGTATAAATATCATTGTTTGATTGACAAAATATATTTTTATTAAATAATTAGGATACAAAACTTAGTAGAAATGTTAAACCACATCAGGTTTATTATTCTAATGATTTTAGGGACTGTAATTAATAATTTGGTATCTTGGACACTTACTGTATTAGATATGACTGCAAACCATATAAGTGACATCTGGGAGTATGTCACTGCCTATGGCAAAGGTTTTATTGAGGTTTTCAGCACACACCAAAGGCCTATAGAACAGCTAGACCTCAATGTTGCTATTCACTGCTATTCACTGGTCCATGGGACCTACCGTATTTTTCGGACTATAAGACGCACCGGACCATAAGATGCACCCCAAATTTTGGGGTGGAAATAGCAGAAAAAAAAGATTTTTACAATATGAGGGTCCGTCTTATTGTCTGAATTTTAAGGTACCTGTGGGCCGGCGGTGGTACAGCAGGGGTTGCGGCAGTGGTGTGGCAGAGGTGCGGTGATGCTGATACTGTACTCACCTTCCTCAAGTGAGGTGACGCTGCGGCACAGAGAGCAGAGCCGGGTTTGTGCAGTGGTGTGGCGGTGGCAGAGGTGCGGCGGTGGCAGAGATGCGGCGGTGGCAGAGGCGCGATGGCGGCGTGCACCTGAGCAGGGTCCCTTCCTCAGGTGGTGAAGTGACGCCGTGGCAAGGAGAGCAGACAGGACAGCAGAGCCGGGTTTGTCGGTGGTGGCGGCCATCTTCCTGAGGCGGCGCGTGCGCAGAGTACTCTGCTTCCTGGGGCTTCAGGAAAGAAAGGATTTCATAGGGAGATTTAAGGAGAATATGGAGCCATTGTATGTCCTGGCCACACACCTGTTACGATTTTGACATTTCTGGAACGAGCCAAACGCCTTCCAGAGTCTGTATCAATTCTAGCACTATAAAGCAGTGTATGGACTCCAAGAATAACAGGGACCCGGCCATATCTGATGGCGTCCAAACTGCGGCCCTATGATCTTCTGGGAAGCTGTGATCTTTCACAGGATTTGGGGTATTTAGCACCAAATCCCCAGGCGAAGGGGATAAGGACCATCCTGGGGGCTGAAAAGGGTGTGACCAAGGGGATAAAGGCGTGCACCTGAGCAGGGTCCCTTCCTCAGGTGGTGAGGTAACGCCGTGGCACCGAGAGCAGACAGGACAGCAGAGCCGGGTTTGTCGGTGGTGGCGGCCATCTTCCTGAGGCGGCTCGTGCGCAGAGTACTCTGCTTCCTGGGGCTTCAGGAAAATGGCCGACGCGATCTCTATCTGCGCATGCGCGGCCTACCGCGGCCATTTTCCTGAAGCCACAGGAAGCAGAGTACTGTATCTGCGCATGCGCCGCCTCAGGAAGATGGCCGCCACCACCGACAAACCAGGCTCTGCTGTCCTGTCTGCTCTCGGTGCCGCGGCGTTACCTCACCACCTGAGGAAGGGACCCTGCTCAGGTGCACGCCGCCCACCGCGCCTCTGCCACGCCGCATCTCTGCCACCGCCACTGCCACACCGCTGCCGCAACCCCCCGGTAAGCTGCGGTCGGGCTATAAGACGCACCCCCCATTTTCCTCACAATTTTTTTGGGGAAAAAGTGCGTCTTATAGCCCGAAAAATACGGTAACTATATCCGCTTCCTGTTTTAAATGTGCCACTGACCACTGGATTATGAATGTATGATGTTTTCTTGAGACACATGTTACTCTCTAGAAGCATAACTCTTCGTATCTCCATATGTTATAGAAGTCTCTGAAAACATGCACATGTAAGGTAAATAATTGTGTTAACATATATTCTTAATTCTACCCCTACATGAGCGCCATGGATATAATGCAGGTCATTTCAGCAATATTCATGGACAACACAATGAAAAAAATGAGCTATAAAACTCAAATATATGATAAAAGTATATACTTTATTATATAATTCAATATTAAAAAAGGGTAATGGTTGAAACAAATACTAGGGAAACGATGAAGGGGACGCAATACACTGGGAACAAAAATGAATAATGCAATGATTATTTATAGAGCACTATGAAAAAAGGTTCTTATATCAAAAAGAAGAATATAATTGAATACATGTAAAAAACAAAATGTATCAAGTTGATAAAGTGCCCAAAGAATGCAGTAATTGTAAGAGGTAACAAGAATGTTATACAAAGTGGACCTGCATAAAAATGAATATGCAATGAATGCAAGATATGGCAGAAAAAGCAGAGAAAAAGTTAATAAATAAATAAATAATAAAGTTGCTGTATTAGCAATTTTGATGATCACCTGGTCTGTGTCACCAAACTATGCCTATGTAGGAAATAGATAGGCAATGAATCCAAAATATGGCAAGAAAGGCAGTGAAAGAGTTAATAAGTGATAAAGTGCAAATGCATGTGCAAAAAAGTATAATAACAACAATGCTGCTGATCACATAATCTGTGTCACCTAACTATATCTACCCATGTGTAGAATATAGATATAATGCCACTAGTGATACCTGTTGGAGGATAAAGGGGAGCAGAGTCCACGGAATGTCCCAGAGATGCGTCCACCCCGATACGCGTTTAAGCGTCTGCCTTCGCAGAAATGCGCATCGGGGTGGACGCATAATTTATGAAACAGTACAAACTGCCAACATAAACCAATTTTTCACAGGGAAACATGATTAATTTCACAGAAGGAAGTGTACAAGTGTAAAACAGACCAAGCCTTATTGCCCATTTAGATGAAATGATAATCCACAAATGTGTATTTATAGGTATGATCATTCCCAATTATCGGCCTACTGTATATAAACAGGCCAGCAATTAACCGAGGTACAAACAAAACGCTTGCTCATTGGATGCGATGACTTTTATGGATGCACAAAAAGTATCATTATTGATAGCACATCACCTCATGTGTGTTGAAAATACCGTATTTTCCGGCGTATAAGACGACTTTTTAACCCCTGAAAATCGTCTTCAAATCGGGGGTCGTCTTATACGCCGGGTACGGCGTTTCAGGGGTGTTTACCTAGGGTCTAGGCACTGGGGGACGTCGGCGGCTCCTCTTGTGCAGCCCCCCCAGGCTCTGTGCTGGGGACGGCGGCGGCTCCTCTTGTGCAGCCCCCGCAAGCTCTGTGCTGGGGGGCGGCGGCGGCGGATCCTCTTGTGCAGCCCCTGCAGGCTCTGTGCTGGGGGGCGGCGGCGGCGGCTCCTCTTGTGCAGCCCCCGCAGGCTCTGTGCTGGGGGGCGGCGGCGGCGGCTCCTCTTGTGCAGCCCCCGCAGGCTCTGTGCTGGGGGACGGCGGCGGTGATTCTTTTCTCAATCCCCGGAGGCCCCTGCAGCTCCATTGCTGCGATGCGATGCGATGGCCTCCGGGAAAATGGCCGCTGCATGCTCAGCTTCAGATCTCGTCTCAAGATCTCGGGAGACGAGATCTGAAACTGAGCATGCGCCGCCCTCAGCGGCCATTTTCCCGGAGGCCACCGCATCGCATCAATGGAGCTGCCGGGGCCTCCGGGGATTGAGAAAAGATTCACCGCCGCCGTCCCCCAGCTCAGAGCCTGCGGGGGCTGCACGAGTAGCCGCCGCTGTCCCCCAGCACAGAGCCTGGGGGGCTGCACGAGAGGAGCCGCCGCCATCCCCCAGCACAGAGCCTGGGGGGCTGCACGAGAGGAGCCGCCGCCGTCCCCCAGCACAGAGCCTGGGGGCTGCACGAGAGGAGCCTCCGACGCTGTCCCCAGCACAGAGCTCCCCCAGGCTGCACAAGAGGAGCCGCCACCGTAGCCCAGCGCCTAGACCCTAGGTAAACACCTCTGAAAAGCCCACTCCCCCCACTATATGTTCCGTACCCGGCGTATAAGATGACACCCGGCGTATAAGAAGACCCCCCCACACTTTTAAGACGAATTCATATTTTGACTGTAAAAGTTGGGGGGTCGTCTTATACGCCCAGTCGTCTTATACGCCGGAAAATACGGTAATATGATACCATATAGGGACAGAACAAATGTATTAATGATTGTTCTGTCTCTATCAATGTTTCATCTGTCTTTATACATTATATACTGTTTATGCTGTGGCATGTAATAGTTTGAGTACCCCTGGTCAAAATTACTGTTATTGTAAACTGGTAATCAAATTGAAGATTTAATGATTACCAAAAGGCCTAAAGTTAAAAAGTGCTGGGTGAACCCAAAACAGTAAAGTTCGAGGTCAGTACCGAACACCTACTGTTCGGGCACGGACGTTGAACACGGACTTCATGTTACTAGTCAAGTTCAGCACTCCAAACATTGGGTGTTTTCCACGCTGTCATCTGCGTGACAATGTGTGAAACACCGGGAGCTCTGATCGGTGGTGACGGTGAGATTATCACAGAGGCATCCCAGAGGTCACAGGTCACAAAGGCGTCGGCTGTTGGGAATACTACTCCCATCAGCCTATGCCTGCTGTCACTGAAAACAGTGGGAGCAGGAGTGGCTGATGGGAGTATTTATCAGCCGGCTCCTGCTCTATAAATAAATACATTTTTTTTTAAATGGTGTAAGGTCTTTCTATTTTTGATAACCAGCATGGCAAAACAGATAGCAGCAGGCTGAAACCCTCAGCTGTTAGCTTAATTATGGCTGGTTATCCAGAAAAGAGTCCCCATACTGTTTTGTTTTATTATTTAAATAAATAATTGAAAAGGATGGCATGGGGTCCCCCATTTGTGACAACCAGCCATGTTAAAGCAGACAGCTGGGGGCTGGAATTCTCAGAATGGTAAGGGGCCATGGATATAGGACTCCCTCCCAGCTTAAAAATAGCAGCCCATAGAAAAATTTCTCATGGTTAACTGTGGTAAATTCACTAAGCTCGGCGTTTCACCATGAGACTCTTTCTCACAGTGCTAGCAATGATCTCACTGAGGTCATTGCAGTTCTTCAGCCTGGTTCACACTGAAGTGAGCTGGGAACACAGCCTCAGTGTCATGCTGTAATCTTGATGACATCACCAATAGTCACTGATGCTGCGCTCTCAACAGTTCATTCTCCTACGGCTTTCAGCTTGGATGGTCGCCAATCAATTATCGCAGATATGGATTACGGCATGGAACATTATGTCTAACAGGTGAGGGATGTTGTTTGTTTTTTTATTTTTGTTTTTTTTTTTTTACAGGAGACCAGGGCTTCAATGGAATGGGAATAAGGTTATTATAACTGTGTTTGTTATTTTTAAATAAATTTGTAAAACAGTGTGTAATTTTATTTCAAATAAAGGACTTTATTCTGTGTGCTTTTTACTGAAAATATGACTATGGGGTTTATAATGGAGAGTCATATAGATGCCTCTCCATTACTAACTGCTGGGCTTGTACTATCACCTGAAAATACAAAGGTGACATCAAGTGGGAAGAGCCAAGCAAAGTGCCAGAATTGATGCATCAAATAGATGTGCCTTTTCTGGGGAGGCTGCAGTTGCTATTTTTAGGCTGGTAGGCAATATCCATGGCCACTTACGATCCTGAGAATACCAGACCCCAGGTGCCTGCTTTAGCTTGACTTGTAGTCAAAAATGGGGGTGACCCTACGCCGTTTTGTTAAATTAATTTACTTAAATAATTTAAAAAATCGACTTGGGGGCCCCCCTATTTTTGATAACCACTAGTGTTGAGCGATACGATACTGCAAATATCGGGTATCGGCCGATATTGGCTGTATCGGAATTCCGATCCCGAGTTCCGATATTTTCGTCATATCGGATACCGGAATCGGAATTGTCACTGTCACTGTCAGTGTCCGTCGGTCGGGTCTGTCAGGAGTCAGCGGCACTTACCCGGCAGAAGATCTCCGGCGGTCACATCCCGGGCTGCTTAATGGCCGCCATCCTCTTCTCCCCGGCGGTCACATGCAGTATCTCGCGATAACTGCAGTGACTGCTGGGTAATCGCGGCCGTAAAGCAGTCCGATGACGTCACCGCCGGGGAAGCAGGTAATCAGCTGTGCTGCGCCGGGATGACAGGCTCTGCCTGTCATTCCGATGTAGCAGAGCTGGATCGTCGTGGGACAATCGTTACTATGGACTGCGTCGGACAGGTGGTATACTGTTGGTTTGTTTTTTTTATTTTTTTACAGGAGATCGATGGCGTCGCAGGAATGAGAGAGTAATAAAAAAAATGAAAACTGTGTTGTCTCTTTTATTTCATTAAAAGACTTTTTTCTTGCTTAGTCTTTTTTTATGCATTTAATAACTTTGGGATTAATAATGGATCGGTGTCTTATTGACGCCTCTCCATTATTAACCGGGCTTATTGTCACCGTGCAATCAACGGTGACATTAACCCCTTATTACCCCGCTTGCCACCGCTACAGGGCAAGTGGGAAGAGCCGGGTAAAGTGCCACAATTGGCACATCTTTTGATGCGCCAAATGTGGGGCTGCTGTAGCCTGGTATTATCAGGCTGTTGAGGGCAAAATCCATGGGCCTTGACAGTCTTTTAATACCAGGCCGCAGCAGTCTGCATTTAACTTAGCTGATTAACAAAAATAGGGGGACCCCACGCCGTTTTTTTTTCGAGGGGATCCCTATTTTTGTTAACCAGCCAAGCTAAGCAGACTGCTGTGGCCTGGTATTATCAGGCTGGCAAGGTCCATGGATATTGGATCCTTACCAGCCTGAAAAACCAGGCCTCAGCGTCTGCTTCATCTGGCTGGTTAACAAAAATAGGGGGGACCCCACGCTAATTTTTTTCGAGGGGATCCCCTATTTTTGTTAATCAGCCAAGATATGCAGACTGCTGTGGCCTGGTATTATCAGGCTGGCAAGGTCCATGGATCTTGGCTCCTTAACAGCCTGAAAATCCAGGCCTCAGCGGTCTGCTTCATCTGTCTGGTTAACAAAAATAGGGGGGACCCCACGCCATTTTTTTTTCGAAGGGAACCCCTATTTTTGTTAATCAGTTCCCTCTGACGTCACTGATGGTGTCCCTGGCTGACCTGAAGTGAAAGTGGAAAGCAATCAATTAAGCTTTCCACTTCCTCTCCTGTCAGCCAGGAGAGGAACTCATTCATTTGGGGTTTACTGTGAGGCTGCAGCATTAGCTGCGGTCCCTGCAGTAAACATTAACCCTTTCTGAAGGATTACACCGTGGGACCTGACTGTGCATCGGATTGGTAAGAATAATTTTGCTTTATTATTTTATTTTTATTACAGGAAATGGTTTTAGCAGGTAAATAAAATATGGTCAAAAACTGTGTGATTATTTCATTAAACTTTTTTTTATTAAAGTGTGTGTGTTTGATTTTTCTTTCATACAATAGGATTAATAATTGATAGTTGTCTAATTGACAGCTCTCAATTATTAACCTGGCTTAAAGTGACCTTTCAATTGCAAGGTCATTTTAACCCTTATTAACCCATTCGCCACCGCTACAGGGCAATGGGAATAGACGGGCAAAGTGCCAGAAAGGGCAAATCTAATTCGAGATTTGCCCTTTCTGGGGTGTCTGGGGCAGATGTTAGTAGCCGGGGGGGGGGCAAAAATAATGGTCCCTCTCTGGGCTATTATTATCTGCCCCCACTCACTGGCTTTGTCTGTCTGGTTGCGAAAATAGGGCGGGAGCCCACGCATTTTTTTTCAGCAATTTTACACCTCATATATATATATATACATGTCATTGAGTTTGTGACACATATATATATATATATATATATATATATATATATTTATAGTTCATACACTTCTACATAGTATAATAGCCGCTAATTCAATTGCCGGCTTTTGTGAAAATGCAGAACCCGACATGAAATGACATTTGGTGTACATAGGGTTAACCATGTCCTTTGCTATCTGATTTGCACAAACAATTAAATCAGTCTATGTGTGCAAAATTTCACACCTGTAGGGGTTAATTAAAGGTGTAAATTCGTAGCAAAAAAGTCCGTTTTTTTACAACGAATTTACACCTTTAATTAACCCCTACAGGTGTGAAATTTTGCAAACATAGACTGATTTAATTGTTTGTGCAAATCAGATAGCAAACGACATGAAAAGACATGCTTCTGTCTTTTCACTGAAGCCGGCTTTACCCGGCAATTGAATCAGAGGATATTTTACTATGTAGAAGTGTATAAACTATACATATATGTATATATATATAGTCACAATGACATGTATATATATATATATATGTATTCTATGTGTGTATATTTAGTGTTTACAAGGAAAGAATGGGTTTTTTTTAGTTCCGATATTTTGTTCCCATAGACTTACATGGGACTTCCGGTATCGGTATCGGGTATCGCCGATATTTTAATGGTATCGGCGATACCATTCCGATTCCGATACTTAGGGATATTGGAAAGTATCGCTCAACACTAATAACCACCCATGATAAAGATGATAGCTGAGGGTTGCAGAAAGTGGCTGACAGATTTGCCATGTCATTATGCGGCCCTCGCTGACAATTAGAAGAATGCAGCAGGTGCTGTGAAACCTGAGTTTGGTAAGGGCCCTCAGGTGACCATGTATCATATATTTGGGAGAACTCTCACTCCCATATTTGTGAAGTCCCTCCCTCGTTCCAAATTGCTAGCTAGATAGTGGAATACTTATTCCCTATCACTTTACAATGCCAGATAAAACATACCCATCTGAATTTTGGGCTTCGACCACCAACACCACCACCACGTCCATCACCATGTCATTTTGCCGCCCTCGCTTCACTTATTCAGAGGGCCACCAGGTGCTGTGAAATCTGCGTTTTGTAAGGACCACGGTTCATTTTTGCCACCAGATCCCAATTGAACCACTGTCATAGCGGGTGAAGCCGCTGTAAGGTGAATATAATACAGGAGTTGGGTGAGCTGTATGAACAATGTCTGTAAATTGGATTCTAACCAACAAACTAAAAGCATTAGAATCAAATTCGGAATACAGTGTATTGTGGTCATCCTGTCATACCTGAAATAAATGTCAGGAACATGTACAAGCCTCATTTTACTTGGAAGTAGCCTCCACTAGTGAAAGAGACAGGAGTGCCATTGACCAATCTGCACAAGCCTACACACTTCTGCTGGAAACTACACAACCAGGCAGAATGTATCTTTTGCAAGTTTTTGAGCAACAATGGATTAATTTCAGGATATATACCAGAGAGTGTCAAGGTCGGTGGAGTGTATTACTCAGGTGACAGGCAGTGCTACAGAGCTCAGGTAAAGGCCTTAGCGTTGCAAATACCATGTTCCAATATGTGGAATGCTGTGGTCTAAATAGATCTGTGGAGCGTATTAACCCAGACTCTTAGACGTGCTTAAAATATACAGAAACTGGCCAATACCACACCACCATTTTTTTTGTAAGGAACCAAATTTAGAAAATGTAAGGGAAGCACCAGCTTAATAAAGAGACAGAAGTCTCATTTAGGAGCCTGGAAAAATCAGTAAATCAGTAATTGTCTTTGTCCAGCACCGGACAAGGTAAATTGCTACCGAATATGTATGCCCTACCTAACTAACAATTTGTGAACAAACATATTGTTAAGGTACTGCGGAACTCACCTAATAGATATTAATGAGAGGTGCTTTCGCAGCTCGTGGTCCACCGTGCAGGCAGAGCCTGCTGCTAGTAAGATGGCGTAAATAGGCAGTGTAAGCGAACTCTGTTATCCCGCAGAGTCGCAGATGTAAACGCCGTAGCACCATATGTAGCACACAAAGCTTGGCGGGAAGAGTGGATGAACCTAGAGAGATTAACCCTTTAAGGAGCACTTTCGGAGCAAAATCCCTCGCGTCTAATGACCCTGCACCCATGGTCACGGAACATGACCGTTTACTCATTTGCTGGGACATCGGTTGGCATAATGTCCTGGCTGCTGACACACTCTACAGACCACGGATACTCGAGTGGTCCGAGACTTAGATCCCACTCGAGTTGTCTCCACGGTCTCTGGGGAGTCGGCACCCGAACGGGAAATTTGGCAAAGGTGGGTGCCAGCCGAAACCTCTGCCTACACTGGTCGGCTCTAACCTCCGCTTCATGAAAACGGAAGTCGATGGGGGTAGATATAGAAATGAGTTTCTCCAGTGTGGCAGGAATCTCCCTGGTAGCCAAAGCATCCTTTACATGGTCTGCCAGTCCTCTCCAGAACACTGGAATAAGAACTTTATCTGGCCACTCTAATTCAGAAGCCAAAGTCCGAAATTGGACTGAGAACTGGCTGACCATGGACAAGCCCTGTGACATTGCCAGCAGTTGGAGTGCCTTATCGTGCGTGACCTGAGGTCCTAAAAAGACCTTTTTCAGAGCTTCCAAAAACCGAGGAGCACTCCGCACCACACGATCGTCACGCTCCCACAGCGGCATTGCCCACTCAAATGCTCTGCCTGACAGAAGAGACACAATAAAAGCCACTTGTGCCCGTTCCGTGGGGAAACGTGTTGCCAGAAGATCAAGCTGTATAGAGCACTGACTCACGAATCCCCGACAATGTTTAGTCACCCGTAAACTTGTCTGGAAGTGGGAGGTGGGATAATGTCGGAGCAGAGGTAGCGGTGGACAAACTGGCTGCAGCTACGCTAGCAGCCTGAACAGCGACTGCGGTAACATCCACAGCTGAGGTTGTGCGCTCAAGGACCACCAACCTACCCTCCAGCTGCTGGATGTACTGCTGTAGACGCTGGTCGTCCACCATTTTACTAGCCAGACCCTGGCGCTAGTATTATGTTAAGGGACTGCGGAACGCACCTAATAGATATTAATGAGAGGTACATTCGCAGCCCGGGGTCCACCGTGCAGGCAGAGCCTGCTGTTAGTAAGATGGCGTAAATAGGCAGTATAAGCGAACTCTGTTATCCCACAGAGTCGCAGATGTAAATGCCGTAACACTATATGGCGGAATAAGTGGTCTCTGTTAACTCACAGAGCCGCTGTAACAAGGACTGTGTCCTGTTAGACTCACAGGAAACACAGATGACTGCTAAGTGGATTGCAGTCTGTGGTCATGCAATCAGAACCCAAGCAGTAATCTCCTCACCGGAGTAGCCGGTGTTCTAATAGTGCTTTCAGCCGAACCCTGAACACGTGCATACAATCTCCTCACCGGAGGTGCCGGTATTCTAGGGGCTTATTTCAGCCAGACCTAACCACACGCATACATGACCACACTGGCGCAAGCACGTAACAGATTTGATATTAGCGCCCGGCCGTGCGGAAAAGACAGCCTTTTATAGCAGCCACGAGAAAAAGACCTTCCAGGAAGGACCAATGGGAAGCTGCTTCAGAACATCAACAGCCAGAGGACCTTCCTTAAGGACCAATAGGAGTGGCAACTGTATCTGAGCATGTGACCCCTGATCTCCAATGGGAGATCATGCTCTGGGCACGCTCAGATGAAGCAACAAAGGACTTAGTCCTAAAGACGTCTGCTCGCCGCTGACCAGCACTGGCTACAATAGCAGAACCTAAAGAGGCAGCAGCAAGTCTCTGCACAGTATTAGACCGGGCGAGACGCTGGGACCGACGTCTTTGTTGATCAGCCTCCACTGCGGCCGGATATGGATGGGGGACCACAGCTGGACTGGTTCGAGACTCCCCTTGTGCAGCAGCAGGAACTCAAACCCTAACACATATATGCATTGCTGACAAGGGACAACTGAACGCTGCGCTGGGAAAATAAACTTGACGTGGTTGCTGACTGTTGTGTCTGTGCAACTACAGGTTGTGGACAGGAGGCCTCAGCACCTCCTTCCTGGACAGCAGAGTGGGAATGATGTAACACAGGGAAAGGCCAGTGGTTTCACCGTCAGACACGTATTTTGTGCCCAGGCATTCCGCCCACCTACTGGAGTGCTGCATATATGAGCAGTATATGGCATATGTTAACAGAGATATTATTACTAATTTCCCTTTAGAATTGGATGTGTGGGTAAGATTTTCAAACTAGCAGCATATACTGTATATAGAGCATGTTTCATTACTCATATTATTATTCTGTGTAAGGCTGAAACCTGAAGAATTGTGTGGAGCATATTAATGCATTTATTTTCAAAAATGTCCATGTGCAGGCCAAAAAACAACATCAGGCTATCAGATACATGCCTGAAGAGACCATGAAAAGGGCAACACAATAAAAAAGTATAATAATCGACAATATACAGATTGAGAGTAGAAATTTGACCATTGCACAATGTATGAAGATTTCCAAAAATTACCCAAGGGGGCTGTATCATACACGCTAAAAGACACCATGATGAGAACATCACAATACAATTAGCAGTTATTACAAGAGGTAGAGATATAGAGTACAAGTTTCACCATTGCACAATGTGCAAAGTTTTTCCAAAATTTCTCAAGGTGCTGCCCTGTATCATACACCCTGAAAGACACCATGATGGGAACATCACAATACACTTAGCAATAATTACAAGAGGTAGAGAGTAGTGTTGAGCGATACTGCTTGGTATCGGAAAATATCGGATCGGAATGCAGTCGCCGATATCACTAAATATCGCCGATATCCGATTCCGATAGCGGAAGTCCCATGTAAGTCTATGGGAACAAAATATCGACATTAAAAAAAAACATTCTTGCCTTGTTGGTTAATTGTACATGAAGGAAAACAACAAAGAGTAATGTAGAATGTATTGGGGGAGGTGAGGAGACAATAAAGGCATACATGTTTAACCCAATGCATTGGAATAGCATTAATATATATTTTTTTTTAAATACGTTTGCATTGACTAACAAATTGACAATGTTGTTAACCTTTTTTCTATTTTGGCAAATATGTATGTTTCACAACTTCCATGCTCTTCACCTTTTTAACTTTTGCCAGTGCCACACTTTCTCCTTCATAATCTTCATCAGCATCATCATCTTTCTCATCAAATTATTCTTCATCTTCACCTTCTTAATCTTCTTCTTAAACTTCTTGCTATTCATGTTTTTGTTTACATTACTCATATTGTTATTATTAAACTAATTAATCTTCTTCATATTCAAATTATTCATCTTCTTCCTCTTCATCTTCTTCATCATATTAGAATTTCTTATTTGTGACAGAGATTCCTGTACTTGTAATCTGTAAAAGTATGAATTGTTCATCCTTCCGTTCTTGCTGTCACAAAAGATTTAAATTACAACAGTATTTGTCTGTGTTCAGTTTAGCCTGCAGCAGCAGGCATTTTCCAGGGGCACCACGAGGAGGAACGGACTCACCCCCATACACTGCTTAGTCTTCTTCTGCTTAGAATTTAGAGCATATATTTTGCTCTTCATTTTGGTCTTATACTTCATGTTCTTCTGCTTTTTGATCTTCTGCTTATTGTTCTTCTGTCTCTTGTTCTGTATCTTGTAGTTTGTCTTAACCTTCTTTGTCCTGTTGGTGATCTTCTTCTGGGTAATCTTTTATTTTTTCTTTGTGATGGTGTTCAGGCTGGTTGGCTTCCTGATTGTCGTCCTTGTTGTCATCATCTTCTTCTGGGTGGTCTTTAAGGTCGTCTAATTTCCGAGAACCAGCTGACGTTACTGGAACCCTGATGGGTATGACATGGAGCAAGAGACAATGGAAGTGACGAGGACCAGCTGACTGTGCTGGAACCCGGACGGGTAGCAGAAGGAAAAGAGGCAATGTCACAACCGAGTACCAGCTGACGTTACTGTGACACGGTTACTAAGCAGGAGGTACCTGTGCTCCAAAGCACTACCAAGGACCAGCAGACGTTGCTGGAACTCGGATACGGAGATGGAGGCACCTAGGCCAAAGGCACTGGGGAGAACCAGTTGACGGTTCTGGACCCCGGACGGGTAGCAGAAGGAAAAGAGGCAATGTCACAACCGAGTACCAGCTGACGTTACTGTGACACGGTTACTAAGCAGGAGGTACCTGTGCTCCAAAGCACTACCAAGGACCAGCAGACGTTGCTGGAACTCGGATACGGAGATGGAGGCACCTAGGCCAAAGGCACTGGGGAGAACCAGTTGACGGTACTGGACCCCGGACGGGTAGCAGAACGCACCCATGAAAATGTAAGTTGACAGGACGCAAGCCGTCCGCAGTTACCGAATCACACAGTCCTACAGTGGGTGCTTGTCCTATTGTCACAATGGAAACAGCCTATATTTACATATCCCACAGCACACATAGGAATCACGTAAACTGCAGGCACCATAGAGTCGGCTAACCCGAATGCAACACGACAGCACAACTTATTGGAGGATAATTGACGTTCACACTGCCAGGAAACAGCTGTCTTGCTGTAACCAGGCTGGCCAGGAGTCAGTACCCCTGCCAATTACTTCCGAGCAACAAATGGCGGTGTTGTAGCCCAGAGAGTAGAGTTCAGGTGGTAGAAAGATGAACATAACAGGAGACATGGAAAACGTTGCCAAACAGTTATTTAATCTGAAAACGGACAGGCAAATTCAGGTGAGATCCATGCCTTGTTCATTTTCAGAAAAGTAAGCCGGTCTACATTCTCTGAGGATAGTCGCATGCGACGGTCTGTTACTACACCACCTGCAGCACTAAAGACGCACTCAGATAATACACTGGCAGCAGGGCAAGCCAGCACCTCCAATGCATACTGGCTAAGCTCTGGCCATGTATCCAACTTAGAGACCCAAAATTTGAAAGGGGAAGAGGCATCTGGGAGTACACTTAGAGGGAAAGCCAAGTAGTCTGTCACCATCTTACGGAAACGTTTCTTCCTGGTGACTGGAGCCGTCTCGGATGGTGTAGACCTTGCTGGCGCTGTCACAAAACTTCGCCACATTTCTAACATACAGCTCTTGCCCTGTGCAGAGGCGCTGCTTCTGCTCCCTCTTGTTGTAGAGGTGTCTACACTGCCTCGACGCACAGAGCTGCTTTGTAAAGCAGTAGCAGCAGCAGCTCTCTCGGCTGGAATGTACAACTGTATGGATTGCACCAGTGTGTCTTGGTACTCCTGCATTTTACGTTCCCGGTTCACCGGTGTGATGAGGGTTTGTAAGTTGTCCCGGTATCGAGGGTCTAGGAGGGTGTACACCCAATAATCTGACGTGGTGAGAATGTGGGCCATGCGGCGGTTGTTTCTCAGGCAATGAAGCATGAAATCAACCATGTGCTGCAGACTCCCAACTGGCCAACAAAAGCTGTCCTCTGGAAGAGGCGTCATCTCTGCCTCCTCTGCATCACCCCACCCTCGCTCTACATACTGACTACAGCGTTGTGTACCTCCCTCTGTAGGGATTTCTTCCTCCTCCATTGACTCCTCCTCCTCATCCTCCTCACAAAGTGAGCCCTGCCCAGCCCTTTATGAGGAACCACGGTGCGCTGACTGTCCTGAAGGTATTTTAATTTGTGACTCCTCATCCTCCACCTCTTCCAAAACCTCTTCCTTTAGTGCTTTCAGTGATTTCTGAAGCAGGCAGATAAGGGGGACAGTCATGCTGACTAGTGCATCATCTGCACTCGCCATCCGCGTGGAGACATCAAAAATGTTCAGGAAGGCGAAATCTGACTTGCAGAGCTGCAATGCGCGATCTGGCCATGCTGGAACGTCGCAAGTGAGCACACTCTAGGCGGACCTTGTGCAGCAGTGCATCAAGATCCGGATAGTCCCTCAAAAAACTCTGCACGACCAAGTTGAGCACATGTGCCAGACATGGTATGTGAGTGAGGTTGCCAAGGCCCAGAGCTGCCACCAGATTTCGGCCATTGTCACACACTACCAAGCCTGGCTGGAGATTAGCTGACAAAAACCACACGTCGCTCTCCTGCTTGATGGCATCCCAGAGCTCCTGCGCTGTGTGGCTTCTATTTCCCATGGGAATTAATTTCAGGATAGCCTTTTGACGTTTGGCCACGGCTGTGCTCATATCGGTCGCAACAGGTAAGCGTTCACGGGTCCATGTGGAGGTATACCGTGACGGCTCGTGCAGCGATGATTCTGAGGAACTGGAGTAGGAGGAGGAATCAATGTGTACAGACTGGATTCCTGCAATCCTTGGAGTTGGCAGAACACGTACAGCGCCACTGGCAAGATCTGTACCCGGCTCCACAACATTGACCCAATGGGCAGTGAGGGAAAGGTATCGTCCCTGGCCATGGGTACTGGTCCACGCATCGGTGGTCAGGTGGACCCTGCTACTGACGGCGTTTAGTAGCGCATGTTTAATGTTTCCCTCGACATGTTTTTGCAGAGCAGGGACGGCTTGCCTGCTGAAATAAAATCGGCTTGGCACATTATATTGTGGGACTGCCAATGCCATAAGTTCCTGAAACTGTCAGTCTCCACCAGCCTGAATGACAGCATTTCAAGGGACAGGAGTTTTGCAAGGCCAGCATTCAGAGCCTGTGCTCGTGGATGGTTTGCCGAGTATGGCCGTCTTTTATCCCATGCCTGTGCTACCGATGGCTGTTTTGTGGCCTGGGAGTGTGAGGATGACAGGGAACTTGCAGCTGTGGGTGCAATAACACTGGGTCTCTGGACAACAGTGAAAGAGGTTCTTCCATGCTGATCCTGTGAGGAAGCCGAACCAGCTGTGTGTGAGCTGGAGTAAGAGGCTCCAACACGACCTGAAGATGTAGGTGCTGCTGAAGGTTGGCCTACATCTCCAGTGTGTCTTTGTAACTCAGCTACGTGCTTTGTCCGTACATGTTTCCACATATTTGTGGTATTCAGGTTACTGATATTTTTACCTCTTTTAACTTTTTGCTTACACAGCTTGCATTGAACATAGCAAATATCATCTACAACTCTGTCAAAAAAGGACCACGCAGTGCAAGTCATGGGAGCGCCAATTTTGACATTTCTAAGAGAACTGCTCCCAACAGGTGCCAAACTGGAGGCTACAGGCAAGCGAGTCTGCAGCCTACCTCTCCCTCCTCTTTGTACCGTTGGGCCAATCTCTTCCTCAGAGCTGCTCCCACCACCTTCCTGCTGCTCACGCCATGTTGGGTCTCGGACTTCATCATCTCCAGTACCCTCTTCCAACACCTGCTGCTGTTGGGTGGTCTGGCCAGCACCATGCTCAACAGAAAATGGCAACTGAGTCTCATCATCATCAGATGCGTTCTGCGGTGTGCTGACCATCGGCACTGGCTCACCCGCCTCTTCACATTCAGAGAGACACAGCTGTTGCGCATCACTGCATACTGCCTCTTCTTCACATTCCAGAATGCTGCTTGGCTGGGCCCCTGTTTGCAAGGCAACAGATTCTGAGAACAGAAGCAGAGACTCAGCTGGCTCCAGTTCAGAACTCTCTGACTGCCTGGGCAATTTGGCAGGCGGTGAAGAGCCAGATGGTTGTTCAACAGTGCTGTGTTCCTGAGAGGAGGTGGAAGGAATTGAAGTCGATGCATTGGCTGCCATCCAACCAACAACGGCTTCAATTTGTTCTTCCCGCAGCAGGGGGGTACGCTGAGCTCCTACCAAAGTGCGCATAAAGGAACGCTGACGGGGAAAACTGGTGGATGCTGTGTCACTGGGTGCGGCAGCAGCCACAGAATCCCCACGTCCTCTCCCTGCTGAAACTCCACGGCCACGACCACGTGCCTTACTCCCTGCCTTCTTCATCTTGGTAGATTGATAAAGAAAGTCAGAAAAGTTATAAGGCCTAAGTGTGGTTATTACGCAGAGACTGAAGTGAACACTGAAACACAACTGTTCACAATCTGTGAAAGGCTACTCCTTTGTCTACTTCTATAGTGTTTGCAACCAATGTATTGGATACGAATGGAAGCGCGTCACACTAATAGTTAAATTGCATGGAGCAGCAAGAATTACACTGAAGAAAAAAAAAAAAGAGTCTGTGAGTGACACGTGCAGATGCCTACAGACAGCGTTGCATGCAGAGCAAACTGCAGCGTCACCTGCACTCACACACACCTTGCAGAGCTGTTAAAACAACACTGCAGGCAAAAGGAAGCTTTACACAGCGGTTGGTGATAGCCTGCCTACAGCACAGTACAGTAAATCGCAATCTCTAACTGTCCCTCAGAGCCAGCACAGCAGCGTTCTGTCCCTTACTGAATTCACAGCACAGTGAAGCTAAAATGGCGGCGGCGCCTTTTATACACTGACTGAAGAAAAAAAAAAAGAGTCTGTGAGTGACACGTGCAGATGCCTACAGACAGCGTTGCATACAGAGCAAACTGCAGCGTCACCTGCACTCACACACACCTTGCAGAGCTGTTAAAACAACACTGCAGGCAAAAGGAAGCTTTACACAGCGGTTGGTGCTAGCCTCACTAAATCGCAATCTCTAACTGTCCCTCAGAGTCAGCACAGTAGCGTTCTGTCCCTTACTGAATTCACAGCACAGTGACGCTAAAATGGCGGCGGCGCCTTTTATAGTGCATTCTGACATCATTTCAGCATCCAATCACAGACATGCCATTAGTTAACATGACCGCAGCAGTACAGGATGTGCCCACACTTCTTAGGATTCCTCATTGGCTGACTAAAATCACATTGCCTCTCAAAGAATTATGGGAACTTCCGATTCCGGTATACGATATATGGAAAATTTCGAAACAAATTATCGAAAGGCCGATAGAGCTAATATCGGCCGATACCCGATACTTGCAGTATCGTATCGCTCAACACTATAGAGAGTACAAGTTTCACCATTGCAGAATGTGCAAAGGTTTCAAAAAGTACAAAACAATATCCATGTGGGGTGTACATAAATGTCTACTAAGTACTAGTTGCAGAAGCAGGAGGAGGAGAAGAAGTATAAGTTGATTTCCTGAACAAAATGATTTTGGATTGTATAGGATGGACGTTAAGACAACTTCCAAAAAAAAAATTTGGTCTACATTTTACATTTAGAAGAGTCAGCCTGTCTAGATTTTCCATTGACATCTGTGTGCGCCAATCCGTTATGATTGCACCTGCCAAACTAAAAACGAGGTCAGACAACACACTCGCGGCAAGGTATGGAAGCATCTCCAAGGCGTACAAGACAAGGTCGAGCCAAGTGTGCAGCTGGGACAACCAATAGTTAAAGGGCACTGATGAATCAAGACGGATGCTAGTATGGTCAATTAAGTAGTCCTTCACCATCTTGGTCAACTTCTACCTCTTCATCATAGTTACATCCACAGACAGCTCTTGCTGATGGGACGGTCTCATGAAAATGGCCCAGGTGATGGACATTCCTCCCCTGTGTTTCACCTGGTGATTGTGGCCCTCCGCTGTTAATCATTGTGGTAGAAAAGAGCAGGTACCTCTGCCACTAGCGTTGTCTGAGGGTAATCTTTTTACCAAGTCTTCCACTACGGACCTCTGGCATGCATGCACTGAAAATGGCACGTCTGCCTCCGACATTAGAGAAGCAAATTTCTCCTTGTACCATGGGTCAAGAAAGGTGCACAGCCCCTATTTTATGGTGGACAAAACATCTTTCATGCGAGGGTATTGGGAAAGGCATCTAGACATGAACTGTTCCATGTGTGGCAGGCTACAAAGATTTAAACCTTCAGTGTCCTCATCAGGAAGAGCAGTAACCATCCACTCCTCTTCACGATGCATAGCCTCCTCCTTCTCCTCTTCAGGTCTTCCATGCTGGGCAGGCATGAAGCTGGGATTGGGAGTCCCCTCTGCAGCACAGAGCAAAAAATCCTGTTTCTCCTCCTTATCCTCTTCCTCCTGTTCCTCGTCATCATCCAATTTGGCCTGAGAATACTATGTGAGGCTGGGTGTGTGGTATCAGCCACTGTACAATCTTCCTCCATGCCACCTGCTCGGCATTCAAAGCTTCTTCTTTCAGATTCTGCAGCAAACATTTTAATAGACAGAGTAGTGCAATGGTTACGCTCATAATAGCATCATCAGGGCTCACCATCTTGGTGCCGTACTCAAAATATTGAAGAAAGTCACATAGGTCAGCGATCCACACCCTCTCAGTAGCTGTTATGTGTGGGGGCTGAGTGTTACTCTGATGGGCATTGAGAGGCTGGAATTCAGAGACTGCCTTCTGCTGCTCACTAAGCTTTGCCAACATATGGAAGGTCGTATGCCAGTGTTTGGTCAGGTAATCAGAAATGAGCGCTGATATGGCGTACCTTGGTAAGTAGGTCAGGCAAATCAGGATATGTTTTTAAAAACTACTGTACAGTCAAATTCTGCACATGGACCTTGCATGGAATGTGTACCAGCTTGCCGAGCTTTAAAGCCACCATCAAGTTACGCCCATTATCGCACACAACCAGACCTGTTTGGAGGTTCAGCAGGGAGAGCCACTGATCGTTCTGTTCTTTTATCACTTTCAACTACTCAGCTGCGTTATGAGCTTTATCACCTAAACAGCTGAGCTTCAGCAGAGCATGCTTCCTCTTTACCAAGGCAGTCCACAGATTTCCCAGCTGTGAAATGAGGGGGAGGCTAGTTCCGTTGAGGATGGATAGGAGGAGGAGAGACAGGAAGTGGAATACAAAGAGCCTGAAACCCTGATGGAAGTTGGGCTCGCTATTGTTGGTGTGGGTAAGATGTATGATGACCCAGCCTCTGACTCTGTCCCCGACTCCTCCAGGTTAACCCAGTGTGCCATCAGGGAAATGTATTGTCCCTGTCCACAAGAATTTGTCCATATGTCTTGTTGAACTTCCCTGTGACTGCGTCGGCCAGAGCACCACTGATATTGTGTAACACGTGCTTATTTAATGAGGGGACTACACACTGGGAAAAATAGTGTCAGATGGGAATCAAGTACTGTGGGGCTGCCACCACCAAGATGTCGTGGAAAGACTCAGTTCCCATAAGTCGAAATGGCAACATTTCTAGGGCTAGCAATCTGGAAATGTGGGTGTTTAGTGTTTGGGCCTGTGGGTAGATGGCTGAATATTTCTGCTTTCTAGTAAATGTCAAGGGCAGTGACAACTGAACGCTGCACTGGAACAACAAAGTGGAGGGGGTTACTGACTGCTCTGTGCGTGCAACCGCTGGTTGTGGGCAGGAGGCATCAGTGCCTGCTTAATGGTCAGCAGATTGAGAAGGCCGTAACACAGGAGAAGGGGCAGTGGTTTCACCCTCAGACACGAATTTGGTACCCAGGCATTCTGCCCACCTCCTGGTTTGCTTGGCTGCCATGTGCTTTTGCATGCTAGTAGTGTTCAGGTTGGCAGTGTTCTTGCCTCTTCTTAGCTAGGTTTGGTAGATGCTGCAAATTTCAGTTATTTTATCTAAAGGACTTTCAGAAAAAACTGCCATACAGGGGAACAATGCACCCTTGGACTGTTACCTAGCCGACTGAAGGGGCTCTGTGGAACAGTTGACTGAGTTCTACCTCTGAGCAAACCACTACCTCTTCTTACCTGTTTTCTTGCTATGCATCCATCTCTCTCTGCACTGTTGTGCTCACTAGGCATGCCACCATGCCAGGTTTCATCAGTGACCCATCATCGACCACATCGGCTTCCAATTCCTCAATCTGATCCTCCTTCTGAGCTGCGATTTGAGGCTAACCTGATGGCAACTGTGCCACAGGATTATCCTCCACCTCTTCAGACATCAATTGATCTTCCCCAACGTGCCTTTCTCCTGGCTGTGGGTGCTCAAATGTTTGGGCATCACTGCACTCCACCTCCTCATGACCCTCTTTAATGGTGCACGCTGAGAGGCCTGACAAATTACAAGGGAACGTAAATAATTCCTCAGAGAGGCCATCGTTGGGGTCATATGTCTCCTGGGACTGTTGATAGTGGAAGGAATAAAAAGGACCAAGTTGAGGATTCAGATGACCAGCCTCTTGGCTACTGAGACTGGATCGTGTGGAAGACTTTGTGATGCTGCTTATCAACACAAAGGAGCCTTTGTCTTCCATCCAACCCACAACATCTTCACACTTGTCTCGGTTCATTTGTGGTGTAGCGCGCTGACCAAATTTTGATAGGAACCTAGAACGAGATACAGTCACCTATGGATGTGTCACACGGCCTTGGTCGGCACCACCACATCCACATCCCTTAACGTCACCGTTTCTCATCTTGAATGCGTTATGCTTATAAAACCGAAAAATACTTGCTTTATTTTCACAAGTACCCTTACAAAGGTCTTATATAAAAATCCACTGTATCTAGCAATGTGTGGCTATTTTTTGTGGGATCGCCTTGCTGACAGACTCCAAATGCTGAGGAATGAAGAATATTGCCCCTGCTAAATTGTCACGTATGTGTCACAATCCATTTTTGGATCTGTGACAGATCTGGCTTTCTTATTAAAACATTTTTTCTTTCAGGTCATTGGGGATTAATGTCTGTTTTTCCCTCCGGTGGCCTGCTGGTGTAATTGTATTACTGCAGTGTTGCTGGTTCAGCTGATGTAGGTAGTGACCACTCCCAGCATTCTTTATAGAGTCACCTGATGTATCAGCTGACTGTTGGTGATACATGTCCTCTTTGGAGACCAACCAAACTGGAGTCAGGAGCTTTCTGGTGCTGCAGCTGAATCCTGTGATCTGGTGCCTTACTCTGCTGTGGTGCATTGCAGCAGAGAAAGTTAAGTGTTATTTTTGTTCCCCATTTCCTGTGATGTCTGTCTTTTGTTTCCTTTTGTATTATTAGTGCAGGCAGTGGTGTGACTAATGCTCTCACCGGCCTGCTCCCTACCTAGGGATTAGCTCAGGGCTTTTGAGGGTTTAAGGTGTCCTGCTCGGCAACGGGATGAAAGAACTCGAATGGGGACGATAGGGAGGTCAGGGCACAGACTTAGGTGAGTGCAGTAGGTCTCCATTTCCCTCGTTCCCTATCGCAGGGCCCACCGTTGTTAAAGTTTCCCCGGTGTTCCCTTGTTTGTTTAGCCTTCTGGTGTCACATCAGGACAGTATGATTATCTCTTCCCAGATTGCGCCAGTCACACAACTGCTAGATACAGTAATCTTTTTTTTAAGGCTAAGTGCACACGTTCAGGATTATTTGCGTTTTTTTTCGCGTTTTTTCGCTCATGAATTAAGCATCCTACCATTTAGAATGAATTCAGCAATTTTTGTGCACATGGTGCGTTTTTTTCCGCGAAAAAAACGCATCTCGGAAAAAGAACCAACATGTTCATTAATTTCGCGGAATTCTAGCGCTTTTCCCGCTATATTATTGACCTAGAAAGTTCAGGAAAAAATCGCGGTAAAAACGGGCAAAATCCACGCAAAAACCACATCAAAAACGCAAAAAAAACGTGAAAAAAACACGCGTTTTTACAGCGGAAAAAGTCAGGTTTTGCTCAGGAAAATTCTGCACAAATTCCTGACGTGTGCACTTAGCCTAAAACAACAGAAAATTAGAATTTTTTTCCAATCGTCTTGCTGACACACTTCAAATGCAGAGTAAGGAAGATTATTACCCCTACTAAATTGTCACATACGATTATCTATACCCAGATTGCGCCAGTCGCACAACTGCTAGATACAGAAATGCTATTTTTTTAAACTATAGAAAATTATGATTTTTTTTCAATCACCTTGCTGACACACTCCAAAAGCGGAGTAATGAAGATCTTTGCCCCTGTTAAATTTTCACATAAGTTTATCTGTACTCGGATTGTGCCAGTGGCACAACTACTAGATAAAGATACGCTAGCTTTTAACCAGCATAAAATTATGATTTCTTTTCAATGGCCTTGCTGACACACTCCAAATGTGGAGTAATGAAGATTATTGCCCTTGCTAAATTTTCATGTAAGATTATCTCTACCTGGATTGCGCCAGTTTCACAACTGCTAGACAAATATTAGGTATTTTAAGCAATAGACGAAGAATATTATTTATCTATTAGATTTTAACCCCTTTCTGACATTGAACGTAATATTCCATCCATGTGCCCTGGGCCAGTTTGACCATGGACGGAATATTATGTCTAAGTGATCGGCCACGCTCATGGGCTGATTCTGATAGCGGACACCCGGCACTAGGTGCCTGGAGTGGTCACAGACCGCTCCCGGCACTTTAAGCCCCGAAATACTGCGATCTACCAAGATCGCAGCATTCCGGGAGCTGGCAGGGGGCTGACAGCCCCTCTGACTTTAGATCAGAGACCCTGCGGTATGACGCTGGGTCCCGATCGTTGCCATGGTGAGCAGACAACATCCAGCTCACCAGAGCTAGTAAACTTGCTGATCATGTGCAATACAGGATCAGCAAGTCTCCCTGTCAGTGCAGCACTGGCGGTTTCTATACCATGCAGATGCTGCTTCACCTGCATGCTATGAAAGCAATCAGCCTGCAAAAAATGATTGACCCATAGTGGGACTAAGTAAAAAAGCTAGGATAAAGTAAAAAAAAATTAATTAATTTTATCTAAAAATATGAAAAAAAATCAAAAATAATAATTAAAAAATCAATGTACAATATATTCTATCTCTAAAAAAACATTTGAATGAAAAAAAATAAACAATAAATGTGCACATATTTGTTATCGCCGCGTCCGCAACGACCCAACCTATAAAACTGTCCCACAAGTTAACCCCTTTAGTGAACACCATAAAAAAAACAAGGCAAAAAACAATGCTTTACCATCATAGCGCAGAACAAAAAGAGGAATAACACGCGATCAAAAAGATGGATATAATTACATGGTACCGCTGAAAAGTCATCTTGTCCCGCAAACAAGGAGCTGCCATGCAAAAACGCCACAACATAAAAAAGTATAAATGAGGTAACTCTGTCATCGTACTGACCCGAAGAATATAACTGCCTTATCAATTTTACCACACATGAAACAGTATAAACCACCTCAAAAAGAAATTCAAGAATTCAGCTCATTCTGTCTCGCAAAAATCGAAGTAGAAAGAGATAAAAAAATATCAAGTGCCCAAAAATGGTACTATTAGAAACATCAGCTTGTTACGCAAAAAACAAGACTCACATGGCTCTGCAGGCAAAAATATGGAAAAAAATTGCAGCTCTCAAAATGTGGTAATGCAAAATTTTTTGCAATAAAAGCGTCTTTTAGCGTGTTACAGCCCAAACATAAAAACATTAGTTTTCAACCTTGACGATGTCAAGATGCAACCGTCCACACTGAGAACCACTGGTGAATCAGCTGCTGGGATCACAGCGTCAGTAACCTGGGGTGATGTCATTGAGGTTACCTTCGGTCACTGGGTTCCATTCCCAGCCAGGCAGAGCTGCGGTGATATCCACGCTAGCATCGTGAGTGCTCACAGTGCTAGCGGGAATCTTACTGAAATCACCTCAGTTACATCCGGTCACTGGGCTCTATTTCCAGCTGGGCTGAGCTGCGGTGAGATCCGAGGTCACTTATAAAATTCACATACCAGGAAACAGTAGATTAGTTCCAAAAAGGGGGCACTTGTTGGGCACTGCCATTGTTAAGGCACATCTAGACAAGTTCTTTGGGGGTCTAGTTTCCAAAAGGGGGTCAAATGTGGGGCATTTCCACTGTTTAAGCACATCAGGGGCTCTCCAAATGTGACATGACGCCCGCAGACCTTTACATCAAGTCTACATTCCAAAATGTCACTACTTCACTTCTGAGCCCCGACGTGTGCCTCCCACAAACCACATGTGGGGTATAAGCGTACTCAGGACAAATTGTTCAACAACTTTTGTGGTCCAATTTCTCCTTTAACCCTTGGAAAAATAACAAATTACTTAAGAGATCATTTTTGTGGGAAAAAAAAATTTTTTTCTATCTACTGGCTAGCACGATACAAAGATCAAATATGGTCATATGGACAGATACTCAAGTCTCAGCTTGGAAACCTCCTTCACGGTTATCTTTGGTCTCTGTGCTGTCTCTCTGATTAATGCCCTTCATGGCCAGGCTGAGAGTTTTGGTGAGCGGCCCTGTCTTGGCAGATTTGTTGTGGTACTATCTTCTTTTCATTTTATGATAATGGATTTGATGGAGTTGCGGGAGATCATGAGAGATTGGGATATTGTCATGTGTGCATTGCCACGAAGATCGTCGCGGTTGCACATTTTGACTTCTCACAGCTGAGCTGCTGTTTCTTTGTGTTTGGCAGCTAGGGAGTTAATTCTGTCTGTGCTCGGTTCTGGGACTGGGTGCAGTTTCTCCCGGCTGCAATTGATTATTTGTTGATTGGTTTCCTTTAAATTCCTGGTTGTCTGCTTGGGGAGTTGCCAGTGAAACCTTCATGCAGACCACAGATAGGAATGAATCTGTATAGACTTTAGTTGTGAGCTCCTTAGTTGTTCTAAGCTCAACTTGGTTAGAGTTTATTTCCCAGACCATTTATGTTCCTTTGGTGTTTGAGTGTGTATGCAAGTGAGTGTTATCCTGTCTGTCTTATATGTCTAATCTGTGTATTTAGCTGAGATCAGCCCATATCCCTTTGGTGGTAGTCAGGATCCTTCTTAGGACTGATTACAGGGTTCAGGGTCTGATAGGAGACAGGGTTAGGTTGGAGACTTGGACCTCTGAACCATTATCAGTACCTCCAAGGTGAGGGATTAGTTAGGACCCCAGTTTAGGGTCAGGTTAGATCCCGGTCCACCTCTTTCCTGTTTCAGCTCATCAAGTCCTCAAGATTAACCCTGAGTTCAGCAGATATCGTGTCAGGTAAATCTATTCTATACTTACATGCTGATGTTGCTATACTAGTTGTTGTATAGAGTAGAGTTGAGCGATACTTTCCGATATGCTAAAGTATCGGAATCGGAATGGTATCGCCGATATCACTAAAATATCGGCGATACCCGATACCGATACCGGAAGTCCCATGTAAGTCTATGGGAACAAAATATCGCAACTAAAAAAACCCCATTCTTTCCTTGTAAACACTAAATATACACACATAGAATACATATATATATATATACATGTCATTGTGACATATATATATACATATATGTATAGTTTATACACTTCTACATAGTAAAATATCCTTTGATTCAATTGCCGGGTAAAGCCGGCTTCAGTGAAAAGACAGAAGCACCCGACATGAAATGACACTTGGTGTACATAGGGTTAAACATTTCTTTTCATGTCCTTTGCTATCTAATTTGCACAAACAATTAAATCAGACTATGTGTGCAAAATTTCACACCTGTAGGGGTTAATTAAAGGTGTAAATTCGTTGTAAAAAAAACGGACTTTTTTGCTACGAATTTACACCTTTAATTAACCCCTAGAGGTGTGAAATTTTGCACACATAGTCTGATTTAATTGTTTGTGCAAATTAGATAGCAAAGGACATGAAAAGACATGGTTAACCCTATGTACACCAAGTGTCATTTCATGTCGGGTCACCCGACATGAAATGACACTTGGTGTACATAGGGTTAAACATTTCTTTTCATGTCCTTTGCTATCTAATTTGCACAAACAATTAAATCAGACTATGTGTGCAAAATTTCACACCTCTAGGGGTTAATTAAAGGTGTAAATTCGTTGTAAAAAAAAAGGGCTTTTTGCTACGAATTTACACCTTTAATTAACCCCTAGAGGTGTGAAATTTTGCACACATAGTCTGATTTAATTGTTTGTGCAAATTAGATAGCAAAGGACATGAAAAGACATGGTTAACCCTATGTACACCAAGTGTCATTTCATGTCGGGTTCTGCATTTTCACAAAAGCCGGCAATTGAATTAGCGGCTATTATACTATGTAGAAGTGTATGAACTACAAATATAAATATATATATATATATGTGTCACAAATTCAATGACATGTATATATATATATGAGGTGTAAAATTGCTGAAAAAAAATGCGTGGGCTCCCGCCCTATTTTCGCAACCAGACAGACAAAGCCAGTGAGTGGGGGCAGATAATAATAGCCCAGAGAGGGACCATTATTTTTGCCCCCCCCGGCTACTAACATCTGCCCCCAGACACCCCAGGAAAGACAAATCTATAATTAGATTCGCCCTTTCTGGCACTTTGCCCGTCTATTCCCATTGCCCTGTAGCGGTGGCGAATGGGTTAATATGGGGTTAAAGCCACCTTGCTATTGAAAGGTGACCTTAAGCCAGGTTAATAATTGAGAGCTGTCAATTAGACAACTATCAATTATTAATCCTATTGCATGAAATAAAAATAAAACACACACACTTTAATTAAAAATCATTTTAATGAAATAAAGACACATGTTTTTGACCATCTTTTATTTTACTGCAAAAACCATTTCCTGTAATAAAAATAAAATAAAAAAGCAAAATTATTCTTACCTATCCCATGCACAGTCAGGTCCCACGGTGTAATCCTTCAGAAAGGGTTAATGTTTACTGCAGGGACCGCAGCTAATGCTGCAGCCTCACAGTAAACCCCAAATGAATGAGTTCCTCTCCTGCCTGACAGGAGAGTAAAGGCTGGGTGTCACATAACGATACACCAGCGATCCCGACAACGATATGCACTTGTCAGGATCGCTGGTGTATCGCTACATGATCGCTGCTGAGCTGCCAAACAGGCAGCTCAGGCAGCGATCTGGGACAGCGACACTGCGGGTAACATCGCTTAAGGGCCCGTCTCACATAGCGATATCGCTACCGAGATCGCTGCTGAGTCACTAGTTTTGTGACGCAGCAGCGAGCTCACCAGCGATATCGCTGTGTGTGACATTCAGCGACGATCAGCCCCCTGCCGGGTATCGCTGATCGTCGCAGAAATGTCAGGACCTTTTTTTGATCGCTGGTTTCCCTCTGACAGGCACGCATCGCTGCGTGTGACAGGCGGGAAACCAGCGATCAAAGGTCCTGACATTTCAGCGACGATCAGCGATACCCGGCAGGGGGGCTGATCGTCGCTGAATGTCACACACAGCGATATCGCTGGTGAGCTCGCTGCTGCGTCACAAAACTAGTGACTCAGCAGCGATCTCGGTAGCGATATCGCTATGTGAGACGGGCCCTTAAGTGGAAAGCTTAATTGATTGCTTTCCACTTTCACTTCAGGTCAGCCAGGGACACAATCAGTGACGTCAGAGGGAACTGATTAACAAAAATAGGGGTTCCCTTCGAAAAAAAAATGGCGTGGGGTCCCCCCTATTTTTGTTAACCAGCCAGATGAAGCAGACCGCTGAGGCCTGGATTTTCAGGCTGTTAAGGAGCCAAGATCCATGGACCTTGCCAGCCTGATAATACCAGGCCACAGCAGTCTGCATATCTTGGCTGATTAACAAAAATAGGGGATCCCCTCGAAAAAAATTGGCGTGGGGTCCCCCCTATTTTTGTTAACCAGCCAGATGAAGCAGACCGCTGAGGCCTGGATTTTCAGGCTGTTAAGGAGCCAAGATCCATGGACCTTGCCAGCCTGATAATACCAGGCCACAGCAGTCTGCATATCTTGGCTGATTAACAAAAATAGGGGATCCCCTCGAAAAAAATTGGCGTGGGGTCCCCCCTATTTTTGTTAACCAGCCAGATGAAGCAGACCGCTGAGGCCTGGATTTTCAGGCTGTTAAGGAGCCAAGATCCATGGACCTTGCCAGCCTGATAATACCAGGCCACAGCAGTCTGCATATCTTGGCTGATTAACAAAAATAGGGGATCCCCTCGAAAAAAATTAGCGTGGGGTCCCCCCTATTTTTGTTAACCAGCCAGATGAAGCAGACCGCTGAGGCCTGGTTTTTCAGGCTGGTAAGGATCCAATATCCATGGACCTTGCCAGCCTGATAATACCAGGCCACAGCAGTCTGCTTAGCTTGGCTGGTTAACAAAAATAGGGGATCCCCTCGAAAAAAAAAACGGCGTGGGGATCCCCCCTATTTTTGTTAACCAGCCAAGTAAAATGCAGACTGCTGCGGCCTGGTATTAAAAGACTGTCAAGGCCCATGGATTTTGGCCCTCAACAGCCTGATAATACCAGGCTACAGCAGCCCCACATTTGGCGCATCAAAAGATGTGCCAATTGTGGCACTTTACCCGGCTCTTCCCACTTGCCCTGTAGCGGTGGCAAGCGGGGTAATAAGGGGTTATTGTCACCGTTGATTGCACGGTGACAATAAGCCCGGTTAATAATGGAGAGGTGTCAATAAGACACCGATCCATTATTAATCCCAAAGTTATTAAATGTGTAAAAAAAAGACAAAGCAAGAAAAAAGTATTTTAATGAAATAAAAGAGACAACACAGTTTTCATTTCTTTTATTATACACTCATTCCTGCGACGCCATCGATCTCCTGTAAAAAAAGAAAAAAAACAAACCAACAGTATACCACCTGTCCGACGCAGTCCATAACGATAGTCCCACGACGATCCAGCTCTGCTACATCGCAATGACAGGCAGAGCCTGTCATTGCAACGCAGCACAGCTGATTACCTGCTTCCCCGGCGGTGACGTCATCGGACTGACTGCCTTTACGGCCGGGATTACCCAGCAGCACTGCAGTTATCGCGAGAAAACGGGCATAGTGACCGCCGGGGAGAAAGATGGATGGCGGCCATGAAGCAGTCCAGCCCGTGACCGCCGGAGATCTTCTGCCAGGTAAGTGCCGCTGACTCCTGACAGACCCGACCGACGGACACTGACAGTGACAGTGACAGTGACAATCCCGATTCCGGTATCCGATAAGACGAAAATATCGGAACTCGGAATCGGAATTCCGATACAGCTAATATCGGCCGATACCCGATATTTGCAGTATCGGAATGCTCAACACTAGTATAGAGTGTTGTTCCTGTATTAATAGTTTACTGACATTGTATACATATCATTAGACAGCGTGACAGATATTTTATTTTATAACCTAACCCTGACTTGTACTTCTCTACAACTTTGTCCCCGACTTATTTTGAGATCTCATTGGTCTTCATTGTGTTGTTTGGCTAGTGTTTCTTCTTGCTTAATGGTGTTGCAGCCTCTGTGTCCTTTCTGAAAATTTGTGTATACACTGATAGACTATGTGACACTTAGATAGCACACAAGTGGACTTCCTTACACTAAGAATGTGACTTGAGAAGATAATCGCTTGCACCAGAAATTTTTTGTAGCTTCATCGCAAATGGGGTGAATTTATATGCACATGCCAATTTTTAGTTATTTGATCACATAAATTTAATGTATGCCTATATTTTTCTCACTTCGCTACACCAACTTAGACTGTTTAGTGCTGATGCATCATACAAAAATCAAATTACAAAAATATTAACCCCTTAACCTTCTAGGGTGGTTTGCACATTAATAACCAGGCCAATTTTTACAATTCTGACCACTGTCCCTTTATGAGATAATAACTCTGGAACGCTTCCATGGATGCTGGTGATTCTAACACTGTTTTCTCACGACATATTGTACTTCATGACAGTTGTAAAAGTTCTTTGATATGATTTGTGTTTATTTGGGAAAAAAAGGAAATTTGGTGAAAATTTTGAAAATTTTGCAATTTTCCAAATTTGAATTTTTATGCCCTTAAATCACAGAGATATGTCACAAAAATACTTAATAAGTAACATTTCCCACATGTCTACTTTACATCAGCACAATTTTGGAAATAAAATTTTTTTTTGTTAGGAAGTTATAAGGGTTATAAGTAGTGTTGAGCGATACGATACTGCAAATATCGGGTATCGGCCGATATTAGCTGTATCGGGCTTTCGATTCCGAGTACCGATATTTTCGTCATATCGGATACCGGAATCGGATTTGTCACTGTCACTGTGAGTGTCCGTCGGTCGGGTCTGTCAGGAGTCAGCGGCACTTACCTGGCAGAAGATCTCCGGAGGTCACGTCCTGGACTGCTTGATGGCCGCCATTATCTTCTCCCTGGCGGTCACATGCAGTTTTTCGCGATAACTGCAGTGACTGCAGGGTAATCCCGGCCGTAAACCAGTCCGATGACGTCACCGCCGGGGAAGCAGGTAATCAGCTGTGCTGTGCCGGGATGACAGGCTCTGCCTGTCATTCTGATGTAGCAGAGCTGGATCGTCGTGGGACACTCGTTACTATGGACTGCGTCGGACAGGTGGTATACTGCTGGTTTTTTTTTTTCATTTTTTTACAGGAGATCGATGGCGTCGCAGGATGAGACTGTAATAAAAGTAATGAAAACTGTGTTGTGTTTTTTATTAAATTAAAAAACTTTTTTATGAACATTCACCCGTCCGGGTACATCAACAATTTAACTATTTACATACAGGGACCCTGTCCGGGTTATTTATAATTCTTTGGCAGGGGTGTTCAAGGTACCACCTGGTACTCTTCTGATGCTTGCCAAACATCTGAGACACCAAGGACCACCAGGACCTGATGACGTCGTGTGGCCTGTACAGTCAAGTTGTGACCCGCTATCTGTGTCTGTGTGGCCACCTCTTTCATCTCCCTCCGGGTCTGGAGCCCTATGTCCCGGACTGAACGAACCCAGGGGGCCTAACAGGCGCCGGGTACGGGCCAGCTATCATTATCATGTCCATAGCTGGGGCTGCTGAGGAGACCACTGAGGGAGGCTGGGGAGATTTACGGCGTGGGGTGGGCACTTGTGCAGAGGCCTGGATGTGGGAGGCTGAAGGCTCCGAGGGTCTCACAGGTTCCTGACAATCTGGGGAGTAGGGGTCGCACCTGGTAACATTTAGGGCGTACCATCCATTGTAACCCCAGTGTGGGTGTAAGTCACCAAGTCTCCTGGCAACAGGTCCCTCCCGGGTGTCCTTCTGGGAGGTGAGTCTCCACGTCCCGCCGGGTTACAAACACTTCTAAATAAAGTCCAGGCTCCTGGATGAAGCCCCAACCACCTTTTAACTTAAAGTTCCGTACTGCACCCTTACGCCGCGGCTCCCACAGGATTCCTTTATCTTTTCTCATCCGGTCCTTATCTGCCCGGTCCTTCTCCAGGTGACGTTGCCGAAGCTTTTGGGATTCTCGCTGCTCCCTTTGTCGCTCTGCTTCCCGCTCCCGACGTCTCCACTCTTTCTCCTGACGCCGGTTGTAATTCTCCTCCACCAGCATCTCCATGTCTCCACCATCAAACTGCAGCTTACGATGTCCGGTTTGCGGCAGCTCTCCTGGCGCCCGACAGTCCTGGCGGCGCTCACCTGCGGAGGAAGCAGCCGGCTCTGGAACAGATGACAGTCGGGGCTCCGGTACAGACAGGTAGACCTCTGGTGCCTGCGATTCCTCCTCCATGAGGACGGGTGTCGCTTCTTCTGTCTCAGCGACGGGGGCAGACAGCGGGATCTGGGGTGCTGCCGGTGCAGCGTTTTTTGCAGGAACGGGTGCCTCCACTGCGACAACGTCAACCGGATCACATTGCAAGGGCTGGGATGCCCGCACGGACTCCTCTACTAGAACGGGTGCCTCACCTTCCGGTACAGACACTTCAGGTAAGAGGGATTGGCGCCGCTCCAAGTTTAGTTTTAGGGCACGCCAGCTGGCTTCCATCCTGGCGACCTCCTCCCGGTGCCGGGCCAGGCCTCTTAGGGTATCCTCTGCTTCTTGCAGCGTAGGAGGGTTTCCAGGCCGGGTGCCCAACGGTGGTTCTGTGGCGATCGGGTCGCTTCCGTGGGGGGAGAGCTCTGACTGCTCCATCCCTTCACACTTCTGCTCGTGTCCATTAGCCATCTCTGCCAAGTCACATGTGTCATTAGCATCTGGAGAGGGCCCCTCTTTTGTAGGGAGGCGGGACCTTTGTGTTAGTTTCCGCACACTGAGGAGGATGAGGAGGCGGAACTGAAGAGCTGTGGGGCACGATCTTACATTGCAGTACCATTTAGAGTGGTCGGCCATCGTTTTCGCGCCACTGAGTGAGTGTACACCCACGAAGAGCACGCCCTTCTTCTTCACCAGTGCCTCGTCGTGACACAGATATGGCGGAAAAATGGCAAATACATTCTCTGATGATTTTAGCAATTCTCAAGCACAAAACCAGTTCAATTCAGGCACACAGGGCTCGCTTATAGCGAGCTACAGAATCCTGTTCGTGACGCCCAAGTTGAGTCGCACAGAGCCAGAGGTTTTGGGGGTACTCGGCACCGAGCCCGTCGACTTCTATCGGGTATGTCACGGCTTTACCCGGCAATTGAATCAGAGTCTATTTTACTATGTAGAAGTGTATAAACTATAAATATATGTATATATATATATATATATATTATGTCACAATGACATGTATATATATATATATATATATGTATTCTATGTGTGTATATTTTGTGTTTACAACGAAAGAAAGGGTTTTTTTTGTTGCGATATTTTGTTCCCATAGACTTACATGGGACTTCCGGTATCGTAATCGGATATCGACGATATTTAGTGATATCGGCGATACCATTCCGATCCGATATTTTTAGATATCGAGCAGTATCGCTCAACACTAGTTATAAGTTAAACAGTGATCTCTCATTTTTACAATACCATTTTTTTTAGGGACCACATCACATTTAAAGTCACTTTGAGGGGTCTATATGATAGAAAATACCCAAAAATGACACCATTCTAAAAACTGCACCCCTTAAGATGCTCAAAATCACATTCAAGAAGTTTATTAACCCTTCAGGTGCTTCACAGAAATTTTTGGAATTTTTTTAAAAAATGAACATTTAACTTTTTTTCACAAAAAATTTAAATCAGATCCAATTTTGTTAATTTTACCAAGGATAATAGGAGAAATTGGACCCCAGAAGTTGTGTAATTTCTCATGAGTACGCTGATACCACATATGTGGGAGTAAACCACTGTTTGGGGGCATGGCAGAGCTCAGAAGGGAAGGAGCGCAGTTTGACTTTTTCAATGCAAAATTGGCTAGAATTGAGTTAGGATGCCATGTTCATTTGGAGAGCCCCTGATGTGCCTAAACAGTGGAAATCCCCACAAGTGACCCCATTTTGAAAACTAGACCCCTCAAGGAACTTCAAATCCTACAAAAACTATGAAGCTCTATGCCATAAACTCAGATTTTATTAAACAAATTCATTAAAATGTTACAGATGAATAAATAAATATGGGGACACAAAAATGCAAAAATAAGGGTCTTTCAAGGAAATAGGGGGTATGAGGATGTATAGGAATTACAGAATTAATTCATTGAAGTAAAAGGTATATAGATTCATAGCATTAGCTCATTAAAGTGGACATTTAAATATATATATCCTAGTATTAATTCATTAAGGCATGTGCCAAACATAGAACCAATAAAAATAAATACTCCAGAAAAAATAGATCTCAATACATAAATTCCTGCCTCAATAAAAAACCCCTAAAAATAGTAAGCCAGTAATCAGATCCTTATTAAATATTTGGCAAAAAATATGTGCATGATTATCAAAGTGCCATGTGCATAGTGCAAAAAAATGCCAAAGAATGCTATAAAGTCGCCATAAGGATAGTGTATCATTGGTGGCTTAAAAGAGGAAAGTCATAGCTAGTGTGTAAATGCCATACCTGAAAGACCGACACCCCTGACGCGCATTTCGCTGTCCTGCTTTTTCTCAAGGGAGTGTGAGAAAAAGCAGGACAGCGAAACGCGCGTCAGGGGTGCCGGTCTTTCAGGTATGGCATTAACACACTAGCTATGACTTTCCTCTTTTAAGCCACCAATAATACACTATCCTTATGGCGACTTTATAGCATTCTTTGGCATTTTTTTGCACTATGCACATGGCACTTTGATAATCATGCACATATTTTTTGCCAAATATTTAGTAAGGATCTGATTACTGGCTTACTATTTTTAGGGTTTTTTTATTGAGGCAGGAATTTATGTATTGAGATCTAATTTTTCTGGAGGATTTATTTTTATTGGTTCTATGTTTGGCACATGCCTTAATGAATTAGTACTAGGATATATACATTTAAATGTCCACTTTAATGAACTAATGCTATGAATCTACAGTATATACCTAACTTTTACTTCAATTAATGAATTCTGTAATTCCTATACTTCCTCATACCCCCTATTTCCTTGAAAGACCCTTATTTTTGCATTTTTGTGTCCCCATATTTATTTATTCATCTGTAACATTTTAAAATGAATTTGTTTAATAAAATCTGATTTTATGGCATAGAGCTTCATAGTTTTTGTAGGATTAGTATTTAATTGGAAGTGCCACTTTTTCTAGGCAGATTATCTATATATACTGTACATGTGCATATTTGTACATGTATACGTTTTTGTGAGTTCCCTCAAGGAACTTATCTAGATGTGTAGTGAGAACTTTGAACCATCATGTGCTTAACTAAAGTTTATAATGCCTGGGCTTGAAAATAAAAAAAATCATATTTTTTCCACAAATATGATCTTTTATTCCCCAATTTTTTATTTTCCCAAGGGTAACAGGAGAAATTGGACCACAAAATTGGTCCAATTTGTCCTGAGTACGCTGATACCCCATACATGGGAGAAAACTACTGTATGAGCACACATTGGGGCTCGGAAGGAAAGTAATGATGTTTTGGAATGCAGACTTTGATGGAATGGTCTGCAGACGCCATGTCAAGTTTGAAGAGCACCTCATGTGCCTAAACCAACCACAAGTGACCCCATTTTGAAAACTAGAGCCCCCAAGGAACTTATCTAGATGTGTGATGAAATCTTTGAACCCCCAGGTGTTTCACTAAAGTTTATAATGCCTAGACGTGAAAATAACAGGGTAACAGGAGAAATTGGACCCCACAAGTTGTTGTGCGATTTGTCCTGAGTAAGCTGATACACCATTTGTGGGGGTAAACCAGTGTTTGGGCGCTGGCAGAACTCGGAAGGGATGGAGCGCTGTTTAACTTTTCAATGCAAAATTGGCTGGAATTGAGATCAGATGCCATGTTGCGTTTGGAGAGCCCGTGATGTGCCTAAACAGAGGAAACCCCCCAATTCTAGCTCCAACCCTAACCCCAACAAACCCCTAACCATAATCCCAGCCCTGTTGTGAATATGCTGGAGGCGGCTTCTGAGCTTGGGCTCCCTCCGGTAGTTGCTGAGGGTAGTGAACTGATTAATGAATGGCCTTCAGCTGGCGCTGAATGGTAGGATATAAGTGGCCTGAGTTCCCAGCAGCCTTGCCGATTATCAATTGTTCCTTCTTGCTTGAAGCACTGCTAGTTTCCTGCTCTCCTTCAGATAAGTGTTTGCTGTTTTTTTTCTCTGTTTGATATTCTCTGCTGGTTTGCTGCCTGCAGTGGACTGCAGCCTGTCCCCTTTTGGGGGTCTGGTGCTACAATTGTGCTCCGTTTGTGTCTGCTCTTTTGCTTTGCTCTTTTGTTACTTTTTATTTGCTGAATAGCGTTTTGTTACACCAGAGATCTGATTTAGGTGGATGAGATCATGTGATCTCAGGTTTTTTGGCAATCAGAAGTGTTGGTTTTTTGTTAGAGTTTTGTTGGATTGCAGTCAGAATTCTTTCCTGTACTTTTCTGTCTAGACAGATTGGGCCCCAGTGTTTGCTCATTCTATTTTCTGTCTGTGTCCGTGCTTTCTTCTTGTCTAACCGCCATTACATGTTTGGGGGCTTCCTATTTTCTTTGGGGATCTGCTCCAGGGCAGATAGCTTTCATCTTTCTGCCTTTAGGTGTAGTTATCTCTCAGGCTGTGACGAGGCGTCTAGGATCAACGTAGAAACGCTCCACGGCTACCTCTAGTTGTATGGTTAGTTCAGGTTACTGCAATCCAATAGGTTCCAGCCTCTCTGGTGTATTACCGCTTTTGCTATTTTTTGCTATTTCTCCTCAGTTACCGAAACATAACAGTATAACCGGCCCAAAAACTGAAAATTGTATGGTACACACAGAAGGGGAAAATAGTAATAAGGAAACTCTTTTTGTTGCATTTTTTCCCCCTCTTTTCTCTGGGTGCTGAGGAGGAATTTTTTTTTCTCAATGGAGTTTGCACAGTTGTCTGGCCCTGTGGATCAGCTTACAACTGAGGTTCGGAGTATTGCTACCTATCTTGCTGGGTTGCCGGTTGTGGAACCTAGGATCCCCATGCCAGATTTGTTTTTGGGGGTTCGATCTAAATTTCTGAATTTCAAAAATAACTGTAAGTTTTTTTTGCCTTAAGGCCTAAGTCCTCAGGGAACTCGGCACAGCAGGTTCAAATTGTCATCTCCCTGCTGCACGGCGACCCTCAGGATTTGGCTTTTTCCCTGACACCTGGGGATCCTATTTTGAATGATATTGATGTATTTTAAAAGGCTCTGGGGTTATTGTACGATGAACCTAATGTCACTGATCAAGCAGAAAAGATCTTGTTAGCATTAAATCAGGGTCTTGAAGACACTGAATTGTACTGTCAGAAATTTCGAAAGTGGGAAGTCCTGACCAAATGGAATGATCATGCTTTGGCAGCCCTTCTTCGAAAGGGTATGTCAGAAAAAGTAAAAGGATGTTATGGTGGGATTCTCTGTTCCCTCTGGTCTCAATGATTCTATGTCTTTGGCTATTCAAATTGACAGACGTTTGCATGAGCGCAGAGGTATGCGTGAGATAGTGTTGCCTTGTGAGCCAGCTCCCGAGCCCATGCAGTGTGATGGAGTGACTACTGGGGCTCAGCGTCGTGAGTTTCGTAAGCGCAATGGGTTATGTTTCTACTGTGGTGACGCTTCCCATGCTATTTCTGTCTGCCCTAAGCGGGGAAGACGTTTTGCACGCTCAGTTGTCTTGGGTAGTGTTCAGACTAAATTTCTGTTGACTGTTACCCTGATTTGCTCCCTGTCCACATTTTCTGCTCAGGCTTTTGTTGATTCAGGAGCAGCTATTAACCTGATAGATTTTGACTTTGCCAAACGTTGTGGGTTTCCCATGATACCCCTACGGAAGTCTATTCCCCTACTGGGCATTGATTCTACCCCTTTGGCGGAGAATAAACCCCAGTTTTCTACTCAGGTGATAATGAGGGTTGAACCAGATCATCAGGAGAGTTGCAAATTTCTGGTGCTGCATAATCTGCATGACATTATTGTACTAGGTTTCCCTTGGTTACAGGCTCATAATCCTGTTTTGGATTGGAAATCTGTGTCTGTGACCAGCTGGAGCTGCCAATGTGTTAATACTGACACTCCTGTTTTTTCTGTCTCTCCCCAGTCTCAGGATGTCCCTGACTTTTTAACAGATTTTTCTGATGTGTTTAGTGAAAGTAAATCTGCATCCTTGCCCCCTCACAGGAGCTACGATTGCGCTATTGAATTAGTGCCTGGTGGTAAATTTCCTAAAGGTCGCCTTTTTAATGTGTCTGTACCTGAACACGATGCTATGCGATCTTATATCAAGGAGTCATTGGAGAAGGGTCATATCAGACCATCCTCTTCACCCTTGGGCGCCGGTTTTTTCTTTGTGGCCAAAAAGGATGGTTCATTGAGGCCGTGTATTGATTATCGCTTCCTGAATAAGATCACTGTTATATATCAATATCCGTTACCTTTGATTTCTGACCTATTTTCCAGAGTGAAAAGTGCTAGTTGGTTTGCCAAGCTTGACCTCAGGGGGGCGTATAACCTTATTCGCATTAAGCACGGGGATGAATGGAAGACGGCGTTTAATACCCCAGAGGGGCATTTTGAGTACCTAGTGATGCCTTTTGGGCTTACTAATGCCCCTTCCGTCTTCCAATCCTTCATGAATGATATTTTCAGGGATTTTGTGGATAAATTTCTGATTGTTTATTTGGATGATATCTTGATTTTTTCCAATGACTGGGACTCTCATATTAAACATGTTCGGACTGTGTTCCAGATTTTGAGAGAGAATGCACTGTATGTGAAGGGATCAAAGTGTCTTTTTGGGGTACAGAAGATCTATTTCTGGGATTCATTTTGTCTCCGTCTGTTATTGAAATGGACCCAGTCAAGGTTCAGGCCATCTGTGATTGGGTTCAACCTACTTCATTGAAGGCTCTTCAGAGATTTTTGGGTTTTGCCAATTTTTATCGTAAATTTATTGGTAATTTCTCTGGTATTGTTAAACCATTGACTGATCTGACCAAAAAGGGTTCCGATGTGGTGAATTGGCCTCCTGAGGCAGTTTCTGCATTTCAGAAACTTAAGCAGAGATTCATTTCTGCTCCTGTTCTACAGCAGCCTGATGTTTTTCTGCCGTTTCAGGTGGAGGTAGATGCCTCTGAGATTGGGGCAGGTGCCGTTTTGTCCCAAAGGGATCCAGAGACCTCTAAGAGTAACCCTTGTGCCTTTTTCTCTTGAAAATGTTCTCCAACTGAACATAATTATGACGTGGGTAATCGGGAGTTATTGGCCATGAAGTGGGCCTTTGAAGAGTGGAGACATTGGCTGGAAGGAGCCAAACATCAGGTGGTTGTCCTCACGGACCATAAAGCCCCCGTCTCACATAGCGATATCGCTAGCGAGATCGCTGCTGAGTCACTAGTTTTGTGACGCAGCAGCGAGCTCACCAGTGATATCGCTGTGTGTGACATTCAGCGACAATCAGCCCCCCTGCCGGGTATCGCTGATCGTCGCTGAAAGGCCAGGACATTTTTTTGATCGCTGGTCTCCCGCTGACAGGCACGCATCGCTGCGTGTGACAGGCGGGAGACCAGCGATCCGCTGGTAACCAAGGTACACAGCGGGTTTCCAGGCGTGGGGCTGTGCCTGGAAACCCGCTGTGTACCTTGGATACCAGCGCCCTGATGCAGGGAGCTGGTAACCAAGGTACACAGCGGGTTTCCAGGCACCGCGCAGCGCCTGGAAACCCGATGTGTACCTTGGTTACCAGCTCCCTGCATCAGGGCGCTGGTGTCCAAGGTACACTGGGGGTAACTAAGCGATGTTACCCGCAGTGTCGCTTGTACTGATTGCTGCCTGAGGTGCCTGTTTGGCAGCTCAGCAGCGATAATGTAGCGATACACCAGCGATCTTGATCGTTGTCGGGATCGCTGGTGTATCGCTATGTGAGACCCAGCATTAAGAACCTGATTTATCTGGAATCAGCCAAGCGACTTAATCCTAGACAGGCCAGGTGGGCCTTGTTTTTCACACGTTTTAATTTTGTGGTTTCTTTTCTTCCTGGCACTAAGAATGTCAAGGCGGATGCCCTCTCGAAGAGTTTCCTTGCAGATTCTCCTGAGTTATCTGATCCTGCTGTTATTTTGAAAGAGGGTGTGGTTCTTTCCGCCATTTCGCCCAATTTCAGACTGGCTCTGGAAGGGTGTCAGGAGGATAAACCTGAGCGCTGCCCTGTTGGGAAGTTGTTTGTTCCAGACCAGTGGAAAAAGAGTGTGATGTCTGATATTCATTGTTCCGCGTTGGCTGGTCATCCCGGGATTTTTGGTACCAGAGACTTGGTGAGTCGCTCCTTTTGGTGGCCTACTTTGTCTCATGACGTCAGGGACTTTGTGCAGTCCGGTGGGACTTGCTCTCACTCCAAGCCTTGCTCTCGTTCTAGTGGTTTGTTAATGCCATTACCTGTACCCAAGAGGCCATGTACCCATATTTCTATGGATTTTATTTCTGACCTTCCTGTCTCTCAGAGAATGACCGTTATCTGGGTAATCTGTGATAGGTTTTCCAAGATGATACATCTTGTGCCATTACCTAAGTTGTCTTCCTCTTCCGAGTTGGTGCCTTTGTTCTTTCAGCATATGGTTAGGTTACATGGCATTCCGGAGAACATTGTGTCTGACAGAGGAGTCCAGTTTGTTTCCAGATTTTGAGGACATTTTGTTCTAAACTTGGTGTTCAGTTGTCTTTCTCCTCTGCATTTCACCCTCAGTCCAATGGACAAACCGAGAGAACAAACCAGACCTTGGAGACTTATTTGAGATGTTTTGTGTCTGCTGATCAAGATGACTGGGTCTCTTTTTTGCCTTTGGCTGAGTTTGCTCTTAATAATAGAGCTAGCTCTGCCACCTTGATGTCTCAATTTTTCTGCAATTCTGGGTTTCACCCTCGATTTTCTTCAGGACAGGCGGAGGCTTCTGTCTGTCTGGTGGTTGACTCTATTGTGAAGCGTTTGCAGCAGATTTGGGACCAGGTGGTGGAGAGGTTGTCTCTCTCTCAGGAGAAGGCCCAGCGGTTTGCCAACCGGCATAGGACTGATGGTCCTCGTTTTAAAGTGGGGGACTTGGTTTGGTTGTCCTCAAGGAATATCCCTGTGAAGGCTGCATCTCCAAAATTTAAGCCAAGGTTCATTGGACCTTATAAGATCATGGAAATTATTAATCCGGTTTCCTTCCGTTTGCTTCTTCCAGGGACATTTAAGATCCATAACTTGTTCCACAAGTCCTTATTGAAGAGCTTTGATGAGCCAGTGGTTCCTATGGCTGTGCCCCCTGACCCTGTTTTGGTTGAGGGCAATTTGGAGTATGTGGTTGAGAAAATATTGGATTCTCTTTTTGCTAGACGGAAACTTCAGTATTTGGTTAAGTGGAGATGTTTTGGTCAGGAGGACAATTCTTGGGTGTTTGCTTCAGACATCCATGTTGGGAGACTGATCCGTGCCTATTATCGTGCTCATCCTGATCGTCCTGGTTGCGCAGGTGAGGGTTCGGTGACCCCTCCTCAAGAGGGGGTATTGATGTGAATACTCTGGAGGCGACTTCTGAGCTGGGGCTCCCTCCAGTAGTTGCTGAGGGTAATTAAATAATTGTTGAATGGCCTTCAGCTGGCTCTGAATGGTCTGATATAAGTGACCTGAGTTCCCATCAGCCTTGCCAGTAATCAATTGTTATTCCTGGTTTTGCTTGGAGCTCAGCTTGCATTCCTGATCTCTTTCAGATAAGTGATTTGTTATTTTTTTTCCTTTTGTTGGAATTTCCTTGCCTGTTTTGCTGCTTGCATGGGACTGCAGCCTGCTCCCCTTTTTGGGTCTGGCGCTGCATTTGTGCTCATTTTGTATTTGCACTTTTGCTCTGTTCCTTTGTCACTTTTTTTTGCTGAATTGCTGTGTGTTATACCAGAGATCTGATTTAGGTGGTAGAGGTCGTGTGATCTCAGGTTTTTTGTTAATCAGAAGTGTTGGTATTTTTGTCTGGGTTTTTTGGGTTGCAGTCAGAATTCTTTCTGATACTTTTCTATCTAGACAGATTGGGCCCCAGCATTTGCTCATTCTATTTTCTGTCTGTGTCCGTATTTTCTTCTTGTCTAACCGCCATTACATGTTTGGGGGCTTCCTTTTTCTTTTAGGAATCTGCTCCAGGGCAGATAGCTTTCATCTTTCTGCCTTTAGGTGTAGTTATCTCTCCGGCTGTGACGAGGTGTCTAGGATCACCGTAGGTACGCTCCATGGCTACTTCTAGTGTGGCGGTTAGTTTAGGGTACTGCAATCCAATAGTTTCCAGCCTCTCTGGTGTATTTCTACTTTTTCTATTTTTGCAATTTCTCCTCAGTTACCGAAACATAACAGTTGTGGCTGTTTCAAGATGCACAATAAGGAGGCACTTGAAGAAAAATGGGCAGCTGTTATGTTTAGGTAGCTGAGGAGAAAAAACAAAAAGTGCAATACACCAGAGAGGCTGGAACCTATTGGATTGCAGTAACCTGAACTAACCACACAACTAGAGGTAGCCGTGGAGTGTTCCTACTTTGATCCTAGACGCCTCATCACAGCCTGAGAGATAATTACACCTAAAGGCAGAAAGAGGAAAGCTATCTGCACCGGAGCAGATCCCCAAAGAAAATAGAAAGCCCCCAAACATGTAATGGCGGTTAGACAAGAAGAAGCACGGACACAGACAGAAAATAGAATGAGCAAACGCTGGGGCCCAATCTGTCTAGACAGAAAAGTACAGGAAAGGATTCTTACTGCAATCCAAAAAAAACCCTAAAAAATACCAACTCTTCTGATTGCAAAAACACCTGAGATCACACGATCCCCACCACCTAAATCAGAACTCTGGTGTAACAAAACTAAACCGCAGCCACTGAAAAAACAGGAAAAAGCAAATGAACAAATAACAGTGGCTACAGATAAACTGAGAGGAGCACAGGCCCCAGAAGGGGACCTGGCTGACCTCCACAAAAGTGCAGAGAACTATGCAAAAAGCAAGAACAAAAATAAAAGCAGAAAATATCTTATCTGAAAGCAGAAGATGCAGGCAGGACTCAGCAAACTTCCAAATGAACCAGGAACCACAACTGAGACAAGAACAATTGATCACCGGCAACCATCATGGGAGGGAACCTCCCTTATATCAGACCAGTCAGCGATCCCAGATTGCCATTCCTCGCTGAAAGGTTCAGTACTGTCTGTAACCACCAGAGGGAGCCTCTGCTCAGAAACCATCTCTAGCACATTCATAACAGGAAGCATGGTCGAGTCGCCAGAAGAAAGCCATTACTATGCACATGCCACAAAGTATCTCGCCTACAATAGGCAAAACAGCACAGAGACAAGCCTCAAAACTTCTGGAACAAGGAAATATTTGGAGTGATGAGACCAAACTTGAACTTTTTGGTCACAACCATAAATGTTACATTTGGAGAGAGGTCAACAAGGCATATGGTGAAAGGAACACCATTCGTACTGTAATTGTCACGACGTATAACAGATATATTCTATGATAGTAACCTATATCTAATGTGACAACATTCTATATTACATATAATCGAAAATATCAACATGTATACATAGTATCTGCCAGCAATGTCTTACCTGACATAATATCCTATGAATTGTGGGTCTATACTGTGTACGTGTCACGCTGTCTCAGGATAGAGGTGGACCGGGGTCTATGCTGACCCTGAACTGGGGTCCTGACTAGTCCCTCTACCTGGAGGTACTGTTAATGGTACAGAGGTCCAGGCCGCCAGCGTAACCCTGTCTCCTGTAGATCCCTGACCACTGTAATCTAGTCCTGAGAAGGACCCTGATTACCACCACAGGGAATGGGCAGGTCACAGCTTACACACAGTCTAAGACACACGAAACAGACAAGGGGTAAAGAAAACACTGTCTTGCATACAAAACTTCCACTACAGAGGAACACAAAAGGTAAAGGAGATAAACAATAAGCGAGGAGAGGAAAAACCACAACAGGCACTCTTAGCTTAAGTCTTCTCAGAAACGATCCGCTCTGCTGGTCTGAATGAATGCTTTCACCGGCAACTTCCCCAGCAGACCAGCAGGTATATGAAGGAAGCTAATTAACAAAACATCAATCGCAGCTGGGCGAGGCTGGTCAGTCCAGCACCGAGAGAGAAAGAATTAACTCCCTCAGTGCCAAAAAACACCCAGCACCAGAAACTCAGCTGTGCGAAGTCAGGGTGTGCAATCGCGACGATCTCCGCCGCGACACAACCGGGACAGTAATGCATGGAGGTGGATCGCTGATGTTTTGGGGATGTGTGAGCTACAAAGGCACAGGAAACTTGATTAAAGTTGAAGGAAAGATGACTGCAGCATGTTATCAGCAAATACTGGATGCAAATTTGCACTCATCTGCCCGGAAGCTGCTCATGGGATGTACTTGGATGTTCCAACATGACAACGATCCAAAACAAAAGGCCAAGTCGATCTGTCATTGGCTGCAGCAGAATAAAGTGAAAGTTCTGGATCGGCCACCTCAGTCTCCTAACCTCAATATCATTGAGCCACTCTGGGGAGATCTCAAGCGTGCAATTCATGCTAGACAGCCAGGGAATTTGCAAGAAATTGAGTCTTTTTGCCAAGAAGATTGGGCAGCTTTACCATCTGAGAAAATAAAGAACCTCATCCACAACTACCACAAAAGACTTCAAGCTGTCATTGATGTTAGTGGGGGCAATACACGGTAATAAGAAATGGGGTATGTGAACTTTTGATCAGGGTTATTTGGATGTTTTGGGTTGTCATTATGATTTAAATAGAGGAAACACCGTAGTTTGACAATAAATGGCTTCACCCAACCACTAACCATGAGTGGAGAAAAGGTTTTGTTGTTATCATTCATATTCTCTTAAAAATGGCCAAGAAAGCAAAAATTCTGCCAGGGTCTGTAAACTTTTGAGCACAACTGTAGATATTATTGTCACTAGAGATGAGTGAACGAAATTGGTCTGAGTAAAAAATCACAGCATGCACGAGTTGCAGTAGCATGATCGCATGTATAATGTTTATGTAATTATTTTATTTTGTGATATACAAGTATTCAGATAAAACAAAATTATCTCTTAAAATGGCGCTCACAGCGCCTGTGCAACAACATCTATTGATGGTCCGATAGATGCTATTGCTCAGGCGCCACGGCACCATTTAGCTAGGAAAAAAAAATTGTCTCCACCAAGACAGCACCAGCATCGCCTGTGCAGTAGCATCTATAGGATTTTTTTTTTCTGAATACATGTACTGTATATTATTATTATTATATATTTATATAGCGCCATTTATTCCATGGCGCTTTACATATGAAAAGGGGAAAAATATAGACAAATAATTTGGTATATCACCAAATAAAATAATTACATGGCCATTATACATGCGATCATGCTTCAGCGCAGGTGCTGCCTGCTTGCTGAATCTGAAATTTTTTTTTTTCAAAACATGTTATATTCAGTATGTAAAATAAAAGGCAGATCACTTAGGGATTAATGACATGTCATAAGCCATAGAGATGAATATGTAAGCCTAGCACCACATAAATGCCCGCCCACAGGCCACCCCAGAGCACGATAAAATCATTAACTGATAACTACACTAAAGATTAAACAACAACCACAAGACGGATTTCATCAACCAAGGTATCATTTTATTCATTATAACGGAGCCAACCTGACAGTGTCTGTAGGTTACTGAGCACAATTCTGCTGACAGGTTCACTTTAATGATTGAATAACTCGCTGGCGTTCAATGTGCTAATTTCAGTAAGAGATATATTTCACTTAAAGAATTAGGTGCATTTTCTCTGTGGCATGTGCCTCTGAATGTATTTGGTAGATATGCTACCCCATTCGGGGATGGAGGAACGTTTCTGGTGTACAAAATGTTGGCATTTTTAATCAATTGGAAGGGTGGACTTTACCCTGTCCCATCCCGGTTCCTCCCCAGCTACTCCTATTTCGGTGGAGCTTCTTCATACTCTGTGAAAATGTCACAAGTCACAAACTGTTGTAGCTTTTCAAAGCTTTTATGCCAGTTTTCCCGTGTAAAATCTTTGATCAACAGGTCCCATAGACACATGGCCGAGCCAAGTGCCCCTTCCTATGAGAGGTCGAGAGAAATAGCTGTACTGTTATGGTCAGCATAAATGCTGGCTGTAGACTTTACGTCAGATCCAATTTAGTTGAGCCATCATTTATTCTCCTTCTTACTTTATCGCAGAAGATCAGAAACTGGAAATAAAATAAAATGGAGAAGAATGAAGTAACAATATATTTTTTCTATGACCTTCCTTTATACTAAATAATATGTAACCTGATCAGGTAAGGTAAAGTTTGTAATTAACCTTAAACAGTGATAATAGAAGTAGATGATTAAAAGTAATATCATATACTGCATATCTATCTGTTCACATCAGAAAGAAAAAACTTACAGCCATTCAAATTCCTAAAGACATCTGCAAAAATCTTCCCAGTGTCTTACCTAGGTGTGGTCCTTGGAGTGCATCATTTACACGCCCTCAGGTAAGCAGCACCTAGAAACTCCCCCATCCTGACACTCACATCTTCTGATAGGTCGTCTCATCCTGTCTGTCAAATTTGCTTTAAATTACAGGGAATACAAAAAGCCTTGATGGTAAAATGGGCCGATCATTCCTGCAGTGAACATCTGCCAAATCTCCTTGAGTCTGTACTTTCTGCGGTTGCTCTTTTCCCATTTGGTTCTTTTGACCTCTTATTAATTCCTTATCACATTACACATGTTTCCTTCATTTCTAAATGCAGATCTTTATTTTCTACCAGCAAAAGGAACAATTTGTACCTTGGTAAAAATCTTCCTTCAAAGTCTTTAGAAGTGAATTTCTTTTTCCTGCACTAAACAAACTGATTTCCACTTGACTGCTGTGCTGTGTCCCTTTCATGTGCTCTGTATTCCTCCATGCTTGTGTCTCTTATCTTAGCACTTCATCTACTTAGAAAGGAATGGAGGCTGAGCCATTGGATCGTTTGTCTGGCTGGTAAGGTGAGTAGGGAAATGCCGTCTGATGTTTTGTTCTGGAAGGGATTCTGATGAAGGAAAACAAATATTAACGTAGGCGTTCATGGGGAAAAACATCCACTGCAAATCGGGAACATTTGTAGAACATTTACAAGAACTGATTTTCTAATGTAATGATCTTCAGATCACCTAATAACTGATCTATAGGTCTATATTAATTTACCTAAGAATTCCAATAATAGAAAGTAGAGTTTTTGCACATGTTAAATACTTGTCGTTTCAGCAGCAAACTTATTTGTATAAGACTTTACTTCTTTTGTAATAATAGTGTTCCTCCAATTAAAAAAAATATATTACAGAGGTTGAATATATAGCACTGAAAAGTTAGAAATAACGTTTATTCCTTATTAAAAAAATTCACTAAAATTAATAAGTTATTTCAAAATCACAATAAGGTTTCGCTCGCTGGTGCAATTCTTCAGGGTTTTTTTCTTAAAGTAGTATATATGAATTGGTATATAGTTGGTAAGTGCACTCTAGCATCAAAGTAATGTTATAGAGCTTCTATACAGTAACTTAGCTGGTGTGAATAGGTGTGTAACTGCTCTGCTTGTCTGTTGGATGCAGTTCTCCTGTGATTATAATACCCCTTATCATACATCATGCAGTTTACGTGGCAGGATGTGCTATAAGCTATAATAGTGTAATAGGCTTCTGATATATTACTTTTTCCGTGATAGTACATTTTGAACATTCCATACTTTCACTATGTCCAAAAAGTCCATGTTCAGGGTCTGGCTTTTGGGATTCCATTGTGATGAACATCAGAAGTCACCTACTGAATTCGGGACCCAATCAGATTAGAGTCAGAACTCTTTTCAGACTTTGTAACATTTATACTGAAACTTTCCATAATTCATTTTACAATATTACCAAACACTCAATGTCCTGCCACATGCTCTCTTTAATATAACAGTATGCAATAAAAACCTTGATATATTATTTATTAATTTTATTTCTGAATAGTTGTGTAATGTAAATCAAGATAACAATCAAAGAATTTGATATTGTTTCCAAAATGTAATATTTTCCCTTCATGCTACAAAAAGTGACTCTTCTCCTCTTACTATCTACTTTCCATTGAAATAGCAATAAAAATCAAAGCCACAACTTTATGTAAGCAGCAAGATTTCTAAAATAGATAGAACATAAAGTTGCTTATTGTTGTAGCCCCACATCATTGGATCTCACACCTGATCACATCATCTAAATTGCATACATAATATAGAACTCCTAGACCCAAGGAAGCTGATGTATTATTATATTGAAAATATGTGCAAATCACTGTTTAATCCTTTTGAAGATTTTCATGTATGAAACTGGTCTTATTAAAATTATAATTTCTATATCTGGTGAAAATGGTTATATATTGATACTAACATGGATTTTCAAAGTAAGTACATCAGTCCCAATACGTCTAAGAAATAATCAAATATTGTAATTGCTGTAAACTATTTCTTCATCCCTGATATAGTATATATATATATATATATATATATATATATATATATATATATATTATAACAAAATAAGGTACAGCACAAGTAAGCTAAAAGAGACAGAGGGTGATGAGCCTCACAGGCATAACCAAATATTAATTTATGTCCAAAAAAGATCAAGGCAGCCCTCCAAGTTGCCAAAAGATTCCATGGTTTTTTGACACAAAGTCATAGTGGCGACATTTTGTTCCAAGTGTGGAATGAGAAAGTTTCACACTTGGCATGAAATGTCGCCACTATGACTTTGTGTCAATAAACCATTGAATCTTTTTAGAACTTGGAGACTGCCTTAGTCTTTTTTGGATATATATATATATATATATATATATTATATATATATATATATATATATATACACACAGTTAGGAGACACTAATGAGTATTGTTTTATAAAAGTGATCAATGATTGGGCTGTCTAAAGCTAAGTAGGTTTATACATTGCAATCTCTCATAAAAGTTGTCAGACTAGCTTCATATGAGCTGTTATTAATGACTTTCATTCGCTCATAAATTGTGTTTTGATCTGACAACTGTGCTTATAGCCTTATGTTGTAAGCACAATTCTCTTTGTGTTACTATTTTATTGCAGCTTTTGTCTTAGGTAATGTTAGTGATAAACATGCTAATTAAACTATAGTCTTGGGTTCCCCACCACTTAAATAGTTGAATATGTCCATGAAAATTTGTTTTAATGGACCTGCCCTTCATTTAAGATTTTTTGTGTGAACTAGGTAGTACGCTAATATTTTTCTATTTGGGGTAATATAAAACTACAACATAAATATATATTTTAAGCCAACATCATCTATGGTGAATTATTGTAAAACATTGTACTAAATGAGGATATAACAAAAACTGCTTTAAAAATGCTCAATAAACTTAGAGAAAGTAACCTGTACATGAAGAAAGAAATGTCTCAACTTCTATATTGTCCACTCCATTGTTTTTCAAAAGCTAACTTTTGCCTCCAGCTATTTTTGCTCATTCCTAGACCACTGTGTGATCTTGCGATGGAAACTGTTTGGTGTGTGAAGACTGGTTAAGACATGTCCAAAAGACAGAAACATCTGAGATAGGCCCAGACTGTGAGGAGGAATTCGGCTCTCAGGTGTGTTCTCCTCCATATAAGGTGGTGATTCAAGTCATCTCAGCTAAAACAAGCCCTGACACATAAAAGGGCAAGGCAGCAAATGCTCCCAAGAACATGGTTTGAGTTACACAAGCTCTACAAAAAAAAAGAATCTGTGATCTATGACTATCTCAGGAATATAGATGAAGAATACAATCCATCTATAAAAAACTAAAAACTATATATTTTAAACCTTTTACCACATGTATCTTTAGCTATATTTCTTGAAGACCAATCATATGGGATTATCTCGTGGGATTGGAGCTATCATTTATTTACTGCCTCCTATATAGCACCAACATATTCTTGTAGTGCTGTACAAATATCACTTTCATCAGTTTCTGTCTCCAGAGGAGCTCACAGCCTACATACGTTATTTTAAACACACACATTGTTGAAAATTGCTAAAAAGACAATATTGTAGACATTATGCCTTGTATGTCTGTAGAATTAATTTTTACCGTTATTTAGTTTATTAACTTATATAGCGCCATTAATTCCACAGAACTTTACAGATATTATCAGCACTGTCTCCATTCTGGCTCACAATCTAAGTTTCCTATCAGTATGTCTTTGGCGTGTGGGAGGAAACTGAAGAACCCAAAGGAAACCCAATCACCGGGAGAACATACAAACTCCTTGCAGATGTTGTCCTTAGTGAAATATGGACCCAAAACCCCAGTGCTGCACTTCTAACCACTGAGCCACTGTGATGCCCACATATGTCACAATATTAAGAAAGGTGAAAAATAAGTATTACATGAACATATGTAAGAGAATCTTAAAATACATGTATAGTAAAAACTACATTTAGGTAGATGGCGAAACTTGCCTTCTTGATAGACGCTAAGTACTTAATGGGAACTTGTCATGTAAAAAATGCTATCACCTGCAGATATGGAATTAATCGGCAGGTTGATAGCATTCTGAATCTGCCCGGTGTCTGCATTGAGAGCTCTGCTGCTGGGAGGAATTTAACTTTGTTCTTCCCAGGAGCCTTGAGCTTTCAGTCACATAAGTGTCACCTGCGTTTCTTCAGTTACCGCTCACTGACCGCGCCCCGGCACTGATTTACAACCGGATCTGCCGAGAGTCGGCAGTCAAGCAGTGCCGGAGAGTGGTTACAGCTGCCACTCACTATGCACTGAGATGTGAGTAAGGCCGTGCCGGTCCACACCTGTGACTGAAAGCCCAAAGCTGTTGAGAGGAAAAAAGTTAATTTCATCTGTTTGGGCGCTGGGCAGCTTCAGAATGCTATTAACCTTCAGATTAATCCCACATCTGCAACTGATTATAATTATTTACATGACAGGTTACCTTTAAGGTGGCAATTTCACATTATATAGAAGGTCAACGGATGAACAGGCCTAATCGAATAAACATACATGCATATTTTAATCCATCTCACCTATTACAGTCTTTCAGATTGGCCACACATGTTCACCATGACACACACCGGATCAAGGCCAAAATTCTTTCAAGTGCAAAGATGTTAACTTTAAACAATGAAAACAAATGCCCCATTTCCTTAAGACTGACATTTTGTACACAAGTCTTAAAAAGGGTCAATAAGATTTGCCGCAATCACTAAGGGGCACATACCGCTTAATGAATTCACGGCATCTTATCAGTGATGTGCGCCTCCCTGTGCCTTGACAGAAATGTCAATCAAGTCTTTGACTGGAGTAAAATTTATGGCAGAAGTCTCAAACTGCATTCCTCAAGGGCCGCAAACAGGTCATGTTTTCAGGATTCCCTTGTAGTGCACAGGTGATAATTTAATCACTTGCACAGATAATGATTCCAGCACCTAGTGCAATACTAAGGAAATCTTGAAAACATGCACGCTTTGTGGCCCTCGAGGAATACAGTTTGAGACCCCTGATTTATGGCATAAAAAAGGTGGCCACCTTCCATGAATTTGATGAGAGCGCGTATCCACGCTCCACCCAGCCATGGCTCCTCCTCAGCTTCTTTTATTTTGGCGGAATTGCTTGAAAAGCTGCAAAATTTTTGAGCTATATAAACAAAAATGATAAGACTGGAAACTCGTGTAAAACAGTTTGCTGTATCGGCCCCTAGGTTTCAGATTATGATGGTGTGTCAGTGGCCAGCTAAAATGACAAGTGTTTTATTATGGTTGAAATTATACATTTTAATCCACTTTGATCTAATGTGTATGGACAATTTAAGACGCTTCCATTGCAACACGCTGATACTGATTACTTGATTCTTACTATCAAGACTCAAAAAATCAATAATTTACCCATTGCAGGTTTGTATTTAGAAAACCCAGGTTGAAGTTTCCTACTAAATGTAATCATTTTGTGTGATATGTTGTTATTTTCCTATTTTTATGACAACAGATGCTGTTCTCAGTTTGGTGAACCAACCCACATGTTCTGCTGTCCTTCATTCCACCGGAGTCTGTCTCATACGTAACCAGATTTCAGTGGGGTGAAGCACATCAGGCATGTAACAATATCTTCACATTTCACAATGAATTTAATCCAAGACTGAAGACATATACTTCTTGATAGATATATAGATACAAATCACTGGAAGAAATTGTAAAAGAGTAGAGACTTAAGCATTACCGATACGTTTTCTTTTATGTAAAATTTTCTTTCTTGTCTGTGTTGTGGAAAATTATGGGCAATAAAATTATCTTATATTCAATAAAGTCACTTATTTTTGTCACATAGTTTGATTATTTCCTGATGATATATCAGTAGCTGTTCAATGATACAAATGGGCTCTCTGTGATGATGAAAATCCTTTCATATTAGTTGCTGATATATGGTATAAGACCGGCCATACATGCTAGTTAATTCAGCTGTCAGCTGCCCTTTTGAGCTTCCATACACATATATACTTGGTGGGGAAAGTAGAATAAACAATTATCAAATATGATTGACAGCATTTTATATCCCTTGGAAACAAAAGGATTGAATATGCCAACATGCCAACTCTTCTTTCTCCCAATTTCTGGCATCTAGACAAAGTCAAAACATTTCAATACAAATTAGATGGTGGTACAGCTTCCTGAAATGGAGGATTCTACCAACATTCATTTAATGTGTATGGCCTCTTTAAGAATAAAGGCTCAGTGCACATGCTAATGAATCATTTTTAGGGAAGGCAGTGTAAATTAGAGCTGAAGAATACAAGTGGCAGGTGTTTGGATTCAAGTTGCCTGAATCTTCTTTTCCAAGGTGAGAAGGTGCCAACAAAAGGTGGCTGGCTGAACCAAACGAAACTGGAGTATTTATACAACTCTAAAGAAAATCTGCAAGAGTGATCCACTCCCCCCAAATTATTTACATGGCCATCTTGCTCTCACAAAGATAATGTCACCTATATCTTTACTGGAGCAATCTATTGTTTCCTGACTGAAATCACTGTTTAAATAATATGAAAATGAAGCTTAAATGCTCTGGGAGTGATCAGAGCACTTCTCAAGTCTCTGCCTCCCTGGCTCTCCTCCCAACCCAGACCCACCTTCCTGTGTGTGACTGTCAGTTCGCAGATTGTGTAGTCAAGCCAGTGAGCTGTCAGTCAAACTGATATAGGTGGGGATAGGTGGTGAATAGAGCCATAGAGGCAGAAGATTGGGATCTAATTTGATACAGAGTAGGCATTGAAATATCAATCATGGAGCGACATATTGCATCAATAAAGATATGGGTGACATCTTTCAGAAACCAGCATGATCATGTAAACAATATGAGGAAGTTGATTGTTCTAAAAGATTCCCTTTAATATAATGCGTGAGTAAATGGTAGACTGTACCTGCCATTAGTGAGTCTCATAGATTCCCTAATTTAGGCTGTGTTCACACATTGCAAATGTGTTACTTGTTTTGCTACTATCGTTGTAAAACCAAAATGTTTTTTTCCCAGAATTTTCAAATATCTTGGCAAACAATGCATTTTTGTTTGCGGGAAAAATGCACTGCGGCTTTAAACCCTTTCTGACATTGCTTGCTATTACAAGCGATGTCGGAAAGGGTTTAAAGCCGCAATGCAATACACCCATGTCGAACTCCCCCTGTTTGGTGCCGGCTACGTTGCTGAGCCCGCACCCTTCCAGGCACATGACAGCTGATCTATACAGCTGACGTTCCTACAATAGCCACTGGTGGAATCACGATCCACCCGCTACTGTTAACTAGATAAATTCCTCTGTCAATCTCTGACAGCGGCATTTAACTCGCACTTACTGGAAGTGCGTCGCTAATCACGCCCATCGATGATCCCGTTAAATGACTGTGGGTTAACAATGGGTCGGCATAACAACCAGAGGTTTCCAGCAGACCTCTACGGTTGTCATTGCCAGATTGCTATGAGCGATGTCATATGTTCAGCGCTCATAGCAAATGAGCATTTATACTACACACAGGCGATCTGATCATCGCCTGTGTGTTGCAGAAGCGATCAAAGAACTGCAGTTTCTGGTCTCCCATAGAGACTACTGCAGCATGCAAAAAGTTTAAAAAAAGTTTTTAAAAAATATTTTAAAAAAATTAACCCCTTCAATTTTTACAATTCTGATCACTGGGAATTTATGAAGTCATAACTCTAGAATGCTTCAGTAGATCCTGGTGATTGATGATTCAGAGACTGTTTTCTCATGACAAATTGTACTTTATGAAAGTGGTAAAATTTCTTTGATATGACTTGCTTTTATTTGCTAAAAAAAACATTCACTACAAATGAGGCAGAATAATGAGGCCACAGATTTACTCTGGACTCCATCTGGCCTCTATTCAGCAGTGTCCTTTTCAGAAGAGCACAAAACTGTGGCCAATGGCTGTTTATGCAATCCTAAAAAGGCGGACACCGCCTGATCACAGTGACTCAATCGGACTCATTATTGGGAATCTTCTGCCAGAGATTCTGTCTGAATCATGTATTTTAGAGATTTACATGGAAACCCTGGTGCAAGCTGTCAATGCAGAGTGCAGGACAAATGTGCGCCAAGCCTTACTGCGATCTTTGGGAGGCAGAATGAAAAAATCAACAGCATGTGAAGAATTAGTTTTATTTATTTTTTACGCTGTTCCTCATGCGGTGTAAGTGATTAGGTGACTTTATTCTTCGGGTAAGTGTGATTACAGTGATACCACATTTATATCGGATTTTTATGTTTAGCTGTTGTCACACACTAAGGCTAGTTTCACACTAGTGTTGCACTGACCTGCTTCGGTCAGTGCACGAACACCGCTAAGCTCCGGCCCCGGTCGCGCCTCCTCCCGATCGCTCCGCCTATGGGCGCATGACGCTGCATGCGACCTGCATACCCTATCTTTAGCATTGGGTACGCAGTCCGTGCGCAGATATGCGTTTGCCGGAGAATGCGTCCTTTTGACGGTGCGCCGAGCGCACCAAAATGCCACACGGTGCGTTGGGCGCAGGTTGGCGCACCGTCAAAAGGACAAGCGCCGGCAAACGCATACCTGCGCAAGACCTGCGTACGGCCTGCGGACCCAATGCTAAAGATATGGTGCGCAGGTCGCATGCAGCGTCATGCGCCCATAGGCGGAGCGATCGGGAGGAGGTGCGGCCGGGGGCGGAGTTTAGCAGCGGCCGTGCGCTGACCGACGCAGGTCAGTGCAATGCTAGTGTGAAACTAGCCTAAAAGACCCTTTTGATTGTGAAAACTTGTTTTTTCGTCACCATATTTTGAGAGCAATAATTTTTTGATATTTTGTCTAACAGAATCATGTGAGGGCTTGTTTTTTGTGGGACGAGCTGACGTTTCTATTTGTACCATTTTCGGGCACATGACATTTTTTGATCGCTTTCTATCCGATTTTTGGGAGACACAGAATGAACAGAAACCAGCAATTCAGGAATTGCTTTTCTTTAATACCGCTCCGCGTGTGGTAAAATTGGTAAGGCAATTTTATTCTTCGGGTCAGTATGATTACAGCGATACCTCATTTATATCTTTTTTAAATTTTGGCGCTTTTACACAATAAAAACTATTTTATAGAAAAAATAATTATTTTTGCATCACTTTATTCTGAGAGCTATAACTTTTTTATTGTTCTGTATGATGATAAAGCTTTTTTTTTTGCCTCGCTTTTTATTTATATTTTATGGTGTTCACTGAAGGGGTTATCTAGTGGGATAATTTTATACAGCAGGTCATTACAGATGCGACTATACCAAATATGTGTACTTTTATTGTTTTTTTATTTACATAAATAAATGTATTTATTGGAAAAATATATTTTTTTCTTTATTTAGGGATTTAAAAAAATATATTTTTACACATGCTAATATTTTTTTTTTACTTTTTTACATTGTCCTATGATGGGACATCACTATATAATGTCAAATTGCTGATCTGACACTGCACTGTAGAGTGTCAGATAACGATCTGACAGGCAGGGAAGCAGGCATGCCAGAGCCTCCTCTCAACAGGCGCTAACAAGACACCTTCCTTGCAGGACCCAGAAGGACCCCACTGCCATCTTGGTACCGGGTCTCCATGGAGACCATCAGAATGACATAATCGCATTGCGATGTTCTAAGGGAAGCATGCAGGGAGCCCCCTCCCTGCGCGAAGCTTCTCTATGCCACTGTCTGTAATGAAAGTAGTAGTATCAGAGGTGTTAAATGCCCCCGATCAGCGCTAGCATCAATCGTTGGCATTGTTGCAGTGTGTCAGCTGTCATATACAGCTGATACCTACACCTGAATGCCACTCCACTCAGTGTGAGGCCTCGTGATCGGTGAGCCATACTAGTATTGCGATTTGCGGGAATGCACCTCCCGCAGAGCAGTACTATTACAGCACATGTTGGGAAGGGGTTAAAAATATAAAAGTTTATATAAAGAATAAAAAAAAATATACACATATTTGGTATCGCCACATTCAGATTCGCACTATATATCAATATAAAAAAAGAATTATCCCAATCGCTAAACGGCGTAGCAATAAAACAATAAAAATGCAAGATTTTACATTTTTTTGTTTGCCGCTACATTGCAATAAAATGCAATAATGGGTGATCCAAGGATCATATCTACACCAAAATGGTATCAATAAATAAGCCCTCACCCAGCCCCAGGTCACGAAAAATGGAGATGCTACAGGTCTCAGAAAATGGCGCCTTTTTTAAAAATAAATTTGGGACTTTTTTCACCAATTAACCCCTTCCCGACTTGTGACACAGCGTATGCGTCATGAAAGTCGGTGCCAATCCGACCTATGACGCATACCGGGTGTCATGAAAGGATCGCGTTCCTGTGGGCCGGGTGACCGGGGTCACTGAAAGGTCACCCGACCCGCAGGCACAAGACCCTTTGTGCTTCACCACAGGGGGGTTGGCTTAACCTTCCCATGGCTACGATCGCTCTGATTGGCTGTTAAAAGTGAAACAGCCAATCAGAGCAATATGTAATATTTCACCAATGAAATTTGGTGAAATATTACAATCCAGCCATGGCTGATGATGCAATAGCATCCGCCATGGCTGGAGACCGAGATCCGACCCCTCCCCCACACTGAGTGACGGCGGCCGATCGCCGCCGTCACCGATAGATGGCGGCGATCGGTCTCTGCCGTCACTATCTGCTCCCCTCCTCCTTGCCTCCGCTCACCCCACCTTCCGATCCCCCCCCTCACCTTCTGATCCTCCCTACTCACCTCTCCCGGTCCTCCGATGTCCCTGGGTTCGTCCCGGCATTCGTCCGGGATTCTTCATGGGCGCCGCCATCTTGGAAAATAGCGGGCACATGCGCAGTGCGCCCGCCGGCCGGCAGGTACATAAATTTATTTTGATCAATGTGATACTCTCTCACAGTGATCAAAATTAAAAAAAAGTAAATGAACGCCCCCGTTAGGTAGGGACAAATAATAAAATAAAGAAATTTTTTTTTTTCTATTAGGCCCTGTGCACACGTTGGGGATTTTGCTGCGGATCCGCAGCCAATTTGGCACTGTGGATCCGCAGCAGATCCGGAAACCATGTACAGTACAATGTAAATAAATGGTAAAAGAAAAACGCTGTGCACCTGCTGCGGATTTTTCCGCGCGGATTTGGTGCTGTATTTAAATCCGCGGCATGTCATTTCTTTGTGCGGATTCCGCAGCGTTTTTACACCTATTCCATTATAGGTGTAAAACCGCAGGGCAATTCCGCACAAAAAACGCAGCAAAACCGCAGTAAATCTGCAACGTGTGCACAGGCCCTTAATACGCGCTAAATCTGCAGGTAAAACGCAGATCATTTTACCTGCGGATTTAGCAAAATCCGCGCAGAAAAATCCGCAAGTGAATCCGCAACGTGTGCACCGGGCCTTAAGGTTAGGGTTAGTCTGGGTTTATATTGCGTTATGGCAGTCCGTTAGACGGACTGCGTTACACCGCGGTATAATGCGGTGTAATGCAGCCCATTAATGCTGCCATTCGCCCCCATTTGTGGGCGCATCGTGACGCATGCCGTAAAGCAGCATGCGTTCGCGAAGTGCTGTCATTCAGTGACGGAGCCTCGGATGCGGGCTGCAGCGTCTGGGCTCTGTCACCACTAGCTCAGATGAATGGATCCGTTGAAGAGTTCCTTTGTTATTACCTCATAAATGGACACTAGTCAGAATTGCAAAAAATGGCAAGGTCTTTATGGTCAAAATAGGCTGGGTCATGAAGGGGTTAAATAAAAAGGAACCTACACATGTTTGGTGTCTACGAACTTGTAATGACATGGAGAATCATAATGGCAGGTCAGTTTTAGCATTAAGTGCACTTTTTTTTGCAATTTCACTGCACTTGGAATTCTTTTCCTGTTTTTCAGTACACAATATGTTAAAACCAATATAATTCAAAAGTACAGCAAAAAACAAGCCCTCACACAGCCATATTGACCAAAAAATAAAAAAAAGTTATGGTTCTGGGAAGAAGGGGAGCAAAGATCAGAAATTCAAAAACTGAAATACCATTGGTCGTCAAAGGGTTAATATGTGAACACAGCCTTAGGCCTTTGTCACACTTGCGAGTGTGATGCGAGAAACTCGCACGAATTTCTCACATCAACACCCGGCACTGCCACCGGCACTCGCGGGTCGCTGCATGTATTTCTATGCCGCGTGTTGATACGAGAAACCCGTGCAAGTTTCTTGCATCACACTCGCAAGTGTGACACTGGCCTTAGGAAAATTTTACAAATTAATCCCAATACAATAATGCTCCATGTTTTACAGATGTGTGAAACCAGCCTTAAAAGTCTGTATGACAGATTGTCTTTAATAATATTTACCTTTGGGATTTTGGTCTTTTGATTTAATTTCTTTAAAAATGTTACTTGGATAAAAAGCATTTCTAAAGCTTAAGAATTATTTGAGTTAGTTTAAAATAGAAACAAAATTAGTACCTCTTTCATTCATCTAATATTCTCAATGCAAACAATACTTTTTAGAATCATAGAATCATAGAATCATAGAATAGTAGAGTTGGAAGGGACCTCCTGTGTCATCTGGTCCAACCCCCTGCTCAAAGCAGGATTCTCTAAATCATCCCAGACAGATGTCTGTCCAGCCTCTGTTTGAAGACTTCCATTGAAGGAGAACTCACCACCTCTCGTGGCAGCCTGTTCCACTCATTGATCACCCTAACTGTCAAAAAGTTTTTTCTAATATCTAATCTGTGTCTCCTCCCCAGGGCCGGCGTCAGCACCCGGCACACCCGGGCAAGTGCCGGGGCCCTGGCGAGACGGGGGGCCCAGTCATGCTCACTCAGAGTCATGGCAGCAGACAGACAGGCTTCCAGACAGTCAGGATTGGTCTAGTAGAGGCGAGCTCCGCCCCCTGTCTCCTCACTGTGCTGCAGCCAGGAAGGAAGTGATGAGGCTGAGATAGGAAGAGGCCAGCGGCAGAGGACAGAACGTAAGCAAGTTTGTGTGCAGGCTGCCTGCAGGCAGCGTTGAAAATGGTCCCGGCTCCAGGCTGGCACTGTCTGCACTCCTGTCTCCTGCACAGATTCCCGGCGCTCACTGACGCTGAGGTTCCTGAGTCCTGCAGCAGTGATAGTGAGTGAGTACAGACATGTGGTTCCAAAGAGCTGATTAATGCATTCCTCCTGTCTCCTGTGTTATTCCAGGGGAAAGGTTACATACACTACACAGTATACTAGCTGCTGGGGTGGTCACAAGTAGAATTTACAGCACTTCTCAGATTTCATCCTGCAACAGACCAGACCGACAGCTTGTTACCACCCCAAGCAGCTATTATACTGTGTAGTATTAGCTAGTATGACCACTATGCTGCACTTTTTCATGGATTCCTTATGTACTCCACCTTGATCATTTCACTTAGTATCTATGTTTTCAGGCAGTAATAGTGAGTATTAATGATCAATTTTGTGGGTCACATTTAAAGGCACCATTAGCGCTTATATATAAACCAATGTAGTTTGCTTGCACCCATTTCAGCTGCATGCTTTTTCTAGTCTGGTTTTTGGAGGTACTCTATATATACATTGATTAGATTTTATTATAATTGCTTGTGAATAAAGAAGGATTTGAATTAATTTATGCACTCTTTGTGCCATCAATTTGTTTTGTTTGGCTTAAGTGAATACTATATACACCTGGTATCTTGTGCTACAGTACCTTTTTTCTTTTTGTATTCTGGTCAAATCCATACTGAGTGAACGTCTGTGTGTGACTCCGGAAATATATACGGAGATTTACAATTACCCCTACATTGTATACAGCTGTACGCTTCTGATACAGTACCGTTTTTTTGCTTTTTATATTCTGGTCTAATCCATACTATACCTATATATTTCTCTGCTGTATCCGTGCATCATGAATCGTGGTTGGTATGTGTTAAAGAGGAGGCAGGGGGCCCACTGAGACTCTTTCGCCCGGGGCCCTCAAAAACCTGGAGCCGGCCCTGCTCCTTCCATTCAGTTTCATCCCATTGCTTCTAGTCTTTCCTTGTGCAAATGAGAACAAAGATGATCCTTCTACAATGTGACAGCCCTTGAGATATTTGTAGACAGCTATTAAGTCTCCTCTCAGTCTTCTTTTTTGCAAGCTAAACATTCCCAAATCCTGCAACCGTTCCTCATAGGACATGGTTTGCAGACCGGTCACCATTCTGGTGGCTCTTCTCTGAACTTGCTCCAGTTTGTTGATGTCTTTTTTAAAATGTGGTGCCGAAAACTGGACACAGTATTCCAGATGAGGTCTGACCAAAGAGGAGTAGAGGGCAATAATGACCTCACGTGATCTAGACTGTATGCTTCTGTTGATACATCCTAGAATTGCATTTGCCTTTTTTGCTGCTGCATCACACTATTGACTCATGTTAAGTCTGTGATCAATTAGTATACCCAAGTCTTTTTCACATGTGCTGTTACTTAGCCCTATTCCTCCCATTTTGTATATGCTTTTTCCATTTTTATTGCCCAGATGTAGTACTTTGCATTTTTCCCTGTTAAAATCCATTCTGTTAGTTGCTGCCCACTGCTCCAGTTTATTTATATCTTTTTGAATCCTCTCTCTCTCTTCTCTAGTATTAGCTACCCCTCCTAGCTTTGTGTCATCAGCAAATTTGATCAGTTTACCCTCAATTCCTTCATCTAAATCATTGATAAAGATGATGAACAATACAGAGCCCAAAACAGAGCCTTGTGGTACTCCACTTGATACATTCTTCCAACTGGATGTGCAGCCATTTACGACCACTCTTTGGGTCCGATCACTAAGCCAGTTATGAATCCACCTAACAGTTGCCTTGTCCATTCCATACTTAGTCATTTTTTCAATAAGGATTGTGTGAGATACTTTGTCAAATGCTTTGCTGAAGTCAAGATATACAATATCTACAGCATTTCCCTGATCCACCCAGTCAGTGATTCTGTCATAGAAGGAAATTAAGTTAGTCTGACATGACTTATTAGTTACAAACCCATGCTGACTCGGTTTAATCACTTCATTCTTATCCAGGTACTTGCATACATGTTCTTTAATAATTTGTTCAAAGATCTTTCCTGGTATAGAAGTCAGACTCACCGGTCTGTAGTTCCCTGGGTCCACCTTCTTCCCCTTTTTGAAGATAGGAACAACATTTGCTCTTCTCCAGTCTTCTGGACTTCTCCTGTTCTCCAAGAATTTTTAAAGACTATGGACAGTGGTTCAAGAACTTCTTCTGCTATCTCCTTCAGTACTCTGGGGTGTAATTCATCTGGACCTGGAGACTTGAATTCATTTAGGTTAGCTAAGTATTTCCTCACTGTCTTTCTGTTTATAGATATCCTGGATTCTTCTATTCCTTTAATAGGACAGTGAAGATCAGTTGATGTTACATTTCCTTTCTGAGAGAAAACAGATGCAAAATAGGAATTTAACAGTTCAGCCTTCTCAACATCCTGTCTTACCATTTCATCATTTTCATCCTGTAAAAATCCTATAGCATCTTTGAATTTTCTTTTACTTTTGACGTATCCCCAAAATCCTTTTGTGTTGCTTTTGATGTCACTTGCAAGCCTTAATTCATTGTCAGCTTTAGATAATCTGATTTGTGCCCTGCAGGTTCTGCAGACGGCATTATATTCTTCTTTAGATATGCCTCCCTCTTTCCATTTGATAAACATTTCTTTCTTCCTTTTTAGCATGTGTTTAAGTTCTGTGTTCATCCATCCTGGTTTCCTTAAATGCTTCCCATTCTTCACTCTTTTTGGAATTGTTAACAATTGTGCTTTGAAAATCTCATTTTTCAAGATTTTCCATCCTTTTTGGACATTTTTGTCCTTAAGGATATCCAGCCATTGGATCCCTCCAATTCTCTTTCTGAGTCCCTTAAAATCTGCCTTTCTGAAATCTAACCTTGACGTCTGAGTCTTCACAGGTCTTCCACCTCTTGTTATCCAAAATTCTAAAATAGCATGGTCACTACCTCCTAGGGTCCCAGCCACTCTTACCTCCTCAACCATTTCTTCCCTGTTTATAAGGATTAGATCCAAGGTAGCAGATCCCCTTGTTTTCTCCCCTACCTTTTGGAAGATAAAGTTGTCAGCAAGAGAGGATAAGAATTTCCTTGACCTGTTAGTTTTGCCTGAGAGAGATTCCCAACAAATGTCTAGATAGTTGAAATCTCCCATGACAACTATGTCATATTTTTTGGAGAACTTGGCCATTTGATGCATAAAGAATTCATCCATATCTTCAGCTTGCATAGGTGGCCTGTAGTAAATGCCTACAATGGTGTCCTTTCCATTGTTCTGTCCTTGTATTCTTACCCAAACAGTTTCCACAGAACTCCCAGTCTCTGAAGCGTCAATCTGTGTGCTGATATACGCTTTTCTAACATACAATGCGACACCTCCTCCTCGTTTATCAAGTCTGTTTCTTGCAAATAGGTTGTATCCTTCTAGCCTTGTATTCCAATCATGTGTATTGTCCCACCAATAGTGTTGAGCATTCCGATACCGCAAGTATCGGGTATCGGCCGATATTCGCGTTATCGGAATTCCGATACTTAATTCCGATACTTTTTCAATATCGTATACCGGAATCGGAAGTTCCCATAATTCTTTGAGAGGCAATGTGATTTTAGTCAGCCAATGAGGAATCCTACGAAGTGTGGGCACATCCTGTAATGCTGCGGTCATCTTAACTAATGGCATGGCTGTGATTGGCTGCTGAAATGATGTCAGAATGCACTATAAAAGGCGCCGCAGCCATTTTAGCGTCACTGTGCTGTGAACTCAGTAAGGGACAGAACGCTGCTGTGCTGACTCTGAGGGACAGTTAGATATTGCGATTTTGTGTACTACTGTGCTTGAGGCAGGCTAGTTTACCAACCGCTGTGTAAAGCTTCATTTTGCCAGTGTTGTTTTAACAGCTCTGTGCAAGGTGTGTGTGTGACAGTGCAGGTGACGCTGCAGTTTGCTCTGCATCCACCGCTGTTTGTAGGCATCTGCACGTGTCACTGACTCTTTTTTTTTTTTATTTTATTTAGTGGAATTGGTGCAGCTCCATTATATTAGAAAAAAATCTAATCTATTAGTGTGACGCGCTTCCATCCGTATACAATACATTGGTTGCAAACACTATAGAAGTACACAAAGGGGCCTTTAACAGCTACAGAACAGTTGTGTTTCAGTGTTCACTGTAGTCTGTGAGCTTTTCATTTTGTGAGTGCAGATTACGCTCCAGTTTGTTCTTCAACCACTGCCGGTTGTAGTCTGCTGAGCGTGTGTCACTGCCTCATCCTTCACATTTTTCTCTAATTGGTGCTGCTCCATTTTAGTGGAAAAAAATCTAATCTATTAGTGTGACGCGCTTCCATCCGTATACAATACATTGGTTGCAAACACTATAGAAGTACACAAAGGGGCCTTTAACAGCTACAGAACAGTTGTGTTTCAGTGTTCACTGTAGTCTGTGAGCTTTTCATTTTGTGAGTGCAGATTACGCTCCAGTTTGTACTTCAACCACTGCCGGTTGTAGTCTGCTGAGCGTGTGTCACTGCCTCATCCTTCACATTTTTCTCTAATTGGTGCTGCTCCATTTTAGTTGAAAAAAATCTAATCTATTAGTGTGACGCGCTTCCATCCGTATACAATACATTGGTTGCAAACACTATAGAAGTACACAAAGGGGCCTTTAACAGCTACAGAACAGTTGTGTTTCAGTGTTCACTGTAGTCTGTGAGCTTTTCATTTTGTGAGTGCAGATTAAGCTCCAGTTTGTTCTTCAACCACTGCCGGTTGTAGTCTGCTGAGCGTGTGTCACTGCCTCATCCTTCACATTTTTCTCTAATTGGTGCTGCTCCATTTTAGTTGAAAAAAATCTAATCTATTAGTGTGACGCGCTTCCATCCGTATACAATACATTGGTTGCAAACACTATAGAAGTACACAAAGGGGCCTTTAACAGCTACAGAACAGTTGTGTTTCAGTGTTCACTGTAGTCTGTGAGCTTTTCTTTTTGTGAGTGCAGATTACGCTCCAGTTTGTTCTTCAACCACTGCCGGTTGTAGTCTGCTGAGCGTGTGTCACTGCCTCATCCTTCACATTTTTCTCTAATTGGTGCTGCTCCATTTTAGTGGAAAAAAATCTAATCTATTAGTGTGACGCGCTTCCATCCGTATACAATACATTGGTTGCAAACACTATAGAAGTACACAAAGGGGCCTTTCACAGATACTGAACAGTTGTCTGCAGGGTTCACTGTAGTCTGTGAGGAATAACCACACTTAGGCCTTAACTTTTCTGACTTTCTTTATCAATCTACCAAGATGAAGAAGTCAGTGAGTAAGGCACGTGGTCGTGGTCGAGGCCGTGGATTTGCAGCAGGGAGAGGACGTGGGGATTCTGTGGCTGCTGCCGCACCCAGTGACACAGCATCCACCAGTTTTCCCCGTGAGCGTTCCTTTATGCGCACTTTTGTAGGAGCTCAGCGTACCCCCCTGCTGCGTGAAGAACAAATTGAAGCCGTTGTTGGTTGGATGGCAGCCAATGCATCGACTTCAATAGCTTCCACCTCCTCTCAGGACCACAGCACTGTTGAACAACCATCAGTCTCTTCACCGCCTGCCAAATTGCCCAGGCAGTCAGAGAGCTCTGTACAGGAGCCAGCTGAGTCTCTGCTTCTGTTCTCAGAATCTGTTGGCTTGGAAACAGGGGCCCAGCCAAGCAGCATTCTGGAATGTGAAGAAGAGGCAGTATGCAGTGATGCGCAACAGCTGTGTCTCTCTGAATCTGAAGAGGCGGGTGAGCCAGTGCCGATGGTCAGCACACCGCAGAACGCATCTGATGATGATGAGACTCAGTTGCCAGTTTCTGTTGAGCATGGTGCTGGCCAGACCACCCAACAACAGCAGGTGTTGGAAGAGGGTAGTGGTGGAGATGATGAGGTCCAAGACCCAACATGGCGTGAGGAACAGGAAGGTGGTGGGAGCAGCTCTGAGGAAGAGATTGCACCAACGGTCCAAACAGTAGGGAGAGGTAGGCTGCAGACTCGCTTGCCTGTAGCCTCCAGTTTGGCACCCGTTCGGAGCAGTTCTCTTCCAACAGCCAAACCGGGCGCTCCCAGGACTTGCTCTGCGTGGTCCTTTTTTGATACAGTTGCAGATGATATTTGCTATGTAAAATGCAAGCTGTGTAATCAAAAAATTAAAAGAGGTAAAAGTGTCAGTAACCTTAATACAACAAATATGTGGAAACATGTGCGGTCAAAGCACTTTGTTGAGTTACAAAGACACACTGGAGATGTAGGCCAACCTACAGCAGCACCTACATCTTCAGCTCGTGTTGGAGCCTCTTCCTCCAGTTCACACACAGCTGGTTCGGCTTCCTCAAAGGATCGCCATGGAAGAACCTCTGTCACTGTTGTCCAGAGACACAGTGTTATTCCACCCACAGCTGCAAGTTCCCTGTCATCCTCACACACCCAGGCCACAAAACAGCCACCGGTAGCACAGGCATGGGATAAAAGACGGCCATACTCGGCAAACCATCCACGAGCACAGGCTCTGAATGCTGGCATTGCAAAACTCCTGTCCCTTGAAATGCTGTCATTCAGGCTGGTGGAGACTGACAGTTTCCGTGAATTAATGGCATTGGCAGTCCCACAATACAATGTGCCCAGCCGATTTTATTTCAGCAGGCAAGCCGTCCCTGGTCTGCAAAAGCATGTTGAGGCAAAAATTAAACATGCGCTACTAAACGCCGTCAGTAGCAAGGTCCACCTGACCACCGATGCGTGGACCAGTACCCATGGCCAGGGACGATACCTTTCACTCACTGCCCATTGGGTGAATGTTGTGGAGCCGGGTACAGATCTTGCGAGTGGCGCTGTACGTGTTCTGCCAACTCCAAGGATTGCAGGAATCAAGTCTGTCCACATTGACTCCTCCTCCTACTCCAGTTCCTCAGAATCATCGCTGCAGGAGCCGTCACGGTCTACCTCCACATGGACCCGTGGACGCTTACCTGATGCGACCGATATGAGCACAGCCGTGGCCAAACGGCAACAGGCCGTTCTGAAATTAATTCCCATGGGGAATCGAAGCCACACAGCGCAGGAGGTCTGGAATGCCATCAAGCAGGAGAGCGACGTGTGGTTTTTGCCAGCGAATCTCCAGCCAGGCTTGGTAGTGTGTGACAATGGCCGAAATCTGGTGGCAGCTCTGGCCCTTGGCAACCTCACTCACATACCATGTCTGGCACATGTGCTCAACTTGGTCGTGCAGAGTTTTTTGAGGGACTATCCGGATCTTGATGCACTGCTGCACAAGGTCCGCCTAGAGTGCGCTCACTTGCGACGTTCCAGCATGGCCAGATCGCGCATTGCAGCTCTGCAACGCAGATTGCGCCTTCCTGAACATCGCATCATATGTGACGTATCCACCAGGTGGAATTCAACGTTACATATGTTGGAGCGGTTGTGTGAGCAGCAGCCAGCAGTTATGGAGTATCAGCTGCATCAGGCGCAATCAACACGCAATTTGCGCCGTCCACACTTCACCATTAATGAGTGGGCCACTATGAAGGACATGTGCCACGTTTTGCGTGCGTTTGATGAGTCAACGCGGATGGCGAGTGCAGATGATGCACTAGTCAGCCTGACTGTCCCCCTTATCTGCCTGCTTCAAAAAACACTGCAAGCAATAAGGGATGAGGTTTTGGAAGAGGTGGAGGATGAGGAGTCACAAATTCCATCACCTTCTGGAAAGTCAGCGCAACGTGGTTCCTCACAAAGGGCTGGGCAGGGCTCACTTTGTGAGGAGGATGAGGAGGAGGAGTCAATGGAGGAGGAAGACATCGCTCCAGAGAGAGGTACACAACGCTCTAGTCAGTATGTAGAGCGAGGGTGGGGTGATGCAGAGCAGGCAGAGATAACGCCTCTTGCAGAGGACAGCGTTTCTTTGCCAGTTGGGAGTCTGCAGCACATGGTTGATTTCATGCTGCAGTGCCTAAGAAACGACCGCCGCATCGCCCACATTCTCACGACGTCTGATTATTGGGTGTACACCCTCCTAGACCCTCGCTACCGGGACAACGTCAAAAGCCTCATCACACCGTTGAACCGGAGCGTAAAATGCGGGAGTACCAAGACACACTGGTGCAATCCCTAATGTTCTACCTTACTGCCGAGAGCACTGCTGCTGCTACTGCTTTACAAAGCAGCTCTGTGCGTCGAGGCAGTGTAGAGAGCTCTGCAACAAGAGGGAGCACACGCAGTGCCTCTGCACAGGGAAAGACCAGTATGTTAAAAATGTGGCAAAGTTTTGTGGCAGCGCCACAAATGTCTACACCATCCGAGAGGGCTCCAGTCAGCGGGAGGCAACGTATCCGTCAGATGGTGACAGACTACTTGGCTTTGCCTCTCAGTGTACTCCCAGATGGCTCTTCCCCATTCAAGTTTTGGGTCTCTAAGCTGGATACATGGCCAGAGCTTAGCCAGTATGCATTGGAGGTGCTGGCTTGCCCTGCTGCCAGTGTATTATCGGAGCGCGTCTTTAGTGCTGCAGGTGGTGTACTAACAGACCGTCGCATGCGACTATCCTCCGATAATGTAGACCGGCTTACTTTTCTGAAAATGAACAAGGCATGGATCTCGGCAGAATTTGTCTGTCCGTTTTCAGATTAAATAACTGGTTCGCAACGTTATCCATGTCTCCTGTTATGTTCATCTTTCTACCACCTGAACTCTACTCCCTGGGCTCCAACACTGCCAGTTGCTGCTCAGAAGTGTCGTGTCCACAGAACAAAACACAAGCTCTACTGTTAGTGGGGTTCAGTAACGCCAGCTGTTCCCCTGCTGTGTCAACGGCAAGAAGTCTCCTGTTCCCGACACATGGACAGAAAAACACATGACCAACATGCTCCAAATAGGGAAGAGCCGTCACCCTGCTTGTTATGCTGAAAACATGAAATTGTGAAGTTTTGCAGGCCTAGAATGATAAATTTTTATGACAAATATGGACAAATAATAATTTGTCATCACAGCGCATATCTGCACATGTCTATTAGAAATGGTAACAAAAAATAAAACATAGTCTACTCTTCACATTTTGAAATTAATGCATAAAAGTACATTTCAGACTTATGAATTAATGCTTTTTAAGGAACTTTATCTGTACCTGTAAGATAATGCAGTCAATGGATGTACGAATCATTAAATCCTCATCATCATCATCACGAGTTTTATTTATGACAGACATTATAAAATACACATACTGATGCCAACTGTAACTTCAAACACCATATATGAAATGGCCAGCATGTAAACATGGTAATAATGTCCAATAATAAATTATTACATCTAGAAAGTGCATCATGCATACTGACAATAGGTAGTTATACCTGCAAGTGCTGTTGAAACAACCACAAGAGATATAAATTAATACTGGTATATAGGTATCACAGTGCATAGTTACTCATGGACAATGTTGATGTAATACTGTATCTCAATTAAGTCAGCGTCAACCATTAGGCTTGTTAGTCTTGTACATTGTTAAAGAGGGAACGTAATTTTTTTGTTTGTCATAGGTGGAGTATTACACATTAAATTATTACTGCTGTATTTTTTTTTGCGTCCCTAGTGCGCAATAACGCAGCCTAACCTCACATTTGATAGTCAGCTAATTGCCACACGCTACCCTACCCTACGCGTGACAGTAGGAAGGTAGTGTTGACGGATAAAGCTTTGCGCAACCAGACATTCTTTTACCCTCTTCAACACTCTACAAGCAAAAAATGCATGATTTCAGCCGCAGACTTTATTGACGTACAGTATAACATGGGCATTACCCATCAGAGGCTGTCCACTGTCTGATACAGACATAGAATATACCTTTGCTATCCGTAGCCTTTGTTTCACCTACACTTGCAGGCACACACTTAAATTGTGACAAACAATGCCTAATGTTTTTTTAAATGGTTATTTTTTATTGTACATTATTGTGTCATCAATCACATTGATGAGTCCATGCTGGACATGTCATACATGCTATAGAAAGTTACGATTTTATGAACTTAAATAATTGAAATGTCTGTGACTGTCACATAAAATTTGCGATGATGATGATGAGTGACTATTACAAAATCCATTGTCTTCACTATGTTATGGTTTAACATAGCGTTCCTTAAGCATTATTCATAAAAAAAAAATGGACTTTTATTCTTAAATTTACAACACTATATTTTGTTACCAATTTTTTGGGTGTTGTGTTGTTCCATTTATTTTTGGCATGTGCATATATGCGTTTATATTTGTATTTTCTTTATTTTTCCTTCTTGAAATTAGAAAACATGTGTATCTTTGTACCGTGTTAGCCAGTAGATAGAAAAATATTTAGACTTCAGAGTCAGCAGTGGTTGATACCTTTTAATGGATAACTGAAAAGATGGAAACAAATTGCAAGCTTTCAAGGCTACTCACGTCTCTTCATCAGGGAAAGACTAACTAAAAAAATTAAGCATCACATATTTCTATACACAACAGGACACAGGAATAGTGCAATAGGTAAGACAAGTAAGTGACGTGTATCAGAACTGTCATTATCTCACAGGGATGAACATAAATATTGGAACAGTTCCTAGATAAGGATAGAAAGTTTGATTGCCCTCTCATTGGCGTATTTTTTGGGTTTTCATGACCCTGGAAGGGCATAGACGCAGATTCCTTAATTGATATAGAATGACATAAATCCATGTGATCTATTCATTCCATCACTAACAGTGTCAAAGGTCATGATGAGCTTATATTCTGAAACCTTTGTACGTTTCTCATATTTGAAGTTATATTTTAAAAACCCAGTAATTCCATATCCATGATGCTATGACCGGGCATACAAAAGTCTTTTGCCACAGGTAAATTCATTAATTTATCTGTGATTGTGTGGCGCTGATAATTCATCCTTGTTCTCCTTTTTGTTGCCGGTCTCCCCTCACTTGTCCCTCCCTCACTTGTCTTAGCTATTCCTGTGTCCTGTTGTGTGTAGAAATATGTGATTCTTCATTTTTGGCTTTACTCTTAGCCTGATGAAGACACCTGAGTAGTCTCGAAAGCTTTGAATTTGTTACCATATTTTCAGTTAGCCATTAAACGTTATCAACCACAGAGGACTGTCAAGTATAAATATTTTTCTATTCTTGTAATTGAAATTTATCATTTTATTGTTGTAGTAAAACTTCATTTATTCTTGTTTGAAGTACATACATTTGCAATGGCCACGTAACAAGGCAATAACTCAATATTTTATGCCTACACCCTCCTTGACCCTGGGCTTCAACAGCGCCAGTTGCTGCTCAGAAGTGTTAGATGCACAGATGAAAACAATCGCTGATGTGTTTGTGGGGTTCAGTAACGCCTGCTGTTCCCCTGCTGTGTGTCTGGCAAAAATTACTGCTGCTAACTACAACTTCAACTTCAAACGTCTCATACTAGGCCTCTGCCTACACCCTCCTTGACCCTGGGCTTCAACAGCGCCAGTTGCTGCTCAGAAGTGTTAGATGCACAGATGAAAACAATCGCTGATGTGTTTGTGGGGTTCAGTAACGCCTGCTGTTCCCCTGCTGTGTGTCTGGCAAAAATTACTGCTGCTAACTACAACTTCAACTTCAAACGTCTCATACTAGGCCTCTGCCTACACCCTCCTTGACCCTGGGCTTCAACAGCGCCAGTTGCTGCTCAGAAGTGTTAGATGCACAGATGAAAACAATCGCTGATGTGTTTGTGGGGTTCAGTAACGCCTGCTGTTCCCCTGCTGTGTGTCTGGCAAAAATTACTGCTGCTAACTACAACTTCAACTTCAAACGTCTCATACTAGGCCTCTGCCTACACCCTCCTTGACCCTGGGCTTCAACAGCGCCAGTTGCTGCTCAGAAGTGTTAGATGCACAGATGAAAACAATCGCTGATGTGTTTGTGGGGTTCAGTAACGCCTGCTGTTCCCCTGCTGTGTGTCTGGCAAAAATTACTGCTGCTAACTACAACTTCAACTTCAAACGTCTCATACTAGGCCTCTGCCTACACCCTCCTTGACCCTGGGCTTCAACAGCGCCAGTTGCTGCTCAGAAGTGTTAGATGCACAGATGAAAACAATCGCTGATGTGTTTGTGGGGTTCAGTAACGCCTGCTGTTCCCCTGCTGTGTGTCTGGCAAAAATTACTGCTGCTAACTACAACTTCAACTTCAAACGTCTCATACTAGGCCTCTGCCTACACCCTCCTTGACCCTGGGCTTAACAGCGCCAGTTGCTGCTCAGAAGTGTTAGATGCACAGATGAAAACAATCGCTGATGTGTTTGTGGGGTTCAGTAACGCCTGCTGTTCCCCTGCTGTGTGTCTGGCAAAAATTACTGCTGCTAACTACAACTTCAACTTCAAACGTCTCATACTAGGCCTCTGCCTACACCCTCCTTGACCCTGGGCTTCAACAGCGCCAGTTGCTGCTCAGAAGTGTTAGATGCACAGATGAAAACAATCGCTGATGTGTTTGTGGGGTTCAGTAACGCCTGCTGTTCCCCTGCTGTGTGTCTGGCAAAAATTACTGCTGCTAACTACAACTTCAACTTCAAACGTCTCATACTAGGCCTCTGCCTACACCCTCCTTGACCCTGGGCTTCAACAGCGCCAGTTGCTGCTCAGAAGTGTTAGATGCACAGATGAAAACAATCGCTGATGTGTTTGTGGGGTTCAGTAACGCCTGCTGTTCCCCTGCTGTGTGTCTGGCAAAAATTACTGCTGCTAACTACAACTTCAACTTCAAACGTCTCATACTAGGCCTCTGCCTACACCCTCCTTGACCCTGGGCTTCAACAGCGCCAGTTGCTGCTCAGAAGTGTTAGATGCACAGATGAAAACAATCGCTGATGTGTTTGTGGGGTTCAGTAACGCCTGCTGTTCCCCTGCTGTGTGTCTGGCAAAAATTACTGCTGCTAACTACAACTTCAACTTCAAACGTCTCATACTAGGCCTCTGCCTACACCCTCCTTGACCCTGGGCTTCAACAGCGCCAGTTGCTGCTCAGAAGTGTTAGATGCACAGATGAAAACAATCGCTGATGTGTTTGTGGGGTTCAGTAACGCCTGCTGTTCCCCTGCTGTGTGTCTGGCAAAAATTACTGCTGCTAACTACAACTTCAACTTCAAACGTCTCATACTAGGCCTCTGCCTACACCCTCCTTGACCCTGGGCTTCAACAGCGCCAGTTGCTGCTCAGAAGTGTTAGATGCACAGATGAAAACAATCGCTGATGTGTTTGTGGGGTTCAGTAACGCCTGCTGTTCCCCTGCTGTGTGTCTGGCAAAAATTACTGCTGCTAACTACAACTTCAACTTCAAACGTCTCATACTAGGCCTCTGCCTACACCCTCCTTGACCCTGGGCTTCAACAGCGCCAGTTGCTGCTCAGAAGTGTTAGATGCACAGATGAAAACAATCGCTGATGTGTTTGTGGGGTTCAGTAACGCCTGCTGTTCCCCTGCTGTGTGTCTGGCAAAAATTACTGCTGCTAACTACAACTTCAACTTCAAACGTCTCATACTAGGCCTCTGCCTACACCCTCCTTGACCCTGGGCTTCAACAGCGCCAGTTGCTGCTCAGAAGTGTTAGATGCACAGATGAAAACAATCGCTGATGTGTTTGTGGGGTTCAGTAACGCCTGCTGTTCCCCTGCTGTGTGTCTGGCAAAAATTACTGCTGCTAACTACAACTTCAACTTCAAACGTCTCATACTAGGCCTCTGCCTACACCCTCCTTGACCCTGGGCTTCAACAGCGCCAGTTGCTGCTCAGAAGTGTTAGATGCACAGATGAAAACAATCGCTGATGTGTTTGTGGGGTTCAGTAACGCCTGCTGTTCCCCTGCTGTGTGTCTGGCAAAAATTACTGCTGCTAACTACAACTTCAACTTCAAACGTCTCATACTAGGCCTCTGCCTACACCCTCCTTGACCCTGGGCTTCAACAGCGCCAGTTGCTGCTCAGAAGTGTTAGATGCACAGATGAAAACAATCGCTGATGTGTTTGTGGGGTTCAGTAACGCCTGCTGTTCCCCTGCTGTGTGTCCGGCAAAAATTACTGCTAGCTACCTAATCATGGTGAAAAAAAAAAATGACATCTCAAAGTGTCTAGTGCTACACATAGATATGAGGCTACACCATGATTTCTAAGCTGTAAACATTTGAAACGTCAACTTTCAAACCATAAAATGATTTGTCTTTGTCACAAATCTGTAACAAAATAATTGTGACATATTATTACAGATATGCACATGTCGAAAACAAATGCAAACACAAAAGCCTACTTATGCTATAGGATACTGATGGTCAACCTTGTCACTCCATAGCTTAGACAAATCCAACTCACATCATGATGACTCAAATACTGCAATGTTGGAAGTGCATAATGTGGGTTGAACTTTGACAACTGCTGCAGTGCGAAGGTTATACTTCAGTGTTCTTGCCTTTGAAATAAAAGCATACAAGTAAATATAATATCCAATGTTGATTAAGGGACGTGATGTACACCTGTAATATTGTGCAAACAATGCATGTAGGAATAGTCCTCTTCAACATTACTTATATTTGTGTCATTTTAAAAAATACATATTTGATTAGAAAGTTAACAGCCCATATCATAAAGGTCCTTCATGTAAACATGATAATCGCTAACAAAAATCATGCATTACCTTGGTAAAGTCAATAGTGCATAGTCACAATAGCAAAATATATACCTGTAAGTGGTGCTGAAAGAACGACAACTGATAGAATAGGTGAATGATATCTATTTATCAGACTGAATAGCGACACCTGTACAATGTCGATATAATACTGTACCTTAACAAAACAGCTGTGTCACACCTCACACGCATTTTTCTTGTAGCTTGTTATGTAATAGGGCACATGCGTGTATGTTTCATCATAGGTGCATGTTTACTGAGTAAAGCAGTCATGACAACGCCTTTGTGTTGTCGGTACGCTTGCGATGATGAACGATGCGCACCGTGAATGTTAGTCTGCGTCATAAGACGCACAGACGCTCCAATACCCAACGCGTCACAGCAGGAAGCCAGTCTGTGCGTCCAAACAAAGGCGCAAGCATACATGCACGTACCCTTTTAGAAAGCTATATAAAAATAAGGATGTAGTACTTAGTAACACACACTTTATTGAGGTACAGTATTACATCGCCATTCACCATCTGTGGCTATGCAGTGTCATCTATATATACCTTATCTATCCGTTGTCATGCTTGCAAGTCCACAGTCAGGCATAAATAGCTGTTTTCACTATGCACTTTTTAAAGGTTTTTTTTGTTAATATAAATGATTGGCACATATTATCAGTATTACATGATGGAAATTTTAGATATTTTTAAAAACTTTTTAGTGATATTATTCAGCAAATGAAAATGGTGTACATACTGTTACTTATCCATCATTAATGGATTCTGATATGTACTTGTATGCTTTTATTTAAAACCGTATAGCAGATTATTTAACCTATTTTTATTGTGGTTTGCATTGCTTTTCAACATGTTAATGTATGCGTTTATGTTTGTCAATTATTAATTTACATATATTTTTTAAAGTAAAATCATCATCTTATGGTACTAAAGGTTATATTTCTCTTGTTTGGAGTATAGACATTTTTAATTGACACGTAACAAGGAAAATACTTCATCTAGTATTTAAACATCCTCCTTGACCCTGGGCTCCAACACCGCCAGTTGTTTCTCGGAAGTGCTGTTAGCACAGTCTACACTTGCTCCCGTGTTACTGGGGTTCAGTAATGTCAGCTGTTCCCCTGCTGTGTGAACGGCAAAAAGTCCTGCTGCCTCCACCCTGTTCTCTTCTCATCCCTGGGTTACAACACCGCCAGTTGTTTCTCGGAAGTGCTGTTAGCACAGTCTACACTTGCTCCTGTGTTACTGGGGTTCAGTAATGTCAGCTGTTCCCCTGCTGTGTGAACGGCAAAAAGTCCTGCTGCCTCCACCCTGTTCTCTTCTCATCCCTGGGTTACAACACCGCCAGTTGTTTCTCGGAAGTGCTGTTAGCACAGTCTACACTTGCTCCGTGTTACTGGGGTTCAGTAATGTCAGCTGTTCCCCTGCTGTGTGAACGGCAAAAAGTCCTGCTGCCTCCACCCTGTTCTCTTCTCATCCCTGGGTTACAACACCGCCAGTTGTTTCTCGGAAGTGCTGTTAGCACAGTCTACACTTGCTCCTGTGTTACTGGGGTTCAGTAATGTCAGCTGTTCCCCTGCTGTGTGAACGGCAAAAAGTCCTGCTGCCTCCACCCTGTTCTCTTCTCATCCCTGGGTTACAACACCGCCAGTTGTTTCTCGGAAGTGCTGTTAGCACAGTCTACACTTGCTCCGTGTTACTGGGGTTCAGTAATGTCAGCTGTTCCCCTGCTGTGTGAACGGCAAATAGTCCTGCTGCCTCCACCCTGTTCTCTTCTCATCCCTGGGTTACAACACCGCCAGTTGTTTCTCGGAAGTGCTGTTAGCACAGTCTACACTTGCTCCCGTGTTACTGGGGTTCAGTAATGTCAGCTGTTCCCCTGCTGTGTGAACGGCAAAAGTCCTGCTGCCTCCACCCTGTTCTCTTCTCATCCCTGGGTTACAACACCGCCAGTTGTTTCTCGGAAGTGCTGTTAGCACAGTCTACACTTGCTCCCGTGTTACTGGGGTTCAGTAATGTCAGCTGTTCCCCTGCTGTGTGAACGGCAAAAGTCCTGCTGCCTCCACCCTGTTCTCTTCTCATCCCTGGGTTACAACACCGCCAGTTGTTTCTCGAAGTGCTGTTAGCACAGTCTACACTTGCTCCCTGTGTTACTGGGGTTCAGTAATGTCAGCTGTTCCCCTGCTGTGTGAACGGCAAAAGTCCTGCTGCCTCCACCCTGTTCTCTTCTCATCCCTGGGTTACAACACCGCCAGTTGTTTCTCGGAAGTGCTGTTAGCACAAGTCCTACACTTGCTCCTCCGTGTTTACGGGGGTTCATAATGTCAGCTGTTCCCCTGCTGTGTGAACGGCAAATAGTCCTGCTGCCTCCACCCTGTTCTCTTCTCATCCCTGGGTTACAACACCGCCAGTTGTTTCTCGGAAGTGCTGTTAGCACAGTCTACACTTGCTCCCGTGTTACTGGGGTTCAGTAATGTCAGCTGTTCCCCTGCTGTGTGAACGGCAAATAGTCCTGCTGCCTCCACCCTGTTCTCTTCTCATCCCTGGGTTACAACACCGCCAGTTGTTTTCTCGGAAGTGCTGTTAGCACAGTCTACACTTGCTCCCGTGTTACTGGGGTTCAGTAATGTCAGCTGTTCCCCTGCTGTGTGAACGGCAAAAAGTCCTGCTGCCTCCACCCTGTTCTCTTCTCATCCCTGGGTTACAACACCGCCAGTTGTTTCTCGGAAGTGCTGTTAGCACAGTCTACACTTGCTCCGTGTTACTGGGGTTCAGTAATGTCAGCTGTTCCCCTGCTGTGTGAACGGCAAAAAGTCCTGCTGCCTCCACCCTGTTCTCTTCTCATCCCTGGGTTACAACACCGCCAGTTGTTTCTCGGAAGTGCTGTTAGCACAGTCTACACTTGCTCCCGTGTTACTGGGGTTCAGTAATGTCAGCTGTTCCCCTGCTGTGTGAACGGCAAACAGTCCTGCTGCCTCAACTTTAATTTCCATGGGTACCTTCTGCTACCCATCCGGGTTCCAGTACCGTCAGCTGGTTCTCCGCAGTACCTTTGGCCTAGGTGCCTCCATGTCGGTATCCGAGTTCCAGCAATGTCTGCTGGTCCTTGGTAGTGCTTTGGAGCACAGGTACCTCCTGCTTAGTAACCCTGTCCCAGTAACGTCAGCTGGTCCTCGGTTGTGCCATTGGCTCTTTTCCTTCTGCTGACCCTCCGGGTTCCAGCACAGTCAGCTGGTCCTCGTTACTTTCATTGGCTCTTGTACCTTCTGCTACCCATCCGGGTTCCAGTACCGTCAGCTGGTTCTCCGCAGTGCCTTTGGCCTAGGTGCCTCCATGTCGGTATCCGAGTTCCAGCAACGTCTGCTGGTCCTTGGTAGTGCTTTGGAGCACAGGTACCTCCTGCTTAGTAACCGTGTCCCAGTAACGTCAGCTGGTCCTCGGTTGTGCCATTGGCTCTTTTCCTTCTGCTGACCCTCCGGGTTCCAGCACAGTCAGCTGGTCCTCGTTACTTTCATTGGCTCTTGTACCTTCTGCTACCCATCCGGTTCCAGTACCGTCAGCTGGTTCTCCGCAGTGCCTTTGGCCTAGGTGCCTCCATGTCGGTATCCGAGTTCCAGCAACGTCTGCTGGTCCTTGGTAGTGCTTTGGAGCACAGGTACCTCCTGCTTAGTAACCCTGTCCCAGTAACGTCAGCTGGTCCTCGGTTGTGCCATTGGCTCTTTTCCTTCTGCTGACCCTCCGGGTTCCAGCACAGTCAGCTGGTCCTCGTTACTTCCATTGGCTTTTGTACCATCACCAACAGGACAAAGAAGGTTAAGACAAACTACAAGATACAGAACAAGAGACAGAAGAACAATAAGCAGAAGATCAAAAAGCAGAAGAACATTAAGTATAAGACCAAAATGAAGAGCAAAATATATGCTCTAAATTCTAAGCAGAAGAAGACTAAGCAGTGTATGGGGGTGAGTCCGTTCCTCCTCGTGGTGCCCCTGGAAAATTCCTGATGCTGCTGCAGGCTAAACTGAACGCGGACAAATACTGTTGTAATTAAAATCTTTCGTGACAGCAAGAACGGAAGGATGAAAATTCAGAGTTTTACAGATTACAAGTACAGGAATGTCTGTCACAAATAAGAATATGATGAAAAGGATGAATAGGAAGAAGATGAAGAAGTAGAATATGAAGAATAATAACTGTTTAATAAGAACAATATAAGTAATGTTAACAAAAAGATGAATAGCAAGAAGTTTTAGAAGATTAAGAAGGTGAAGATGAAGAATAATTTGATGAGAAAGATGATGCTGCTGAAGATTATGAAGGAGAAAGTGTGTGAAAAGTTAAAAAGGTGAAGACCATGGAAGTTGTGAAACAGACATATTTGACAAAATAGAAAAAAGGTTAACAACATTGTCAATTTCTTCGTCAATCCGAACGTATTTCCTAAAAAAAAAAAATTAATGCTATTCCATTGGATTGGGTTAAACATCTATGCCTTTAATGTCTCCTCAACCTCCCCCAATACATTCTACATTACTCTTTGTTGTTTTCCTTCATGTACAATTAACCTACAAGGCAAGAATGGGGTTTTTTTTATTTCGATATTTTGTTCCCATAGACTTACATGGGACTTCCGGTATCGGTATCGGGTATCGCCGATATTTTTTGTGTATCGGCGATACCATTCCGATTCCGATACTTTTGGATATCGGAAAGTATCGCTCAACTCTACCCACCAAGTCTCAGTGATTCCAATGACATCATACTTCTTCTCCTGCGTTAATAGTTCAAATTCTCCTTGTTTGTTGCCCATGCTTTGTGCGTTTGTATAGAAACATTTTAGCTTGTGATTGGTTTCTCTTCCTCCAATATATTTATTATGTAGATTTTTTTGTCTTTGTTCTTCCCTTTGTTCAGGTATTTTATCTACTATGGGTAAAATCCTGGAAGGTTTTTTATGGGATACTATACTGGAGTACCTGAGGCAGAATAACCTCATGACTAGAGATGAGCAACTTTGCCTCCGGGAGGGTCGAGTCGGGTTTCGGACCACCCGACTTTACCAAAAGTCGAGTCGAACTAAATCGGTTGACTATCGGAAAAAGTCGAATGTCCGACTGAAACTCGAACCGACCCCAATGCAAGTCAATGGGGAAGAAAAGTAGGCAGGGAGTGGAGGACAGTAAATACACCTACAGTGCCCATTTCAATGCCAACGACATCAATTCTTATCACTTAAGCTTGTCAACCTTAATTTATTTTATAATAATAGTTAAGCATTGAAAACTGGGGGTTATTTGGCTAAAGTTGTGGGGGGGGCAGGGCTAGCTCCAGGTTTTCGTGGGCTCCGGGCGAAAGAGTCTCAGTGGGCCCCTTTAACACATACCACAATTCATGATGCTCCGATATGGCAGAGAAATATAGGTATAGTCCAATGCCAAATACTTCACTTCTTACATTACATGAGTGATATCTATTGTAAATTCTCCAATAGCTCAAAAACCGGACAGTATAGTCCTCCATACAGTATTATGGGCACCTCATATTGCGCCATACAGAATAATGAGCCCCATATAATGCTCCATATAATTGGTCCCATATAATGTTCCATACAGTATATGATGAGCTCCACATAATGCTCCAGTATATGATGGTCCACATATAATGTGCCATACAGTATAGGACAGTCCCCATAGAGTATAATGAGCCCCACATATTGCTCCATACAGTATAATGAGTCGCATATAAAGCTCCATACAGTATATGATGGGCCCCATATATTGCTCCATACAGAATGGACTCCATATAATGCTCCATACAGAATAGGCCCCATATGTGCTCCATATGATGCTCCATAAATAATGAACCCCATATGATGCTCTAGGATATGATGAGCTCCATATATGATGCTCCAGTGTATGATGAGCCCCATATAATGCTCCAAATATAATGGTCCCCATATATAATGCTCCATGTGATGCTCCATATATAATGTGCCCCATATGATGCGCCATATATAATGGGCCCCATATGATGCTCCAGTATATGATGGGCTCCATGGATGATGCTCCAGTGTATGATGGGCCTATATAATGCTCCATATATAATAGGCCCCATATGATGCTCCAGTATATGATGGGCCCCATGGATGATGCTCCAGTGTATGATGGGCCTATATAATGCACCATATATAATAGGCCCCATATGATGCTCCAGTATTTGATGGGCCCCATGGATGATGATCCAGTGTATAATGGGCCTATATAATGCTCCATATATAATGGGCCCCATATGATTCTCCAGTGTATAATGGGCCCCGTATATGATGCTCCAGTGTATGATGGCCTATATAATGCTCCATATATAATGGGACCCATATGATGCTCCAGTGTATAATGGGCCCCGTATATGATGCTCCAGTGTATGATGGGCCTATATAATGCTCCATATATAATGGGTCCCATATGATGCTCCAGTATATGATGGGCCCCATGGATGATGCTCCAGTGTATGATGGGCCTATATAATGATTAATACATAATAGGCCCCATATGATGCTCCAGTGTATTATGGGCCCCGTATATGAAGCTCCAGTGTATGATGACCCCTTTTATAATGCTCCAGTGTATGATGTGCCCCATATATAGTGCTCCAGTGTATAATAGGCCCTATCTATGATGCTCAAGTGTATGAAGGGCCCCATAATATAATTCTTCAGAGTATAATGCTCCCCATATATTGCTCCAAATGTTAAAAAAATGAAACACCTCTCCTTGCTGGGCTCTGCTCTACTCTGGACTCCTCAGCATCGCCATCTTCCCGCTCTTTGCACTGTGACTGTTCAGGAAGAGGGCGCACAGACGTGACGTCATCACGCTCTCTGACATGAATGTCACTGTCAGGAAACGCGGAAGACATCACAGCGGTGGAGCAGGGAGAGGTAAGTATTACAAGTGCTGGGGCTCTGAGCAAGCAGAGGGGGCCCACTCGTGGGCGCCGGTACTGGCACAGGGCCCCTCATAGTAACGCCGGTGTCTCTGATGGCGAGTGGGCCACCCACCTGTGTCATCAGGGGTAGGTGGTACAAAGTCCTTTGAAACCCAGGCATGGTTCATTTTAATGAAGGTGAGATCACCAATATTTTGGGTCGACAGCCGGGTCCTTCTTTCTGTCAGGATTGATCCAGCAACACTGAAGATTCTTTCTGATAGCACACTACCAGCAGGGCAAGCAAGCTCCTGTAAGGCATATTGTGCCAATTCAGGCCAGGTGTCCAGTTTACAGGCCCAGTAGTCAAAGGTAAATGAACTGTGAGGGAGAACATCGATAGGGAAGGAGAGGTAATTTTGAACCATAGTTGACAACTGCTGTCTCCTGTCTGTAGCAATCGATTCAGTATTAACAGTCGTGTGAGCGGTACACAACATGGTCATGAAACCCCTGTCTCCAATGCCACTTCGGCTGTGTGCACCATGAACACCTCTTCCATGTTGCCCAGTAAGGCTCGTGGTAGAACCTGCACCGCTGCTGTGTTCTGGGAATGCCTCTAACAAACGGTTTACCAGAGTTGCTTGTTTGTTTGCCAATATTAGTTCTAGGTTCTCCTGTGGCATGATGTTCTGTAATTTGCCTTTATAGCGTGGATCGAGGATGCTGGCCAACCAGTAGTCGTCATCTTTTATAATTTTAGCAATGCAGAGGTCCCTTTTTAGGATCCGCAAGACATAATTACACATGTGGGCCAATGTTCCAGGTGTCAATGATGCACTGCCAGTGGTGGGTGGAGGTGCACTTTCTGCCAAATCCACATCCCTCCAGTCACGCACAAACCCTGTACCTGACCTTGGCAAGCCAATATTTTCTCTTGCCCCCTGAGAAGCATCCTCCTCCCCAAAATAATCATCCCCTCATCCTCCTCCTCTTCCTCTTCTTCCTCCACCTTGTCCGGGACAGTTCCCTGAGCAGACAATGGCTGACTGTCATCAAGGCTTCCCTCCTCCTCTTCCTCCCCACTGCAGACGCCTGATCCTTAATGTGCATCAAAGTTTGCATGAGCAGACACATAAGTGGGATGCTTATGCTTATGATGGCATCGTCTGCGCTTACCAGCCGTGTGCATTCCTCAAAACACAGAAGGACTTTACAGAGGTCTTTCAGCTTTGACCAATGCACACCCGACAACTCGGTCTGCCCTCAAACTGCCTGCCCGTGTATCCTCCCACAAATGCATTACAGCCTGACTCTGTTCGCACAGCCTCTCAACCATGTGCATGGTGGAGTTCCACCTTGTTGCAACGTCTATGATTAGGCGGTGCTTGGGGAGGTGGAGCGATCGCTGCAGCCTCTGAATACGACTGGAGTCTACAGGCGAGCGACGGATGTGCGAGCACAGTCTTCGCAACTTATGGAGCAGGGCTGGTAACTCCGGATAATTATGAAGCACTGCACCACCAGGTTCAAGGTGTGAGCCAGGCAAGGTATGTGTCTGAGTTTTGCCAGGGCTATGGCTGCCACAAAATTACGGCCGTTATCATTGACTACCTTGCCTGGCTCAAGATGTAGACTGCCTAGCCATGACTCAGTTTCTTGCTGCAAGTAGTCGGCCAGTACCTCCGTGGTATGTCTGTTGTCGCCCGAAGACATCATGTTTAAATCAGCCTGCTGACGCTTACCACTAGCTGTTCGATAGTGGGACACCTCATGTGCAACACTGGCAGCTGCAGATGGAGTGCTCATGCGACCGCGCTCTGTCGATGAGTTTTCACATCTGGAGAAGGAGGGTCAAATGCCTACAGCCAACTGTTGCCTATACCGTGGGCTAGGCAGCACTGTCCCACTGCCACTGTCACCTGTGGACCATGCATCCACCACATTAACCCAGTGCACAGTGATGGACACATAATGGCCCTGGCCCTGCCTACTGGCCCATGCATCTGTTGTGAGGTGCATATTTCCATTCACTGATTGTTTGAGTGCATGGACAATGCGGTCTTTCACATGCAGATGGAGGGCAGGGATCGCTTTTCTAGAAAAGAAGTGCCGACTGGTAGGTCATAGCGTTTGACAGCATAGGCCATGAGCTCTCGGATTGCTGCGATTTCAAACAAACGGATGGGAATCATCTCTAATGAGATCAGTTTGGCAATGTAGAAGTTCAAAACAAGTGTACACGGATGAGAGGATGAGTACTTTCTTGTCCTACTCAGAGTGTCTGCTATTGTGAACTGGACTTGAGAGCTGCATATGGGGGAACTAGCAGTGGACATGGCGGACTGAGAGGGGGTTGGTAATGGTGATGGTGGTGGTGGTGGTGGTGATGGCCTAGTTTCAGTCTTTCATTGGAAAAACATTGTGATTCCCTGACTGCTTTGGCCTTGCAACGACACCTCAACAATTCTTGCTGGTGGTGTGCTAACCGGTGGGCTTACAGTGGGGGAAGTGATGTAGCGTTGCTGGCTACCTTCAGTTGGAGCAGGTACACATGTGCTACCTGAGATTTTGTAGTCCGTCCACGCTTGCAAGTATATGGTGTTTAAATGTCTAAGCATGCCACTGGTTTTCAAATTTCGTAGATTTTTCCCTCGGCTAAAGGTCCTTCTGCACTTCTTATAGATAACCTTTGCCTCATCACTAGGATTGAGCATTCCGATACCGCAAGTATCGGGTATCGGCCGATATTGGCTGTATCGGAATTCCGATTCCGAGTTCCGATATTTTCGTCATATCGGATACCGGAATCGGAATGTCACTGTCACTGTCAGTGTCCATCGGTTGGGTCTGTCAGGAGTCAGCGGCACTTACCCGGCAGAAGATCTCCGGCGGTCACATCCCGGACTGCTTAATGGCCGCCATCCTCTTCTCCCCGGCGGTCACATGCAGTATCTCGCGATAACTGCACTGACTGCTGGGTAATCGCGGCCGTAAAGCAGTCCGATGACGTCACCGCCGGGGAAGCTGGTAAGCAGCTGTGCTGCGCCGGGATGTCAGGCTCTGCCTGTCATTCCGATGTAGCAGAGCTGGATCGTCGTGGGACAATCGTTACTATGGACTGCGTCGGACAGGTGGTATACTGTTGGTTTTTTTTTTTATTTTTTTACAGGAGATCGATGGCGTCGCAGGAATGAGAGAGTAATAAAAAAAATGAAAACTGTGTTGTCTCTTTTATTTCATTAAAATACTTTTTTCTTGCTGTGTCTTTTTTTTAAACATTTAAAAACTTTGGGATTAATAATGGATCGGTGTCTTATTGACACCTCTCCATTATTAACCGGGCTTATTGTCACCGTGCAATCAACGGTGACATTAACCCCTTATTACCCCGCTTGCCACCGCTACAGGGCAAGTGGGAAGAGCCGGGTAAAGTGCCACAATTGGCACATCTTTTGATGCGCCAAATGTGGGGCTGCTGTAGCCTGGTATTATCAGGCTGTTGAGGGCCAAAATCCATGGGCCTTGACAGTCTTTTAATACCAGGCCGCAGCAGTCTGCATTTTACTTGGCTGGTTAACAAAAATAGGGGGATCCCCACGCCGTTTTTTTTCGAGGGGATCCCCTATTTTTGTTAACCAGCCAAGCTAAGCAGACTGCTGCGGCCTGGTATTATCAGGCTTGCAAGGTCCATGGATATTGGATCCTTACCAGCCTGAAAAACCAGGCCTCAGCGGTCTGCTTCATCTGGCTGGTTAACAAAAATAGGGGGACCCCACGCTAATTTTTTTCGAGGGGATCCCCTATTTTTGTTAATCAGCCAAGATATGCAGACTGCTGTGGCCTGGTATTATCAGGCTGGCAAGGTCCATGGATCTTGGCTCCTTAACAGCCTGAAAAACCAGGCCTCAGCGGTCTGCTTCATCTGGCTGGTTAACAAAAATAGGGGGGACCCCACGCCAATTTTTTTCGAGGGGATCCCCTATTTTTGTTAATCAGCCAAGATATGCAGACTGCTGTGGCCTGGTATTATCAGGCTGGCAAGGTACATGGATCTTGACTCCTTAACAGCCTGAAAATCCAGGCCTCAGCGGTCTGCTTCATTGGCTGGTTAACAAAAATAGGGGGGACCCCACGCCATTTTTTTTTTGAAGGGAACCCCTATTTTTGTTAATCAGTTCCCTCTGACGTCACTGATGGTGTCCCTGGCTGACCTGAAGTGAAAGTGGAAAGCAATCAATTAAGCTTTCCACTTCCTCTCCTGTCAGCCAGGAGAGGAGCTCATTCATTTGGGGGTTTACTGTGAGGCTGCAGCATTAGCTGCGGTCCCTGCAGTAAACATTAACCCTTTCTGAAGGATTACACCGTGGGACCTGACTGTGCATCGGATTGGTAAGAATAATTTTGCTTTATTATTTTATTTTTATTGCAGGAAATGGTTTTAGCAGGTAAATAAAATATGGTCAAAAACTGTGTGATTATTTCATTAAACTTCTTTTTTATTAAAGTGTGTGTGTTTGATTTTTCTTTCATACAATAGGATTAATAATTGATAGTTTTCTAATTGACAGCTCTCAATTATTAACCTGGCTTAAAGTGACCTTTCAATTGCAAGGTCATTTTAACCCCTTATTAACCCATTCGCCACCGCTACAGGGCAATGGAATAGACGGGCAAAGTGCCAGAAAGGACAAATCTAATTAGAGATTTGCCCTTTCTGGGGTGTCTGGGGGCAGATGTTAGTAGCCGGGGGGGGCCAAAAATAATGGTCCTTCTCTGGGCTATTATTATCTGCCCCCACTCACTGGCTTTGTCTGTCTGGTTGCGAAAATAGGGCGGGAGCCCACACATTTTTTTTCAGCAATTTTACACCTCATATATATATATACATGTCATTGAGTTTGTGAGTTGTGACACATATATATATATATTTATAGTTCATACACTTCTACATAGTATAATAGCCGCTAATTCAATTGCCGGCTTTTGTGAAAATGCAGAACCCGACATGAAATGACACTTGGTTTACATAGAGTTAACCATGTCTTTTCATGTACTTTGATATCTGATTTGCACAAACAATTACATGAGTGTAAGTGTGCAAAATTTCACACCTGTAGGGGTTAATTAAAGGTGTAAATTCGTAGCAAAAAAGTCCTTTTTTTTTACAACGAATTTACACCTTTAATTAACCCCTACAGGTGTGAAATTTTGCACACATAGACTGATGTAATTGTTTGTGCAAATCAGGTAGCAAGCGACATGAAAAGACTTGGTTAACCCTATGTACACCAAGTGTCATTTCATGTCGGGTGCTTCTGTCTTTTCACAGAAGCCGACTTTACCCGGCAATTGAATCAGAGGATATTTTACTATGTAGAAGTGTATAAACTATACATATATGTATATATATATGTCACAATGACATGTATATATATATATATATATGTATTCTATGTGTGTATATTTAGTGTTTACAAGGAAAGAATGGGGTTTTTTTAGTTCCGATATTTTGTTCCCATAGACTTACATTGGATTTCCGGTATCGGGTATCGCCGATATTTTAATGGTATCGGCGATACCATTCCGATTCCGATACTTTGGGATATCGGAAAGTATCGCTCAACTCTACTCATCACTAGTATTTTGGTCAAAAAAGTGCCACACTGCACTCATCCTCCTATGGCATAAATTTTCAGGGCTTGCACGCTGTGCTAATTTGACCATCTGGCCAAGCTGTCCTGCAACTCTTTTTGTTTTTTTAACACATTTTAGGACTTCTACGGGCCTGCCAGATAACCGCAGCTGCGATGTCGATGCCTGCTGCGGATCCTCCTCCTCTTCTGACCTATTGCCAGCTGCACCCTCTTCCCCCAAAGGATGCCAATCCGGGTCAACAACTGGGTCATCCATCACCTCCTCTTAAATTTCATCTGCACCTTCCTCTGTGTCACCGTGTAAAGTGTTAGAGTATGCGGGAAGGGGCACCTGAGTTTCATCAGGGTCAGAATCTGGCTCAGTAGACTGCGAGGGCAATGCAGTGCTCTGGGTGAATGTACCAGCAGAATCATATAGCACTGGCTGTGCATCAGTGCACTCCATGTCATATTCATCTTGGACTGGGGAATTCAGGATTTCACTTGATAACCCAGGCATGGTATGTGAAAACAGCTCCATGGAGTAATCTGAAGTGTGGTTTGCCGCATCCTTCACTTTTGGTGGGGGTGAAGGACACAAGGAAAGGTGTTGTTCCTGACCAGGAGCCTGAACTGACGACTCAGTGCTTGCAGTTTTTGAAAATTCAGAAGAGGAGGTGATAGAGCTGGAGGCTGTTTCAGCAATGTAAGTCAAAACATGTTCCTGATGCTCCGGCTTTAAAAGCCGTTTACCTACTCCCAGAAAAGGGAGCCTTCCAGGCCTTCTGGAGCCAGATGATGACGCAGGCTCAACACGTCCTGCCTTAGGTGCTATTGTGCTTTTGGCACTACCAGCAGATTTAACACCACCACCATCAGTACCAGCTGGCCTCTTCGCCCACGTCCGTGGCCTCTTCCAACATACTTCCTCATGTTTGGGAAAATGTACCAAAAATACCAGCAGATATATGGTACTGTATCAGAAGCGTACAGCTGTATGCGGTGAAGGGGAAAATTTAAATCTCCGTGTATATTTCCGGAGTCACACACAGACGCTCACTCAGTATGTATTACACCAGAATACAAAAAGCAGAAAAACGGTACTGTATCAGAAGCGTACAGCTGTATTCGGTGTAGAGGAAAATTTAAATCTCAGTATATATTTCCAGAGTCACACACAGACGCTCACTCAGTATGGATTTGACCGTAATACAAAAAGCAGAAAAACGGTACTGTATCAGAAGCGTACAGTTGTATACAGTGTAGGGGAAAATTAAAATCTCCGTACATACCGTATTTTTCGGGCTATAAGACGCACTTTTTCCCCAAAAAAATTGTGAGGAAAATGGGGTGTGCGTCTTAAAGCCCGAACGCAGCTTACCGGGGGGTTGCGGCAGCGGTGTGGTGGTGGCGGTGGCAGAGATGCGGCGTTGCAGAGGCGCGGTGGGCGGCGTGCACCTGAGCAGGTTCCCTTCCTCAGGTGGTGAGGTGACGCCGCGGCACCGAGAGCAGACAGGACAGCAGAGCCGGGATTGCCGGTGGTGGCGGCCATCTTACTGAGGCGGCGCGTGCGCAGATACAGTACTCTTCTTCCTGTGGCTTCAGGAAAATGGCCGCGGCAGGCCGTGCATGCGCAGATAGCGATCGCGGCGGCCATTTTTCTGAAGCCCCAGGAAGCAGAGTACTCTGCGCACGCGCCGCCTCAGGAAGATGGCCGCCACCACCGACAAACCCGGCTCTGCTGTCCTGTCTGCTCTCCGTGCCGTGGCGTCAGCTCACCACCTGAGGAAGGGACCCTGCTCAGGTGCACGCCGCCCATCGCGCCTATGCCACTGCCGCATCTCTGCCACCGCCGCACATCTGCCACCGCCACACCTGCCACAAACCCAGCTCTGCTCTCCGTGCAGCGGCGTCACCACACCTGAGGAAGGGACCCTGCTCAGGTGCACGCCGCCCATCGCGCCTATGCCACCGCCGCACATCTGCCACCGCCACACCTGCCACAAACCCAGCTCTGCTCTCCGTGCAGCGGCGTCACCACACCTGAGGAAGGGACCCTGCTCAGGTGCACGCCGCCCATCGTGCCTATGCCACCGCCGCATCTCTGCCACCGCCGCTTCTCTGCCACCGCCGCATCTCTGCCACGCCGCACATCTGCCACCGCCACACCTGCCACAAACCCAGCTCTGCTCTCCGTGCCGCGGCGTCACCACACCTGAGGAAGGGACCCTGCTCAGGTGCACGCCGCCCATCGCGCCTATGCCACCGCCGCATCTCTGCCACCGCCGCATCTCTGCCACCGCCGCACATCTGCCACTGCCACACCTGCCACAAACCCGGCTCTGCTCTCTGTGCCGCAGCGTCACCACACCTGAGGAAGGGACCCTGCTCAGGTGCACGCCGCCCATCGCGCCTATGCCATCGCCGCATCTCTGCCACCGCCGCATCTCTGCCACCGCCGCACATCTGCCACCGCCACACCTGCCACAAACCCGGCTCTGCTCTCCGTGCCGCAGCGTCACCTCACCTGAGGAAGGTGAGTACAGTATCAGCATCACCGCACCTCTGCCACACCACTGCCGCAACCCCTGCTGTACCACCGCCGGCCCACAGGTACCTTAAAATTCGGACAATAAGACGGACCCCCATATTGTAAAAATCATTTTTTCTGCTATTTTCACCCCAAAATTTGGGGTGCGTCTTATGGTCCGGTGCGTCTTATAGTCCGAAAAATACGGTATTTCCGGAGTCACACACAGACGCTCACTCAGTATAGATTACACCAGAATACAAAAAGCAGAAAAACGGTACTGTATCAGAAGCGTACAGCTGTATAAGGTGAAGGGGAAATTTTAAATCTCGTATACAGGTCCTTCTCAAAAAATTAGCATATAGTGCTAAATTTCATTATTTTCCATAATGTAATGATTACAATTAAACTTTCATATATTTTAGATTCATTACACACCAACTGAAATTTGTCAGGTCTTTTATTGTTTTAATACTGATGATTTTGGCATACAACTCCTGATAACCCAAAAAACCTGTCTCAAAAAATTAACATATTTCAACCATCCAATAAAATAAAAGTGTTTTTTAAAAACAAACAAAAAAAACATCAAATAATAAAGTTCAGTTATGCACTCAATACTTGGTCGGGAATCCTTTTGCAGAAATGACTGCTTCAATGCGGCGTGGCATGGAGGCAATCAGCCTGTGACACTGCTGAGCTGTTATGGAGGCCCAGGATGCTTCGATAGCAGCCTTAAGCTCATCCAGAGTGTTGGGTCTTGCGTCTCTCAACTTTCTCTTCACAATATCCCACAGATTCTCTATGGGGTTCAGGTCAGGAGAGTTGGCAGGCCAATTGAGCACAGTAATACCATGGTCAGTAAACCATTTACCAGTGGTTTTGGCACTGTGAGCAGGTGCCAGGTCGTGCTGAAAAATGAAATCTTCATCTCCATAAAGCATTTCAGCCGATGGAAGCATGAAGTGCTCCAAAATCTCCTGATAGCTAGCTGCATTGACCCTGCACTTGATGAAACACAGTGGACCAACACCAGCAGCTGACATGGCACCCCACACCATCACTGACTGTGGGTACTTGACACTGGACTTCAGGCATTTTGGCATTTCCTTCTCCCCAGTCTTCCTCCAGACTCTGGCACCTTGATTTCCGAATGACATGCAAAATTTGCTTTCATCAGAAAAAAGTACTTGGGACCACTTAGCAACAGTCCAGTGCTGCTTCTCTGTAGCCCAGGTCAGGCGCTTCTGCCGCTGTTTATGGTTCAAAAGTGGCTTTACCTGGGGAATGCGGCACCTGTAGCCCATTTCCTGCACACGCCTGTGCACGGTGGCTCTGGATGTTTCTACACCAGACTCAGTCCACTGCTTCCTCAGGTCCCCCAAGGTCTGGAATCGGTCCTTCTCCACAATCTTCCTCAGGGTCCGGTCACCTCTTCTCGTTGTACAGCGTTTTCTGCCACATTGTTTCCTTCCAACATACTTCCCATTGAGGTGCCTTGATACAGCACTCTGGGAACAGCCTATTTGTTGAGAAATTTATTTCTGGGTCTTACCCTCTTGCTTGAGGGTGTCAATGATGGCCTTCTTGACATCAGTCAGGTCGCTAGTCTTACCCATGATGGGGGTTTTGAGTAATGAAGCAGGCAGGGAGTTTTTAAAAGCCTCAGGAATCTTTTGCATGTGTTTAGAGTTAATTAGTTGATTCAGAAGATTAGGGTAATAGGTCGTTTAGAGAACCTTTTCTTGATATGCTAATTTTTTGAGACAGGCTTTTTGGGTTATCAGGAGTTGTATGCCAAAATCATCAGTATTAAAACAATAAAAGACCTGACAAATTTCAGTTGGTGTGTAATGAATCTAAAATATATGAAAGTTTAATTGTAATCATTACATTATGGAAAATAATGAAATTTAGCACTATATGCTAATTTTTTGAGAAGGACCTGTATATTTCCGGAGTCACACACAGACGCTCTTAGTATGGATTTGACCGTAATACAAAAAGCAGAAAAACGGTACTGTATCAAACAGAAGCGTACAGCTGTATACAGTGTAAAATTTAAATCTCCGTATATATTTCCGGAGTCACACACAGATAGTCAGTATGTATTTTTCCGTGACACCAGCCGGTACACGGTAGTGTGTGAGGAGCGTACAGCTCTATGCGGTGTGGCAAAAAATGAACGCTCCTTAACTGTGCAGAAAAAAAGAATAAAAGTATTAGTGCTGTGTAAAAAGTAGTCTGCACAGCAGTGTACACACAGCAATACAGCTATCAGGCAGCCGAATAACCAGCACTGCTGCACACAAGAAAATCCTCCCATGTCACTGCACACTAACTGTACAGCACAATTGCTATCAGCACAAGCACATAAGAACTTCTCTTTCCAACCCTAACTCTCTCCCTACTAATAAACAGCATCAACAACCTCTCCCTACTCTTAAGATCGGCAGAAATAAAATGGAGGTCGGCTGTCAGGGCTTTTATAGACACTATGACGCCCCCCAAAGCAAGCCAATTACTGCAATGCCCTTCCCTAAGATGGTGGTAGACGTTGCCTATGTCATCTCGTTTGCCCACAATGTACGTCCTTGTTCATTGGCTGAAAAAAGGCGCCTGCAAGCATTATGGAAAAACCGATATTGGCGCTTGTTTTGCCGAATGCATGGCCAACTTCACGCTTTGGCGAAAGTCGGCGACTTATGAATCTGACCGACCTGTTTCGCTAAACTCTACTCATGATGACCCAATATCAACATGGGTTTACGAGGTACCGTTCTTGTCAGACTAATCTGATAAGCTTTTATGAAGGGGTAAGTTCCAGACTGGACCAAGGGAACGCAGTGGACGTGGTGTTCATGGACTTCTCAAAAGCTTTTGATATGGTGCCACACAAAAGGTTGATACATAAAATGAGAACAATGGGGATAGGGGAAAATATGTGTAAGTGGGTTAAGAACTGGCTCATGGATAGGAAACAAAGGGTGGCTATTAATGGAGCACATTCCGACTGGGTCACGGTGAGCAGTGGGGTACCACAGGTGTCAGTATTGGGGCCGCTTCTCTTTAACATATTTATTAATGACCTTGTAGGGGGCATACAGAGTAGTATTTCAATATTTGAAATATTCAATATTCAATATTGACAATAAACTCTGCAGGGTAATAAATAAAGAGGAGGACAATTTTATATTAGAGGAGGATTTATGTAAACTAAAAGCTTGGGCTGATAAATGGCAAATGAGTTTTAATGGGGATAAATGTAAGGTCATGCACTTGGGTAGAACAAACAAGATGTATAATTATGTGCTTAATTGTAAAACACAGGGCAAAACTGTCACTGAAAAAGACCCGGGTGTATGGGTGGACGGCAAACTCACATTTAGTGGCCAATGTCAGGCAGCTGCTGCCAAGGCAAATAAAATAATGGGATGCATTAAAAGAGGCATAGATGCTCATGCGGAGAACATAATTTTACCACTATACAAGTCACTGGTGGACCACACTTAAAATACTGTGTACAGTTCTGGTCTCCAGTGTATAAGAAAGACATAGCTGAACTGGAGCGGGTGCAGAGAAGAGCGACCAAGGTTATTAGAGAACTGGGGGGACTGCAATACCAGGACAGGTTATTACACTTGGGGTTATTTAGTTTGGAAAAACGAAGGCTTAGGGGTGATCTTATTACAATGTATAAATATATGAGGGGACAGTACAAAGATCTTTCTAATGATCTTTTTACTCTTAGACCTGTGACGGGGACAAGGGGGCATCCTCTACGTCTGGAGGAAAGAAGGTTTAGCCATAACCACAGATGCAGATTCTCTACTGTAAGAGCAGTGAGACTATGGAACTCTCTGCCGTATAATGTTGTAATGAGTGATTCCTTACTAAAATTTAAGAAGGGACTGGAAGCCTTTCTTGAAAAGTATAATAATACAGGCTATATTCACTAGTTTCCTAGATACTGCGTTGATCCAGGGAGCTAGTCTGATTGCCGTATGTGGAGTCGGGAAGGAATTTTTTCCCCAATGTGAAGCTTACTGTTTGCCACTTTGTTTTTTTTTGCCTTCCTCTGGATCAACATGTTAGGGCAGGTTAGGATAGGATATGGGTTGAACTAGATGAACTTAAAGTCTTCCTTCAACCTTAATAACTATGTTAATATGTAAAAGGTATGTACACCTGGAAAAATAAGACAGCTCCCTTTTGGGATAATATTCACAAAATAAAATCCCTATGGATGGTGTTAAGTTGGCAGCTGATCTGCAGGCACCACACACGCATAATTGACATGTATGTTCCACCTCTTCCTGCCTTGTAAGTGCAGGTGCAGTACCCTGGATATTTGCAGTTGAAATAAATACCACTTGTGTGAGCAAATCCTAGACGAGTCAGCGGAAATAAACATCATATCACTTATTAACAAATTAACACCAAGCCTCTATGCAGAAACTGTCCAATGCTTGGAAATGAGGTTGCAGAAACCTCATTTACATACATACATTGATGGAAGATTCTGGACACATTTACATGGCTTACATTGGGCATGGAATCTTTGCTGAAATATGTGTGAAATTCAACCATCGTGAATGTAGCCTACAGGAGATAATAAAAGATGAAAAATCTGGAACACATGTCCATAACTCAAGTTTTTCAGCTATAGAAAAATGGAAGCAGTGATTAAATCAGTCTACAGTACTCTACATCTTTCACACCATTTTTTCCATGTCACCCATCTAGTTTCTGCAGCTGAAGAATCTTCTGCAGGAGAGTTATCGCATCTCATAACACACAGTCTCTTGCACTATTTTTGACAGCATGTTTATTTTTTATATTAGGTTATCACATTTTTGTTTTTCAGCTTTCAAAGACAGAAAATAAGCACACTTCAAAATATCTATATTTATAGACCTCAATGTTGGCGTTTAAAGCTTTGAAAAGTGCCAAAATTTGTGCTCAACAAGAGGCTGTGTAAAAATTGTGTGACTTGGCATTTTCACTATTTTTGTATCTCTCCAGCAAAGAGGGTGGAGCTTGTGAGGAAAAAGTTGTGGTGGGGTATGGAAACACTTGCTCATCAAATTTGTGACGAGTGGTGGCATTACTTACACCACAAATGTACTCTACTATTTTGCTCCTAAGCTTTATTTATTAAGAGGTGCATGCCTCTTAATTAATTAGGCACCTTGTACGTCGCCCTACCGTATCACCAATATCAGTGTAACAGGCCAAACTAACCCCTGTTCAGCTTAAACAAGGGTATAGTTTGACCCAGGTCAGAGGAGACCCCAGATGATTGAAGAAAAAGTTTTGGCGTTATCATTCATATTCTCTGAAAAAAGGCAAAGAAACCAAAATTTCTGCTGGGGTATGTAAACTTTTGAGCACAACTGCACAGATTACATTGTTGTCCATTACAATAAGTGGTTTTAGCCTTAGAATGCAATTGTAACTGGATCTTATCACATCACTGCTTTTCTCACCCTGTCTATGATTGGTTGAAAAGTGTACAGAACTCTTTCTATCATACTCAGACACACAGTTGCTTTTAATGTGCAACTACTGAGAAATGCGGTAGGATTTTTCACCTCATTATATCTTTGTGGCAGTTTAATATTTTTAGTGATTGAAGTTTTCTGCTTCAAGTAATAAAAGTCTATGCACCGTATTTAGAACTTTAATGCTATGTGCACACGTTGCGTTTTTTAAGCGTTTTTGCCGTGTTTTTACGCTGCGTAATCGCTTAAGAAAGTTTACAAAACGCATCCCATGCAATCCTATGGGATTACGCATTGCTGTGCACATGCTGCGTATTTTTGCGGAGCGTAATCACTTCGCGTAAAAATAAGCTGCATATCCATTCTTTTTGCATAATCGCGATTACGCCGCCATAGGATTGCATTGAAATGGTTACTTTACGCAAGTGGCTATGCCCACCATGCGTGAAGTGAGCGCTTCATGTGCGCTTGGTACCCAGGGCCTGGAGGAGAAGAGACTCTCCTCCAGGCCCTGGGTACCATATTCCTGTCAAAAATAGAATGAAAATAAAAAATATTGATTTTCTCACCTTCCGGAGGCCCCCGGAGTCTTCAGGCTCCTCAGCGACGCTGCCGCCAAGTTCCGTTCCCAGAGATGCATTGCGAGAATGACCTTTGCGACGTAGTGACCGAGACGTCACAAAGGTCATTCTCGCAATGCATCCCTGGGAACGGAACTTGGCGGCAGCGTCGCTGAGGAGCTTGAAGACTCCGGGGGCCTCCGGAAGGTGAGAATATCAATATTTTTTATATTTTTATTATTTTTTACATACCTCATTAGTAGTGTTGAGCGATATTGCTCGATATCTAAAAATATCGTATCGAAATTGTATCGCCGATAGCACTAAATATCGTCGATATCCGATTTCGATACCGGAAGTCCCATGTAAGTCTATGGGAACAAAATATCGCAACAAAAAACCCCTTTCTTTCGTTGTAAACACAAAATAAACACACATAGAATACATATATATATATATACACATGTCATTGTGACATATATATATACATATATTTATAGTTTATACACTTCTACATAGTAAAATCGACTCTAATTCAATTGCCGGGTAAAGACGTGACATACCCCATAGAAGTCGACGGGCTCGGTGCCGAGTACCCCGAAAACCTCTGGCTCTGTGCGACTCAACTTGGGCGTCACGAACAGGATTCTGTAGCTCGCTATAAGCGAGTCCTGTGTGCCTGAATTGCACTGGTTTTGTGCTTGAGAATTGCTAAAATCATCAGAGAATGTATTTGCCATTTTTCCGCCATATCTGCGTCACGACGAGGCACTGGTGAAGAAGAAGGGCGTGCTCTTCGTGGGTGTCACTCACTCAGTGGCGTGAAAACGATGGCCGACCACTCTAAATGGTACTGCAATGTAAGATCGTGCCCCACAGCTCTGGAGTTCCGCCTCCTCATACTCCTCAGTGTGCGGAAACTAACACGAAGGTCCCGCCTCCCTACAAAAGAGGGGCCCTCTCCAGATGCTAATGACACATGTGACTTGGCAGAGATGGCTAATGGACACGACGAGCAGAAGTGGGAAGGGATGGAGCAGTCAGAGCTCTCCCCCCACGGAAGCGACCCGATCGCCACAGAATCACCGTTGGGCACCCGGCCTGTAAACCCTCCTACGCTGCAAGAAGCGGAGGATACCCTAAGAGGCCTGGCCCGGCACCGGGAGGAGGTCGCCAGGATGGAAGCTAGCTGGCGTGCCCTAAAAATAAACTTGGAGCGGCGCCAATCCCTCTTACCTGAAGTGTCTGTACCGGAAGGTGAGGCACCCGTTCTAGTAGAGGAGTCCTTGCAATGTGATCCGGTTGACGTTGTCGCAGTGGAGGCACCCGTTCCTGCAAAAACCGCAGCACCGTCAGCAGCACCCCAGATCCCGCTGTCTGCCCCCATCGCTGAGACAGAAGAAGCGACACCCGTCCTCATGGAGGAGGCCGCGCAGGCACCAGAGCACTACCTGCCTGTACCGGAGCCCCGACTGTCATCTGATTTAGAGCCGTCTTCTTCCTCCGCAGGGGAGCGCCGCCAGGACTGGAGGGCGACAGAAGAGCTGCCGCAAACCGGACACTGTAAGCTGCAGTGGAGTGGTGGAGACATGGAGCAGCTGGTGGAGGAGAATTACAACCGGCGTCAGGAGGAAGAGTGGAGACGTTGGGAGCGGGAAGCAGAGCGACAAAGGGAGCAGCGAGAAACCCTAAAACTTTGCCAACGTCACCTGGAGAAGGACCGGGCAGATAAGGACCGGATGAGAAAGGATAAAGGAACCCTGAGTGAGCCGCGGCGTAAGGGTGCAGTACGGAGCTTTAAATTGAAAGGTGGGTGGGGCTTCATCAAGGAGCCTGGACTTTATTTAGAAGTCTTTGTGACCCGGCGGGACGTGGAGGCTCACCTCCCAGAAGGACACCCAGGGAGGGACCTGTTGCCAGGAGACTTGGTGACTTACACCCGACACTGGGGTTACAATGGGTGGTACGCCCTAAATGTTACCAGGTGCGACCCCTACTCCCCAGTGTGTCAGGAACCTTTGAGACCCTCGGAGCCTTCAGCCTCCCACATCCAGGCCTCTGCAAAAGTGCCCACCCCACGCCGTAAATCTCCCAATCCTCCCTCAGTGGTCTCCTCAGCAGCCCCAGCTATGGACATGATAAGTATAGCTGGCCCGTACCCGGCGCCTGTTAGGCCCCCTGGGGTTCGTTCAGTCCGTGACATAGGGCTCCAGACCCGGAGGGAGATGAAAGAGGTGGCCACACAGACACAGATAGCAGGTCACGACTTGACTGTACAGGCCACACAACGTCATCAGGTCCTGGTGGTCCTTGGTGCCTCGGATGTTTGGCAAGCACCAGAAGAGTACCACGTGGTACCTGGAACACCCCTGCCAAAGAATTATAAATAACCCGGACAGGGTCCCTGTATGTAAATAGTTAAATTGTTTATGTACCCGGACGGGTGAATGTTCCTAAAAAAGTTTTTTAATTTAATAAAAAAAAAAAAAACACAGTTTTCATTACTTTTATTAAAGTCTCATCCTGCGACGCCATCGATCTCCTGTAAAAAAATGAAAAAAAAAAGTATACCACCTGACCGACGCAGTCCATAGTAACGAGTGTCCCACGACGATCCAGCTCTGCTACATCAGAATGACAGGCAGAGCCTGTCATCCCGGCGCAGCACAGCTGATTACCTGCTTCCCCGGCGGTGACGTCATCGGACTGACTGCTTTACGGCCGGGATTACCCTGCAGTCACTGCAGTTATCGCGAAAAACTGCATGTGACCGCCAGGGAGAAGATAATGGCGGCCATCAAGCAGTCCAGGACGTGACCGCCGGAGATCTTCTGCCAGGTAAGTGCCGCTGACTCCTGACAGACCCGACCGACGGACACTCACAGTGACAGTGACAAATCCGATTCCGGTATTCGATAAGACGAAAATATCGAAACGAATTATCGAAAGGCCGAAAGAGCTAATATCGGCCGATAGCCGATATTTGCATTATCGTATCGCTCAACACTACTCATTAGTAAACAGTTGGTCACACTTGTCAGCACTATGCGTGACCAACCTGTCAATCAGGAAAACGCAAGCATTCTGCAAGCTAAAAACGCTGCAAAATGCTAGTGTTTTGCGGTAAAAGGCATACTAATTACATATGCATTTTACCCGCAGCGGAGAGTTGCGCAAATGCACCGCAAAATTACGGAGCATTTGCGCAATGTGTGCACATAGCCTAAGATTTAAGTCAGTTATCTTCTCACATAACTTATTTGACAAACCTGAACCCCCAATAACATGTTGAAAAATTAAGTAATTTTTGTATATACCACTCAATGCTGCTGATATCAAGGGGAGTATAATCAGGTATGAGGGGGTATCAAATGGCCTAGGTCAACTTATACCCTGAAGTATAAATTGACCTAGGCCATAATATATCCGGGCTATAATCAAGCCTAGGCTGTTTTAACATCTAGCATAGTCTGGGCTAGGGGTATACTATGGCCTGTTACAACAGCATTTATCAGGGTTTTTATGTTTACAGATTCATAGAGTGAGCCTCATGCAGAAGATCACATACTGTAAGTTCAAAAATATACTTATTTACCAGGGTTGCCAATCTCATTTTTAGTAACAACTTGAAGGGAATTTGTCAGCAGATTTTTGTTGCCTCATCTGAGAGCAGAATAATGTAGGAAAAGAGATCATACTGCCATCGTTATATTGCTTAATTTACTGAGTGCAGCTGTTCTAACACAATCAGAATTTTTAGATTTACTGTAGCAATGCAGCAGAGCTCAGAAAGCTAACCCCACCCACAGCAGACTCTGTGTATACAATGTCTATTTGACAGTGAGCTGCTTATCACAGATGGAAGGGTCATTGTTGGACCAATGCATTCTGGCAATGCTAATCATAAGGTGATAAAGCCTTCACAATAAGTAAAAAAACATCACACATGGTAATAATGACACATGATTCAACTCTGTGTCTCAGCCCCTATCTCCTGCTGTCTTCAGATTCCATAGCAATAATCTGCTGACAAATTCCTTTTAACCATAATTACAGATTTGTTGCCCTTTCTAGAGACAAAATTGCCTTGCAAAGTACTTGAAAATGGTAATTCTAAACTTTAAAAAACATGAAAGAGGGCTCTACCATACTGTTTACTATTCTCTATTATGAATACTTTTCTGTTGGGTTAATAGGATGGATTTTCAGCCTCTGAATGGAAACAATAGATTTTAAGCAAAAAAAAACTGTGTGACATTGAAAACACAAATGTCCCTATTCCTAAAGACCGCTGTTGTTCATGGCAGTCTTGATTGGGGCATGGAGAAGTTAGAATAACCTAATTTATTAAAAACACCTAACCAAATATCTTACTACAATCAAAACCTGGAGTAAGATCTGTTTTGTAAGGTATGCCCCAATTCGTCAAGGATTAGGTCAGTGGGCAATGCTGCATCCGGTTATGTCCCAGTTCCACCAATTTATGCAGAGCCAGCCTAGACTAATTTGAAAGCTCTAAAAGTCACAAAACTGTTGTACAATCTCACACTGGACATTGTAAAGTGTTTCTCACCAGATTTCTGTTTTAAACACTTGGATGATTAGGGGACAAACTGAAAGGCATTCAGATATCTGTGTTTGAGGTACTGGTTTTTCCACATTTTTCACAGATTGAACACGTACCGGTTATAGCCCATAGTGCTGTTCAGGTGTCCGATTTTCCTTTAATTTTATTTGTTTGGAAAAAAAGGGAGACATCAATATGTGATCCGAATTGTGGATCAAAATGACAAATTCAAGTTAATGGGTTAACGAAAAGTCAA
>JARQOD010000002.1:465382287-465504032 GCA_033576555.1 Oophaga sylvatica | reverse complement strand
AAGGGGGTTTATTGAGAGGGGTTTCCCGCTGCTGTGCCCCTGACCCTGTTTGGTTTGAGGGGAATCTGGAGTATGTGGTTGAGAAAAAAGATTCTCGTTTTCTAGCAAAAACTCCAGTATTTGGTTAAGTGGAAGGTTTGGTCAGGAAAAAAATTTTTGGGGTGTTTGTTCGGACATCCATGCTAGGAATCATCCGGCGTATCTAGAACTCATCCTGACCGCCCGGGTTGCTAAAATGGGGGTTCGGGCCCCCTCCTAAAGGGGGGGGGTATGGGGGAAGGGGGTTTGAGTTTGTTTGGCAGAGGCTCCCCTGGGGGTTAAACGGTACTGGTCTGTTCTTTTTTGAAGATTGTGAGGACGGGAATCGGGTGTTACTGATGGTCTTTATAAGGGGGTCCCCTTTCCCCACCCGGGTTCCGGTGATCAATTGTTTGGTCGAACCCCTTGTTTCCCATTTCCCCTTGTACCCGCTGGTCGTGTCTGTCCCTTCAAACAGATAAGACTTTTTCTTTTTTTTTGTTTCTGTGCTTTTTTTTTGCATTTTGTCTGTTCTGGGGGGGGCCTTTGGGTCCCCTAGGGGGCTTTTGCCCTCTATTTTTGTTCAGCCCGATTTTTTGACTTTGCTTTTTCCAGTTTTTTAGTGGCTGTGTTTTTTTTTGTTACCCCAGAGAGCAAATTTTAGGTGGTAGAGGTCGTGTGATCTCAGGTGTTTTGAAATTAGTAAGTTGGTGTTTTCGGGGTTTTTTTTTGGGTTTGCTAAGTACCCTTTCCTATCCTTTTCTATTATTATTTTGGGGCCCAACTTTGCTCATACATTTTCTGTCTGTGTAGTATTTCGTCTTGTCTAACCCCCATTACATTTTTGGGGGGCTTGCTATTTTTTTGGGGTTCTGCTCGGGGGCAGATTTTTCCATTTCTATTTTTAGGTTTTTTTAGTTTTTTCTCAGGTGTGACGAGGCTCTTGGCAACGTAGGTCGCTCCACGGCTGCCTTTAGTTGTGGGGTTTCAGGGGACTTTCAACCATGTTCCAACCCCTCTGGGGTATTGCCTTTTTTGCCTGCTCCCTCGTTACCAAATTTTTAAAACACTTTCCCTCCCCTGGGTTTTGAAAATACAAGGGAGCCCCCGCCCCTTTTTTCAGAAAAAAAACTTTTATTAATTAATCTTACAATAACTGCACACCTGTACTAATTTTATTTTTCACTGCATTATATATCTATTTAAACATTTATTTACGTAGAATAATCTTTCTATCCTGTCGGGTCTGCTATGTTTTTTTACTACACGGCCTGAATTTCCCTTTTTTTCTTTTATCTTATAATTATATACATTATTCGTATGTGGCACGACTCTTAATTTATGTATTCTATGTGTATATATCTATTCTATTCTAACCTGTCACTCTGTGGTTTTACTGTATGTGGCACATGAATCTATCTATCTATAAATGTATGTGTGTTTTGATGAATATTTACTGTGAGAATGATGTGTAGATGACATAGAGAACTGCTGTATGTAAAAGCTCATGTTAAAATCGCATTGCAATCGGATAGCAATCGCACTGCACTCGGATGTAAATCAGATGCTAGGTGTGAAAATCGAATTGTACTCACATGACACTCACATAACACTCATCCGTTTTTTCAGTCCTGAACTTTTTTTTTTCACACATAGGGACTGCTATTTTTAGGCTGGGGGGGCAATATTCATGACCCCTTACCCGTCTGAGAATACCAGCCACCAGCTGTCTGCTTTAGCAAGCTGGTTTTCAAAAAATGGAGGGACCCCAAGCCATTTTTTTATTATTTATTTAAATAATTAAAAATATGGCATGGGGACCACTCTATTCTAGATAAGCAACCTTTCTGAATCTGACAGCTGATGTTTGCAGCTCCCCTTTGTGAGTTTTACCTGGCTGGTGGTCAAAAATACGGGGAACACACGTAGGTTTTTTTACATTATTTATTTACAGCGAAGGAGTGGCTGATGAATACTTCCATCCACCGCTCGTGCTCTCACTTTTCTTACCAGCAGCAGGTGTTGGATGATGGGAGCTGTAACATAGTAACATAGTTATTAAGGTTGAAGGAAGACTTTAAGTCCATCTAGTTCAACCCACATCCTATCCTAACCTGCCCTAACATGTTGATCCAGAGGAAGGCAAAAAAAAACCCATGTGGCAAACAGTAAGCTTCACATTGGGGAAAAAAATTTCTTCCCGACTCCACATACGGCAATCAGACTAGCTCCCTGGATCAACACAATATCTAGGAAACTAGTGAATATAGCCTGCAATATTATACTTTTCAAGAAAGGCATCCAGTCCCTTCTTAAATTTTAGTAGGGAATCACTCATTACAACATTAGACGGCAGAGAGTTCCATAGTCTCACTGCTCTTACAGTAAAGAATCTGCGTCTGTGATTATAACTAAACCTTCTTTCCTCCAGACGTAGAGGATGCCCCCTTGTCCCCGTCACAGGTCTAAGAGTAAAAAGATCATTAGAAAGGTCTTTGTACTGTCCCCTCATATATTTATACATTGTAATAAGATCACCCCTAAGCCTTCATTTTTCCAAACTAAATAACCCCAAGTGTAATAACCTGTCTTGGTATTGCAGACCCCCCAGTTCTCTAATAACCTTGGTCGCTCTTCTCTGCACCTGCTCCAGTTCAGCTATGTCTTTCTTATACACTGGAGACCAGAACTGTGCACAGTATTCTAAGTGTGGTCGCACTAGTGACTTGTATAGAGGTAAAATTATGTTCTCCTCATGAGCATCTATGCCTCTTTTAATGCATCCCATTATTTTTGTTTGCCTTTGCAGCAGCTGCCTGACACTGGCCACTAAATGTGAGTTTGTCGTCCACACATACACCCAGGTCTTTTTCAGTGACAGTTTTGCCCTGTGTTTTACAATTAAGCACATAATTATACATCTTGTTTGTTCTACCCAAGTGCATGACCTAACATTTATCCCCATTAAAGCTCATTTGCCATTTATCAGCCAAGCTTCTAGTTTACATAAATCCTCCTCTAATGTAAAATTGTTCTCCTCTGTCGTTATTACCCTGCAGAGTTTAGTGTCATCTGCAAATATTGAAATACTACTCTGTATGCCCCCTACAAGGTCATTAATAAATATGTTAAAGAGAAGCGACCCCAATACTGACCCCTGTGGTACCCCACTGCTAACTGTGACCCAGTCCGAGTTTGCTCCAATAATAACCACCCTTTGTTTTCTATCCATGAGCAAGTTCTTAACCCACTTAGGCCTCTTTCACACTTCAGTCATTTGGCATCAGCTAAAATCCACCAAAGTGTGAAAATAGCGGATCCGCTAGAAATGGTGAAAAACAGATTCAAACGGATCCGTTTTTTGATGGAGAGAGAGAGAGAGAGAGAGACCCCGGGCAGTGTTCTCAGCACTTTGAATATTTTTTCCATGGGAGCAATGGATCCACTGGTGGATTCAGTCAAAAACGGATGGCAGCGGATTTGCCACCTATAGGCGACCATTATACAAAATGGCGGACGCGGCGGATCTGCCATAGTCCGCCATTTTGACGCACACCAAAAAACATTGCATTGAACGTTTCCAAAAATGGCAGACGCCAAATTTATGGCGGATCCGTCAAAAAACAGATCCAACGGACGACAATCCGTCAAAATCCGCCGCTAATGCAAGTCAATGGGAAAAAAGCTGATCCGCCAAAAAAAATGGCGGATTCGCTTTTTTCACACTTTGGCGGATCTTGACTGACGTCACACGACTGAAGTGTGAAAGAGCCCTTACACATGTTTTCCCCTATCCCCATTGGTCTCATTTTATGTATCAACCTTTTGTGTGGCACCGTATCAAAAGCTTTTGAGAAGTTCATGAACACCACGTCCACTGCGTTCCCTTGGTCCAGTCCGGAACTTACCCCTTCATAAAAGCCTATCAGATTAGTCTGACAAGAACGGTCCCTTGTAAACCCATGCTGATACTGTGTCATGAAGTTATTTAGCCTCAGATACTCCAATATAGTATCCCTTAAAAAACCCTCCAGGATTTTACCCACAGTAGATGTTAAGCTCACTGGCCTATAATTTCCAGGTTTAGTTTTTGCCCCCTTTTTGAATATTGGCACCACATTTGCTATACGCCAGTCCTGTGGTACAGACCCCGTTGCTATGGAATCTTTAAAGATTAAAAATAATGGGCTATCTATGACTGTACTTAATTCCTGCAGTACTTGGGGGTGTTTCCCATCCGGGCCCGAGGATTTGTCAATTTTAGTGATTTTTAGACGCCGCCATACTTCCTGCTGGGTTAAGCATGTGACATTTAAAGGAGAAATTTTTTTATCACTGATCATGATATCTGTCATGGGATTTTCTTGTGTAAATACAGTTGAAAAAAAGTCATTTAGCATATTGGCTTTTTCCTCATCCTCATCCACCATTTCACCCAGACTATTTTTAAGGGGACCAACACTATCATTTTTTAGTTTCTTGCTACTTATGTAGTTAAAGAATATTTTGGGATTATTTTTTTCTTTCTCTGGCAATCTTTGCTGTCTTGATTTGCTTTTTACAGAATTTATTCAATCTTCTGTATTTATTTAATGCCTCATCACTACCTACTTGCTTTAATTCCCTAAACGCTTTCTTTTTGTCACTTATTGCGCCCCTTACAGCTCTATTTAGCCATAGTGGTTTCCTCCTAATTCTAGCATGTTTATTCCCATAGGGTATATACTGTGCACAGGTCCTATTCAGGATGCTAATAAATGTCTCCCATTTTCTTTGTGTATTTTTATGTCTCAGGATATCGTCCCAGTTTATTGCACTAAGATCATCTCTCATCCGTTGGAAATTTGCCTTCCTGGAGTTTAGTGTCCTTGTAACCCCTCGACTACACATCTTATTAAAGGATACATGAAAGCTTATTATTTTATGATCACTATTACCCAAGTGACCCCCAACCCTTATATTTGATATGCGGTCTGGCCTGTTGGTTAATATTAGGTCTAGCAGTGCCCCCCCTCTTGTTGGGTCCTGAACTAGTTGTGAAAGGTAATTGTCTCTCATAGTTGTCAAAAACCTATTACTTTTGCTGGAACTGCAGGTTTCTGTTCCCCAATGTATTTCAGGGTAGTTGAAGTCCCCCATAATAATGACTAGTCGCTGCTTCATCTATTTGCTTTACGAGGATATTCTCTGTTGCTTCCATTATTTTAGGAGACTTATAACAAACCCCTATCAGTAGTTTATTATTTTTCCCCCTCCCTAATATCCACCCACAGAGACTCTACATCTTCATTAGATTCACAGATATCACGCAGGATTTTAAGGATGATTTTACATATAAACACACACCCCCACCTCGCTTATTTTTACGGTCATTTCTAAACAGACTATAGCCCTGTAAAATAACCACCCAGTCTTGGCTCTCATCCAGCCAAGTCTCAGATATCCCCACCATGTCATAATTATGTTCCAACAAAATTAATTCTAATTCCGTCATTTTGTTGGTGAGGCTTCTGGCATTAGTATACATGCACTTTATGTATCTCTCTGAACCTCTATTCTTTCTTAAATTATTAACTGTTCTAACCCCACCCCCCATGCCACCCCCACCCCAAATTTCATTATTTGTGCCCAGGTCTCTATCTGCACTGTCTTCCCCTCCTATAAAATTAATACCCTCCCCCCTAGTCCCTAGTTTAAAGACTTCTCCAACCTTCCAGCCATTTTCTCCCCCAGCACAGCTGCACCCTCCCCATTGAGGTGCAGCCCGTCCCTAGCACAGAACCTGAGAAGTCGGCCCAGTTCTCCAGGAACCCAAACCTCTCCTTCCTACACCAATTCTTGAGCCACTTATTAACCTCTCTAATCTCCCGTTGCCTCTCTGATGTGGCACATGGTACAGGCAGTATTTCAGAAAATTCCATGTTGTAGGTCCTTGCTTTAAGCTTGCAGCCTAATTCCCTGAAATTGTCTTTAAGGACCTTCCACCTACATCTAACTTTGTCATTTGTGCCAATGTGCACCATGACCGCTGGGTTCTCACAGCCCCTCCCAGTAATCTCTCAACCCGATCAGTGATGTGTCGGACTCGAGCGCCAGGTAGGCAGCACTCTGTTCGACGATCCCTGTCTTTGTGACAGATTGCCCTATCTGTTCCCCTAATAATTGAGTCCCCCACTACCAGCACTTGTCTGGCCTGCCCTGCTCTCCTAATTCCCCCCTTACTGGAGCAGACATTCCTCTGGCTTTCAGAGGACATGCCTGGCTACAGCAGTGCTACCCCTGTACTGACACCCCCTCATCTGCCAACTTTGCAAACTTACTGGGGTGTTCCAGATCAGGACTAGCATCCCTGGCGCTCTTCCCTCTTCCCTGAATCTCAAGTCACACTTACCACCGTTCGCACTTGCGCACCGGTCACACTCAGCTCGCTCACACTCGCTGAAGCAGAAGATTTAAAGAGAGATTTTTTTTCTCCTTTAACAGCAAACCACCCTGCTGCTCAAATGCTCTTCCAAAAAGAAAGTCCCATCAGCTGACACCAGTGACTGGAGGTAAACTTTAGGCCAGGGACACACTCACCGTACAAAAATATGGACCGTATTGTACGGCCGTATTACGACAAAATGTTGCAGGCACAACAATCCGGTTTTCATGCGTTTTCAGGGTGCGGCTGCGTATTTAGTGCATGTAAGTATCCATATGCAATCCATATGGCATCCGTATAGCGTATTTTTCTCACAGCCTTGCAAAATGGACATTTAACAGTTTTTAGGCCTGAAACTCATTCAAATCATCATCAGCAAGGCTATTTATTGCCTCTGCATCGGTTGCAACCCCCAATCTTGCCATTTTTGTGGTCTGCTTGTGTTGGAGGCTGCTGCATGTTTGGTGTGATGAACGTGCCACGGTCCGCCACATGGTACCCCGGGGTATCACGGCTTGTGATACCAACGTTGCCACAAATGTGACGGAAACGCGCACACACACGACGGCTGCTGCCATCCGACCCAATAATCTGCAGGGATTTATAATTATCCCACTTCCACTTACTAACTTGCAGCTCTCTGGCGCCCCCCTTACCCTCAGGTCAGTCAGTGAACTGCACCTAGGATAATTAGTCGCCAGACGGGCCACTTGGATGTGTGCTGGCTATTGGGCACGCTGCAGTGAGGGAATTATAATTACTCCGGGCCGCATCCAGGCAATAAACTTATAAAACCCGCTCCGTCACTGCCAACGCCACCCAATAGGTTAACACTTTACACCCCTTCTTTTAGCTGCCACCAGCTACGATTTACTTAATGAACAATTTATCAAGAGGGTCCGTAGCAACCCCAAGCCAGTAGCGTAGTACTTCAGGCACGTGCAAAATCGTTTATAGAGCAGGAGAAACAAACTAATAAATTTATAGGTTTATTCCTAAAAATGCAGGCAGTGATATACAGTTTAAAAATATGTAACAAGCTGAGACAATACCGTTATGTACAATACAGTTAGAAATAAAACAGGATTAAAGGTGAAAACTTACATGGCACTTAGGCAGGTACAGGCAAGACAGGCTGGGGAAAGAGCCACACGTCATAGTTCATTTGCAGATCTGTTAGTCACCTCATCACAGCCTGGAATGCCCAGGGGGGGCTCACTGCAAGACTTATACATGTGGGCTGGTGACCTCACAAAAGGGGATGGTGTTCTGGCCACCCCCCCGGGCTACAAGTTATAGTTTGAAGCTCTGGAAGATCATAAGGGCCATACCTCATCCTAGGAACCTAGCAGAATAATGGCACACCTATCAATGATCTTACTTTGAAATGACTGTTCAAATGAGCCCAAACTTGGGTGAAATAGTTCATGGTGCATCCGAGAATTCCATTTCTCGGGTTCTGTTGGAGTTACGGGTTCACCAGTACCACGGGAATGACGCCTGATGGACGCCTGATTCAAACCCGTATCTTTCGTGTTTCTACCGAATGCTCCCACCGTGTTATGATCAAAAGAATGAATTCTCATAATATGGGACCTTTCTGCAGGGTTTTGAGGGACAAAGGGAATTCCTAAAGAATTCCTGAGGTGGGAGGGATGAAAGGAGTGAACTGCAGAGAGAGAGGGAGGGGGCTTTGCTTTGTGCTGGCAAAACGCTGGGGGTTGTAGTTCTATGTGGAAAGTTCTAGAACAGCACAAGAAATGGAGCTTGCAGTATCATCACATTTGGCAACATGTCTGAGAGTCTGCAGTTCACCCCAAATGATAGAGTGTTGTACAACTGGGTTTTGTCCCACCGCTTTGGCCAGCCTTACCCAGTGATCGTTGATCCACGCAGGAGGAGGCTAATGTGGGCTTGTCCGCATTTGAGGCAACCAATCAACAAAGCCCATTTTCACCGCCTGTATGCATGTCTGCAGCCTCTTTCATATTATTTTATCCAGTTTTGTCTGATGACCATTCCCAGATGTTAGGTTTTGTGGGAGATTGAGAGGCCAGGGATCACGTAGCAGGATGCGGAAAGCTATCTGTGCACAGGAGCTACTTCTCCTTACGCAACCGTCTGGATTTCTTACCTACATACTGTCTATTTATGATGTGTTTTAACACTAGTTTCCATTTACCCTTATGGCTGTTGCAGAAATATCCTCATAATCTATCCCATATACGATAGCATATTGCTAGCATATGTTGTTTACAGGCATCTAAATGACTGCTAATGTCTTAGACACAATAAGAGTTTAACCCCTTAGTGACAGAGCCATTTTGCAGCTTAATGACAGGGCCAATTTTTACAATTCTGACCACTGTCAATTTATGAGGTTATAACTCTGGAAAGCTTTAACGAATCCCACTGATTCTGAGAATGTTTTTTCGTGACATATTGTACTTCACGTTAGTGGTAAAATTTCTTTGATATGACTTGTGTTTATTTATGAAAAAAATGGAAATATGGCGAAAATTTTGAAAATTTAACAATTTTCAAACTTTAAATTTTTATGCCCTTAAATCAGAGAGATATGTCACACAAATTTCTTAATAAATAACATTTCCCACATGTCTACTTTACATCAGCACAATTTTGGGACCAAAATTTTTTTTTGTTACGAAGTTATAAGGGTTAAAAGTTGACCAGCGATTTCTCATTTTTACACCATTTTTACTTTAGGGACCACATCACATTTGAAGTCACTTTGAGGGGTCTATATGATAGAAAATAGCCAAAAGTGACACCATTCTAAAAACTGCACCCCTCAAGGTGCTCAAAACCACATTCAAGAAGTTTATTAACCCTTTACGTGCTTCACAGGAACTGAAGCAATGTGGAAGGAAAAAATTAACATTTACCTTTTTTGCAAAAACTTTACTTCGGAACCTATTTTTTTTATTTTCACAACTGTTAAAAGAAAAAATGAACCACAAAATTAGTTGTGCAATTTCTCCTGATCAAGCCGATACCCCATATGTGGGGGTAAACCACTTTTTGGGCGCACGGCAGAGGTTGCAAGGGAAGGAGCGACATTTGACTTTTTCAACGCAGAATTGGCTGGACGCCATGTCGCTTTTGTAGAGGCCCTGATGTGTCTAAACAGTGGAAACCCATCACAAGTGACCCCATTTTGGAAACTAGACCCCCTAAGGAACTTATCTAGATGTGTGGTGAGCACTTTGAACCTCCAAGTGCTTCACAGAAGTTTATAACATAGAACAGTGAAAATAAAAAATCATATTTTTTCCACAAAAACAATCTTTTCACCCCAATTTTTATTTTCCCAAGGGTAACAAGACCCCAAAAGTTTTTGTGCAATTTGTCCTGAGCATGCTGATACCTCATATGTGGGGGTAAACCACTGTTTGAGTGCAAGGCAGAGCTTGGAAGGGAAGGAGCGCCGTTTGACTTTTTCAGCGCAGAATTGGCTGGACGTCATGTCGTGTTTGTAGAGGCCCTGATGTGTCTAAACAGTGGAAACCCCCACAATTGACCCCATTTTGGAAATTAGACCCCCTAAGGAACTTATCTAGATGTGTGGTGAGCACTTTGAACCTCCAAGTGCTTCACAGAAGTTTATAACATAGAACCGTGAAAATAAAAAATCATATTTTTTCCATAAAAACGATCTGTTCACCCCAATTTTTATTTTCCCAAGGGTAACAAGACCCAAAAGTTTTTGTGCAATTTGTCCTGAGCATGCCGATACCCCATATGTGGGGGTAAACCACTGTTTGGGCGCACGGCAGAGCTTGGAAGGGAAGGAGCGCCGTTTGACTGTTTCAAACCAAAATTGGCTGGAATTGAAATTGGACGCCATGTCGCGTTTGGAGAGCCCCTGATACGCCTAAACAGTCGAAACCCCCACAAATCACACCATTTTGGAAACTAGACCCCTTAAGGAACTTATCTAGATGTGTGGTGAGTAGTGTTGAGCGATATTGCTCGATATCTAAAAATATCGTATCGAAATTGTATCGCCGATAGCACTAAATATCGTCGATATCCGATTTCGATACCGGAAGTCCCATGTAAGTCTATGGGAACAAAATATCGCAACAAAAAAAACCCTTTCTTTCGTTGTAAACAAAAAATATACACACATAGAATACATTATATATATATATATATATATATACATGTCATTGTGACATATATATATATACATATATTTATAGTTTATACACTTCTACATAGTAAAATCGACTCTAATTCAATTGCCGGGTAAAGACGTGACATACCCCATAGAAGTCGACGGGCTCGGTGCCGAGTACCCGAAAACCTCTGGCTCTGTGCGACTCAACTTGGGCGTCACGAACAGGATTCTGTAACTCGCTATAAGCGAGTTGTCATGTGTGCATCGCCACGAAGATCGTGGGTGCAGTTTCTCCCGGCTGCAATTAATTATTTGTTGATTGGTTTCCTTTAAATCTCTGGTTGTCTGTTTTGGGAGTTGCCAGTGAAATTCTTCATGCAGACCACAGATAGGATTGAATCTGTATAGACTTAAGTTAAAGAGCTCCTTAGTTGTTTTAAGCTCACCTTTCTTAGAGTTTAATATCCCAGATCATTTATGTTCCTTCTGTGTTTGAGTGTGTATGCAAGTCTGTGTTTTCTCCAGTCTGTCTTATATGTCTAATCTGTGTATTTAGCAGAGATCAGCCCATATCCCTTTGGTGGTAATCAGAATCCTTCTTAGGACTGATTACAGGGTTCAGGGACTGATAGGAGACAGGGTTAGGCTGGAGACTTGGACCTCTGAACCATTATCAGTACCTCCAAGGTGAGGGATTAGTTAGGACCCCAGTTTAGGGTCAGGTTAGACCCCGGTCCTCCTCTTTCCTGTGACAGTGTATCAAGTCCTCAAGATTAACCCTGAGTTCAACGGATATCGTGTCAGGTAAATCTATTCTATATTTACATGCTGATGTTGCTAATCTATATGTTGTATAGAGTGTTGTTCTTTTAAGAATAGTTTACTGACATCGTACACATATCATAAGACCGCATGACATTTTCACTGGCCATAAAATTATTCCCAGTTGCCATGTATCCAGTAGCCCAGCTGGCTCTGCAGTTGCAGGGATTATCCATGGAGCTGACGGACATTAAGTCCAAAGTTTTGTCTCCCTCGGAGAAAACCAGATTTGAACCTAAAGTAGCTCTCCCGGACAGGTTCACTGGTGGGCGAGACAAATTTTTTACCTTCAGGGAAGCATGTAAATTGTATTTTCGGCTTCGGCCTCGATCATCAGGGAGTGAAGAGCAGAGAGTGGGAATTGTTATCTCGCTCCTACAAGGGGACCCTCAATCCTGGGCCTTCTCCCTTCCTCCGGGATCCCGGCTCTACAGTCAGTAGATCGATTTTTTACTGCCTGGGTTTGGTATATGATGACCCAGATCGGGTCTCTCTTGCTGAGACAAAATTACGTAAGATACAGCAGGGAGATCGTCCGGCGGAGGAATTTGCTTCTGAGTTCCGTAGATGGGCCACAGATACTCAGTGGAATGACCCAGCTCTTAGGAGCCAGTTTTGTCATGGGCTTTCTGACAAATTAAAGGACGTTTTGGCTCAGTATGATTCTCCTCCATCACTGGAGGCTGCTATGGCCCTAGCTATCCGTACTGATAGACGGCTCCGGGAGAGGTGCGAGGTAACTCCGCCCCCTGTTGTTACTCCACCTACTACTAAAGTCCCTTATGTTGAGGTTCCCCTTGTCTGTTCGGAGGAGCCTATGCAGTTGGGAGGGACATCATTTCGTAGGAGGGGATTGGCGGTACGCCGCAGGACTAGAAGGTGTTTCTTCTGCGGGAAAGAGGGACATTTTGTTGGGGGATGTCCATCCCGTGCCTTGTTGAGCAAAAAGTCGCCGGAAAACTGTTAATCCCAGGTTGTGTGGTGGACGACAACCTGGGAGTATGTATTTCGTCCGCTAGTTCTTCTCAGTTCCTTGTACCAGTTGAGGTGGTGGTTGGTACGAGAGTGGAGAGATTTTCTGTTCTTCTTGATAGTGGGTCCGGGGCTAATCTGGTTGACGCTCAGTTTGCTCAGGCTCAAGGTATGCATCTGAGTGTATTGGTCAAACCGATCCCTATATTCTCCATTGACGCCAGGCCTCTCGGCCAAGGTAGCTTTGTTCATGAGGTTCATAACATTGACCTTCGGGTAGGGGCAATACATAGGGAACTATTATCTTGTTATGTGTTGGAGGGTCTACCTACTCCTATTGTGTTGGGACTTCCTTGGTTGGTTAAACATAACCCTGTGATTAATTGGCAGTCCAGAGAGATAAGCCAATGGGGTGAGTTTTGCAAAAGTAACTGCATGAACACAGTCATCAGTGCGGTCGTGCCTAGTACTTTGCCTCCTTTTTTGGAGGACTTTGGGGATGTGTTCTCTGAGGAGGGGTGTCAGGAGTTGCCTCCTCATCGCGTGTATGACTGCTCTATTAATTTACTTCCTGATGCTAAGTTACCTAAAGCTAGGTTATATAACCTTTCTGGTCCTGAGAGGCAGGCTATGAAAGATTATATTTCGGAAAGTCTGGCCAAAGGGCATATTAGACCTTCATCTTCCCCAGTGGCCGCGGGGTTCTTCTTTGTGAAGAAAAAAGATGGAGGCCTACGCCCTTGCTTGGATTTCCGCGAACTTAATCGGATTACTGTTCGAGATCCGTATCCACTCCCTCTGATTCCTGATCTCTTCAATCAAATTGTTGGCGCCAAATGGTTCTCTAAATTGGATCTCAGGGGGGCATATAATCTGATTAGGATAAAAGAGGGGGATGAGTGGAAAACGGCGTTTAACACGCCGGAGGGACATTATGAGAACCTTGTCATGCCTTTTGGTCTGACTACTGCACCAGCAGTATTCCAACATTTTGTTAATGACATTTTTCGTCATCTGGTGGGGCTGTTTGTGGTCGTATATTTGGATGACATTTTAATTTACTCACCAGATCTTGTGTCTCACCAGGAGCATGTGAGACAGGTGTTGCAGATCTTGCGAGACAATAAACTATACGCCAAACTGGAAAAGTGTGTATTCGCCGTACAGGAACTTCAGTTTTTGGGTTTCTTGGTGTCAGCCTCCGGTTTCCGTATGGACCCTGAAAAGGTGAGAGCAGTGCTTGAATGGGATCAGCCAGAGGATCTTAAGGCTCTGCAGCGTTTTCTGGGGTTTGCTAACTACTACCGGAAATTTATTTGTAATTTCTCATCTGTTGTCAAACCTCTCACTGACATGACAAGAAAAGGGACGGATTTTTCTAAATGGTCGGACAAAGCTTGCCAAGCTTTTTCCTCTTTGAAAAAATGTTTTGCTTCGGCACCCGTTCTCATCCAACCAGATGCATCACAGCCGTTCGTTGTGGAGGTGGACGCGTCTGACGTAGGGGTGGGTGCAATATTGTCCCAGGGTCCGTCCCCTGGTAAATGGCATCCGTGCGCTTTCTTTTCTAAAAAATTGTCGTCCGCCGAAAGGAATTATGATATCGGCAATAGGGAACTTTTGGCCATTAAGTTGGCTTTTGAAGAATGGCGTCACTTTTTGGAGGGGGCAGTCCACCCGGTCACCGTCATTACTGATCACAAGAACCTGCTGTATTTGGAATCTGCTAAGCGTCTGAATTCCAGACAAGCTCGATGGTCGTTGTTTTTTACCAGGTTTAATTTTGTTGTCACTTATCGCCCTGGATCTAAGAATGTTAAGGCGGATGCCTTGTCTCGCAGTTTCCAGGGGCCGGGAAAATGGATGACCCGATTCCTATCCTTCAGGAGGGGGTGGTAGTGTCGGCTGTATGTTCTGAGCTTGAGGAGGAGGTATTAGAGGTTCAGGGGGACGCCCCTGCAGGACCTCCAGGGAGACTGTTTGTCCCAAATCAGTTGAGACAAAAGGTTATTGAGGCACATCATAATTCTGCTTTAGCAGGACATCCAGGGAGTAAGGCTACTTTAGATCTCCTTTCTCGCCGGTTTTGGTGGCCTAACGTTAATAAAGATGTTTTAACTTTTGTCGCGTCCTGTGGGGTTTGTGCTCGCTCTAAGACCCCTCATACCCGTCCGTCTGGGACCCTCTTACCCTTGAAACTTCCGGAGCGTCCATGGACTCATTTGTCTATGGACTTCATCACGGACCTTCCTCAGTCGTCAGGGAAGACTGTCATACTGGTGGTTGTTGACAGGTTCAGTAAGATGGCACATTTCATTGCTCTTCCTGCCCTCCCTAATGCTAAAACTCTGGCGCAGGTGTTCATTGGGGAGATTGTGAGACTTCATGGGTTGCCTTCTGATGTGGTGTCAGATAGGGGGTCTCAGTTTGTGTCCAAGTTTTGGAGGGCATTTTGTTTACGTCGGGGGATGCAATTGTCATTTTCCTCGGCTTTTCATCCGCAGACCAATGGTCAGACAGAGCGTCTGAATCAAAACCTAGAGACTTATCTTCGGTGTTTTGTCTCAGAGAACCAGGAGGACTGGTCTTCTTTCTTGCCTCTGGCAGAGTTCGCTCTTAACAACAGGCGGAGCGAGTCCACTGGTAAGTCCCCGTTTTTTGGGGCATATGGTTTCCATCCCCAGTTTTGTACTTTCAATGGGGGGGGCCCTTCTGGGGTTCCTGAGGAGGAGCGTTTCTCGTCGTCACTTGCTTCAGTGTGGAGAGGTGTATTGAATAATCTGAGTGCTATGGGGAACCGTTATAAACGTATGGCTGATAGGAGGAGAGTTTCTGGTCCAGATCTTAATGTGAACGATCTGGTATGGTTGTCTACCAGGAATATAAAACTTAAAGTTCCCTCCTGGAAGCTGGGCCCCAGATTCATCGGGCCGTACAGGATCAGTTCCATAATTAATCCTGTGACATTTCGTCTGGACCTCCCTCCTACGTTTAAAATCCACAATGTGTTCCACAAGTCATTACTTAAGAGGTACGTGGCACCAGTCATACCATCACCTCTACCTCCTCCTCCAGTGGTGGTCAATGGTAACTTGGAGTTTCAAGTGTCAAAGATCATTGACTCACGTCTGAATCGCCGGTCCCTTCAGTACTTGGTGCATTGGAAGGGATATGGTCCAGAGGAGAGGACGTGGGTTCCTGCGTCTGACATTAACGCAGATCGTTTGGTGCGGACCTTCCACAGAACTCACCCGGGCAAACCTGGCCCTGAGGGTCCAGAGGCCCCTCGTAGAAGGGGGGGTACTGTCATGTGTGCATCGCCATGAAGATCGTCGCGGTTGCACATTCTGACTTCTCACAGCTGAGTTGCTGTTTCTTTGTGTTTGGCAGTTAGGGAGTTAATTCTGTCTGTGCTCAGTTCTGGGACTGGGTGCAGTTTCTCCCGGCTGCAATTAATTATTTGTTGATTGGTTTCCTTTAAATCTCTGGTTGTCTGTTTTGGGAGTTGCCAGTGAAATTCTTCATGCAGACCACAGATAGGATTGAATCTGTATAGACTTAAGTTAAAGAGCTCCTTAGTTGTTTTAAGCTCACCTTTCTTAGAGTTTAATATCCCAGATCATTTATGTTCCTTCTGTGTTTGAGTGTGTATGCAAGTCTGTGTTTTCTCCAGTCTGTCTTATATGTCTAATCTGTGTATTTAGCAGAGATCAGCCCATATCCCTTTGGTGGTAATCAGAATCCTTCTTAGGACTGATTACAGGGTTCAGGGACTGATAGGAGACAGGGTTAGGCTGGAGACTTGGACCTCTGAACCATTATCAGTACCTCCAAGGTGAGGGATTAGTTAGGACCCCAGTTTAGGGTCAGGTTAGACCCCGGTCCTCCTCTTTCCTGTGACAGTGTATCAAGTCCTCAAGATTAACCCTGAGTTCAACGGATATCGTGTCAGGTAAATCTATTCTATATTTACATGCTGATGTTGCTAATCTATATGTTGTATAGAGTGTTGTTCTTTTAAGAATAGTTTACTGACATCGTACACATATCATAAGACCGCGTGACACGAGTCCTGTGTGCCTGAATTGCACTGGTTTTGTGCTTGAGAATTGCTAAAATCATCAGAGAATGTATTTGCCATTTTTCCGCCATATCTGCGTCACGACGAGGCACTGGTGAAGAAGAAGGGCGTGCTCTTCGTGGGTGTCACTCACTCAGTGGCGTGAAAACGATGGCCGCCCACTGTAAATGGTACTGCAATGTAACATCGTGCCCCACAGCTCTGGAGTTCCGCCTCCTCATCCTCCTCAGTGTGAGGAGGTCCCGCCTCCCTACAAAAGAGGGGCCCTCTCCAGATATGACACATGTGACTTGGCAGAGATGGCTAATGGACACGACGAGCAGAAGTGGGAAGGGATGGAGCAGTCAGAGCTCTCCCCCACGGAAGTGACCCGATCGCCACGGAATCACCGTTGGGCACCCGGCCTGTAAACCCTCCTACGCTGCAAGAAGCGGAGGATACCCTGAGAGGCCTGGCCCGGCACCGGGAGGAGGTCGCCAGGATGGAAGCCAGCTGGCGTGCCCTAAAACTAAACTTGGAGCGGCGCCAATCCCTCTTACCTGAAGTGTCTGTACCGGAAGGTGAGGCACCCGTTATAGTAGAGGAGCCCTTGCAATGTGATCCGGTTGATGTTGTCGCAGTGGAGGCACCCGTTCCTGCAAAAACCGCAGCACCGTCAGCAGCACCCCAGATCCCGCTGTCCGCCCCGGTCGCTGAGACAGAAGAAGCGACACCCGTCCTCATGGAGGAGGCCGCGCAGGCACCAGAGCACTACCTGCCTGTACCGGAGCCCCGACTGTCATCTGATTTAGAGCCGTCTGCTTCCTCCGCAGGGGAGCGCCGCCAGGACTGGGGGGCGACAGGAGAGCTGCCGCAAACCGGACACTGTAAGCTGCAGTGGAGTGGTGGAGACATGGAGCAACTGGTGGAGGAGAATTACAATCGGCGTCAGGAGGAAGAGTGGAGACGTTGGGAGCGGGAAGCAGAGCGACAAAGGGAGCAGCGAGAAACCCTAAAACTTCGCCAACGTCACCTGGAGAAGGACCGGGCAGATAAGGACCGGATGAGAAAGGATAAAGGAACCCTGAGTGAGCCGCGGCGTAAGGGTGCAGTACGGAGCTTTAAATTGAAAGGTGGGTGGGGCTTCATCAAGGAGCCTGGACTTTATTTAGAAGTCTTTGTGACCCGGCGGGACGTGGAGGCTCACCTCCCAGAAGGACACCGGGGAGGGACCTGTTGCCAGGAGACTTGGTGACTTACACCCGACACTGGGGTTACAATGGATGGTACGCCCTAAATGTTACCAGGTGCGACCCCTACTCCCCAGTGTGTCAGGAACCTGTGAGACCCTCGAAGCCTTCAGCCTCCCACATCCAGGCCTCTGCAAAAGTGCCCACCCCACGCCGTAAATCTCCCCAGCCTCCCTCAGTGGTCTCCTCAGCAGCCCCAGCTATGGACATGATAAGTATAGCTGGCCCGTACCCGGCGCCTGTTAGGCCCCCTGGGGTTCGTACAGTCCGTGACATAGGGCTCCAGACCCGGAGAGAGATGAAAGAGGTGGCCACACAGACCCAGATAGCGGGTCACGACGTAACTGTACAGGCCACACGACGTCATCAGGTCCTGGTGGTCCTTGGTGCCTCGGATGTTTGGCAAGCACCAGAAGAGTACCAGGTGGTACCTGTAACACCCCTGCCAAAGAAGTCTAAATAACCCGGACAGGGTCCCTGTATGTAAATAAATAGTTAAATTGTTTATGTACCCGGACGGGTGAATGTTCCAAAAAAATTTTTTTAATTTAATAAAAAATAAAAAAACACAGTTTTCATTTCTTTTATTACTGTCTCATCCTGCTGCGACGCCATCGATTTCCTGTAAAAAAATGAAAAAAAAAAAAAAGTATACCACCTGACCGACGCAGTCCATAGTAACGAGTGTCCCACGACGATCCAGCTCTGCTACATCAGAATGACAGGCAGAGCCTGTCATCCCGGCGCAGCACAGCTGATTACCCCGGCGGTGACGTTATCGGACTGACTGCTTTACGGCCGGGATTACCCTGCAGTCACTGCAGTTATCGCGAAAAACTGCATGTGACCGCCAGGGAGAAGATAATGGCGGCCATCAAGCAGTCCAGGACGTGACCGCCGGAGATCTTCTGCCAGGTAAGTGCCGCTGACTCCTGACAGACCCGACCGACGGACACTCACAGTGACAGTGACAAATCCGATTACGGTATTCGATAAGACGAAAATATCAAACGAATTATCGAAAGGCCGATAGAGCTAATATCGGCCGATAGCCGATATTTGCATTATCGTATCGCTCAACACTAGTGGTGAGCACTTTGAACCCCAAGTGCTTCACAGAAATTAATAAACGTAGAGCTGTGAAAATAAAAAATCATTTTTTTCCTCAAAAATGATTCTTTAGCCCGCTATTTTTTTATTTTCCCAGGGTAACAGGAGAAATTGGACCCAAAAAGTTGTTGTGCAATTTTTCCTGAGTATGCTGATACCCCATATGTGGGGTGAAACCACTGTTTGGGCGCATGGGAGTGCTTGGAAGGGAAGGAGCGCCATTTTGTAATGCAGACTTTGATGGAATGTTCTGCGAGCGTCATGTTGTGTTTGCAGAGCCCTTGATGTACCTAAACAGTAGAAACCCCCTGCAAGTGACACCATTTTGGAAACTAGACCCCCCAAGGAGCTTATCTAGATGTGTGGTGAGCACTTTGAACCCCCAAGTGCTTCACAGAAATTTATAAACGCAGAGCCGTGAAAATGAAAAATATTTTTTTTACTCAAAAATGTTTTTTTTAGCCAGCTATTTTTTATTTTCCCAAGGGTAACAGGAGAAATTAGAACCCCAAAATTGGTGTGCAATTTATCCTGAGTACGCTGATACCCCATATGTTGGGGTAAACCACTGTTTGGGCACACGGCAGGGCTCGGAAGGGAGGGAGCGACATTTGACTTTTGAAAGCCACGTCGTGTTTGGAGACCCCCTGATGTGTCTAAACAGTGGAAACCCCCCACAAGTGACCCCATTTTGGAAACTAGACCCCTTAAGGAACTTATCTAGATATGTGGTGAGCACTTTGAACCCCAAAGTGTTTCACAGAAATTTATAAACGCAGAGCTGTGAAAATAAAAAATCATTTTTTTTCTTAAAAATGATTTTTTTAGCCAGCTATTTTTTATTTTAACAAGGGTAACAGGAGAAATTATAACCCCAAAATTGGTGTGCAATTTGTCCTGAGTACGCTGATACCCCATATGTTGGGGTGAACCACTGTTTGGGCGCACGGCAGGTCTCGGAAGGGAGGGAGCGCCATTTGACTTTTTGAAAGCCACGTCGTGTATGGAGACCCCTGATGTGTCTAAACAGTGGAAACCCCCACAAGTGACCCCATTTTGGAAACTAGACCTCTTAAGGAACTTATCTAGATGTGTGGTGAGCACTTTGAACCCCCAAGTGTTTCACAGAAATTTATAAACGCAGAGCTGTGAAAATAAAAAATCATTTTTTTTTCTCAAAAATGATTTTTTTAGCCAGCTATTTTTTATTTTCCCAAGGGTAACAGGAGAAATTAGAACCCCAAATTTGGTGTGCAATTTGTCCTGAGTACGCTGATACCCATATGTTGGGGTAAACCACTGTTTGGGCGCACGGCAGGGCTCGGAAGGGAGGGAGCGCCATTTGACTTTTTGAACGCCACGTCATGTTTGGAGACCCCCTGATGTGCCGAAATAGTGGAAATCCCTCAATTCTAGCTCCAACCCTAATCCCAACACACCCCTAACCCTAATCCCAACCCTAATCCTAACCCAAATCCCAACCCTAATTCCAACCCTAATTGTAACCCTAACCTTAATTGTAACCCTAACTCTAATTGTAACCCTAACCCTAATTTTAACCCTAACCTAATTGTAACCCTAACCCTAATTCTAACCCTAATTATAACCCTAACCCTAAGGCTAGGTTCATTTTGCATTTTACCAGCCCGTTCAACACATAGCGTTGACGGGCTGGTAACGGTATAGCATAACGCGATCGCGTTATGCTATACCCGCTAGCGCAGAGGAATCAGCAGATGATTCATCTGCGCTAGCGGTGACGGAGCCCAGACGCTGCAGCCCGCGTCCGAGGCTCCGTCACTGAATGATGGCACGTCGCAAACGCATGCCTCGCGATGCGCCCTCAAATGGGGGTGAATGGCAGCGCTAACGGACTGCGTTACACCGCGTTATACCGCGGTGTAACGCAGTCCGTCTAACGGACTGCCATAACGCAGTATGAACCCAGCCTAACCCTAACCCTAATTATATCCCTAACCCTAATGCTAACCCTAACCCTAATTATAACCCTAACCCTAATTATAACCCTAACAGAAAAATGAAAATAAATATAATTTCTATTTTTTATTATATCGTCCCTAACTAAGGGGGTGATAAATGGGGGGGGTTATGTACTGTTTTTTTTTATTTTGATCACTGTGATAGTTTATCACAGTGATCAAAATGCACTTTCTGGAGAATGAATGAAAAAATTTTTGAATCTGCTAAGCAGATGGGCGGGCGCACTGCACATGCGCCCGCCATTTTTTTTTTGCAGGAAGAAGACGCCGGGATCCTGGGGCCTGCGGGAGGACGGAGGACACCGGTAAGTATAGGGGGGGCGATCGGGGGACCTGGGGACCCTCATTTTCTCCCTCTGATGTGCGATCACATCAGAGGGGAGAGAAATCATTTTTTTTTTTTTTTTGCGATCGCGTCTATGCTTGCATAGATGCGATCGCAACACCGGGATCGGTGAATACCTACCCGGATCATGTTCTCTGGGGTCTCGGCTACCTCCCAGAGAATATTTGCCCATCCCCCCAGCACAGCGGCACATAGCAGCGGGTGCACTGAGCATGCGCCCGCCATTATCTACATCGCGCCGGCCCCGGGGACACCGGAGGGCCCTGGGGCCACATACAGGACATCGGGGGGCCACATGGGGGTCCCAGGGACCCTTTTTCTCTGTCCTCTGATGTCCGATGACATCAGAGGACAGAGAAATTAAATGGCACAATTTTTTTTTTTTGTTGCGGTCGCCGTTATAGGGTTAATAACGGCGATCGCAACATCGGTGTCGGTAAAAACCGACCCGATTCATGCTCTCTGGGGTCTCGGCTACCCCCGGTAGCCGAGACCCCGGAGAAAATGCGCCTCTGGGGGGCGCTATTCACTTTTTCCACAGCGCCGTTAATTAACGGCGCTGTGGTTTAAGTACCCTTAATGACCGCCGTTAAAAGGCGTATCGGCGGTCGTTAAGGGGTTAAAGTAAATATAAAACCATGAATAACTGGCTTTTCAATCAAAAAATATAATTTACATACAAAATCACAGCTGGTGGTATGTGGGTGGTGGGGTTGGCGGCTTCCCAGCATCTCTTTGTTGAATCACCACCTTGAGCATCACCCAGTTGGGGTAGATTTTCAGGCCCCTGAGCTAACATCTGGCCATGGTCAGGTTGGTGTGTGGGCACATTGCCATACAGATAAGGGAGATTATATTCCTGTGTAAGATGATACTCACGAGAATCATACCCTCCATTATGACCATGTTGAGCACATCCAGGTTGGGACCAGCCTGCAACACTGGATCTGTACATGTGGTCATATTGGGAAGTCGGATAATAGGCAGCCATTTGACCCTGTTGTTGCCAACGTTGTTTCGGTGGGGGAATGGGTAGAGGTGTAGGCGCCCGTGCAGGAGGCTCATTGGATCTGTAGGAAAAGGAAAGGGGATTAGAACATGTTTGAGAGGTGACCCTAAACTGCATATGTGGTATGTGGTGTCATATATGTACTTACGGTTTGCGATCCAGAATAGGTGCAAGAAAACCCAGCCTGTCTAGGTAAACGTACTTTCGCTTTCTGGGTGCTGCTGACCCGCTCTTGGCCCTCTGCTGGCGTTGCTGCCTGTATTGGTCGCGGCTGCTTCTCCAAGTTCTCATAACATCATCCACTGCAATGAGACATATAATGCAATCATTTAGATAGCTGCACAAAGCATAATTATTCTGCAAATACGTTATATAGTCATGGGGGTCTAGTAGGATGGGACTATACTACAAATTTGGCGGATACAATAAGAGCAAAAAATGGGGGGCTAATTCTGCGCTACAACTACGCTGTGAGCGAACCCCATTTTTTTGGACGTATGGGTTCCATTCTCAGTTCAGCTCATTTAAAAATTGTCCTTCTGGATTATCGGAAGAGGAACAATTTTCATCATCTATTACGTCCATATGACGGGGAGTTACTAATAATTTGAGGAAGATGGGATCCAAATATAAGTGTGTGGCTGATCGGAGACGTTTGGTGTGTCTGGACTTGTGTGTTGGTGACTTGATGTGGTTGTCCTATATGAACATTAATTTGAAGGTTCCATCTTGGAAACTGATTCCCAGGTTTATTGGTCCTTATAAGATCGTAGCCATTGTCAATTGCATAACATTCTGCTATGCTTTTCAGCCCACCTTTAGAATTTATATTTTATCTATAATTTATTTCATCTATCTCTCCTCAAAAAATACATTACATCTTCGATACCATCACCACTACCACCATTTCCTGTCTTTGTCGTTGGGAAATTGAAGTTTCAGATTGCGAAAATCATGGATGCTTGTTTAGTTCATCAGTCGCTTCATTATTTGGTACATTAGAGGGGGTACGGTCCTGAGAAGAGGATGCGGGTACCAGCATCTTACGTTCATGCTGCCAGACTCATCCAGTCTTTTCATGTACCACACCACAATAAATCCAGTCCTGAGGTTCTGCACATCCCTTATAGAAGAGGAAGTACTGTCACGGGGTTATTGCCACAGAGAGGAGCCAGAAGACCACAGCGTCTGATTGCTCCTACTCCTGCGCTGAAAAGAATCACTTCTTTTTAAAGGGTGTTAATTTCTTTTGGCAGAACAGGTGTTAATCGGCCATGTTGGAAACTCTGGGAGTATGAGCTCTCAGCTGAGCTCGGTTAGCCACTCCCATCCCCTTTATAATCTGGGTCCTGATTTAAATCCATGTCAGAGCTAGCTTTTTCTGCATGGCTTGGAGGAGAGGTGTTTATATGAGAAGGGGTTTTGAAGGAGTTATCTGTTACTGTTGCGTGGTTTGTAAGTGTGATAATTTTCTTTCCTCCTCTTACTTTGGTTATTCCCATCCTCCACTTCCCGGTGCATTCCTCTGTTATATGTGAGTGAATATTTGCATGCTTGGTATTTTCAGTTTACCCTTGTTTCTGCTGCCTTGCTCGTTGGGTTGGTGTAGTGCGGTGCACAGTAGCGCACCTCTTCCCTGGGTGGGGGAAGAGAACAGACGGAGGGCTGATTCAAGCATTATGACAAGGGTGGCAGCCCCGGCATCATCACCTTCAGAAGTATACTGGGGAATAGGGCGAGCTAGGGTGCCCCCTAATGGTAGGGACAGGGAAGAAGCCCCTGGTCCCGGGTCATCCGTCAGCTGGGTGGTGACACTGTGTGTACCTTGGTTTGAACTCAATAGCCTCATATAACTTATAAGGCCTTTGCATTCAGGTCAGGTAACCAGCAGTTAATCCATGCATCACCATCTCTACTTGGGTCGCAATCAGGGCTGGTTTTAGACAAATTGGGGCCCTAGGCAAAATTCCAAGTGGGGCCCCCATGTCCATATAAAACATGTACGTGCTACAGCGATTTCGGTGTCACCAGTGTTTTCAATCAGTCTGCCGTCCATGTGCCATCCGTGTTTTTCCAGTATGGTTAATGGAAATGAAATTACAAAGCTTCTCATATACTTTCCATGTTAAACACGGACGGCACATGTGCGGCACACGGACAGCAGACTTACACAGACCTTTAGACTTGTATTGGCCCATGTCATATGTGCTGCTGTGAAATCATGGACATGAGTGCAGCACCGTAGGTCAAATAGGGGACACGTGGCATCTGTAAAAAACAAGATAGGTCATGTGAAGGAGGCTGTACAGTCACATAATAGAAAACATTAGCAGAATCCTACCTTACAAATGGCAGAAAAAAAAGGATTAAAAAAAAAGTCCTTACATGTCCCCCAAACTACTCTGCTAAATCCCCTTTGACTCCGTGGCCGATGTTTCGGGGTCCCTGATGGTTATTATTCACTTTGCAGCTATAATATAAGGTGAAGCCACAAGACCCCTGCAGCCTAGTGCTAAGACTGATGGAGACCCTCAAAGCCACAAGACCAATGCAGCCTAGTGCTAAGACTGGCAGAGACCCCCGGAGCCACAAGACTACTGCAGCCAAGTGTTAAGACTGACAGAGACACCCGGAGCCACAAGACCACTGCAGCCCAGTGCTATGACTGGCAGAGACCCCCGGAGCCACAAGACCCCTGCAGCCCAGTGCTAAGACTGGCAGAGACCCGCGGAGCCCCAAGACCCCTGTAGCCTAAAGCTAAGACTGACAGAGACCCCTGGAGCCACAAGACCACCGCAGCCCAGTGCTAATGGATCGCCCGCCACGGTAGTGAGGTACTCGGTATTGGGCCGATTCTTAAGGGGAAGTGTCACAGCGGCAGTGACCCAGTCCGTGGCCCTGGGTGTCCAATAAAGGGGGTAAATTTACAAGGGATAATAGAGTTTGTAATAAGTTGTTCGAGATACCACCTGTGGTTTCTGGTCAGAGGTGACCAGCGCTGCAATGCAGATTCTCTGGGACAGTTGGTGATGCAGCAGAGTTGGTAAAGGTTCCCAGAGGTGAAGCTATGTCCCAGGCAGATGTAATGTAACTTAGATGGTAGGGATGTAGCATTTAGCAAGGGATGTAGCAGTGTTGAGTGAGTGTTGCAGGAAGAACTTGAGAAGACACAGTCAGATACAGTTTCCAAAGCTTTACTCACAGTTCTGTAGGCAGAGCATCCAGGGCACTGGTTACAGATGGTGCTGGAGTCGGTCAGCCTGAAAGCAATTTGGAATCTCCTTATTTCAGGTGAGTTGTTAGGCCTCCTCTCTAGAGCTATTTTCTGAGGTACTTGCTGCTGTAAGCTTTGTTCAAGTTCCTCTCTCTCTGTGACTTAAGTAGAACTTCACTCTCATAACAGGCAGCTGTAGCCTACTTCAGGGATCGCTCCGCTATGGCATCTCCGGCTCACACGTGCTGCTGTGTAGTCGAGTATTAGTTGGGACAGAGGACCAGCTGTCTTCTGCCCTCTGGATTCTGCTGCTGGGGCTTTAGTTTACCCACTCAGCCTCGGACTCCGGGGACCGGTTTCTGGCGCTCAGACCTGGGGGTGAGCTTAGTTATGTCTCCAACACGTCCTTCCTCTCTCAACCCTGCTCAGCCACTAACTAACTAACTCCTCCCCAGCAAGAATGTTCCAGAGAAGCTCCCCTGAATCAGGTGCAGAGCTCCCCCTTCTAGTCTGGAGTAGGAAAAGTGTTGTATGATGTGTGTTACCTGTTAAGGGGATCCTTCCTTGCTTTCAGGCATGACATCACTCCCACTGGAGGGAGGCAAGGTCACTTTGGCAACCGAACTCCTGGGGTGCCACATTTCCCTCTAGTATAATTCAGTACTCACGGACTGAAGAAGCATAAAAGAAAACATATTATAACTATTTACAAGAATTTTTGCAACAAATATAAACTTTTGGCGAAGTCTTGAAATGCAGTGTCCTTTTCACCTACAAAGAACAATATGAGAGACCTATCTCAAACCCTCAACGTAGGCCTTGGGCGGGCTACAAGGAATGGCTGGTCTCCCTTTTGGACCACATCTTTGGCCACACCAGACTGTTTTTGTTCTGTAGTCATTTGTGTTAATTATTTACAAGCATTGTCCTGGTCACTACGAGTCCAGTGACCCAATCATCCATTTAATCAAGGAAATGAGAATGGTTATAAGTTCATACAGTAGTCTCTGTAGGCAGATATGCTTAATTGTTGCAATTATAAACATTTTTAACTTATTTACAGTACTAGTACAGCAGCATTTTAGTCTTTATACCTGGCTGGGATCTGACCTCTAGTGGTATGGGTTGATTTACGCAGTACAGGTGTCTGTAGTGATCTAGCCTGGTCTAGTGTGTGTATTGGTAAGCTGGGCAGTAACCTACTGTGATTTCTTAAGGGTATGCCACACTAAACAATATCGCTAACGGGATCGCTAAAAAACGTCACTATTTAGCGATCCTGTTAGCGATGTTGTTCAGTGCGGCAGCTTCCAGCGACGAGCTTCCTGCTGTGATCTCGCTCGTCGCTGGAATCGTTCCGGACCCTATTTTCTCGTCGGCGCTCCCGCTGGGTAAGTATCTAATCGCTGTGTGGCACCTTTTCTTAGCGATTTAGCGGTACTTTTGTACCGCTAAAGTCGTTAAGAAGATCGCTAACGGCGATAGCGTCGTTAACTATATCGCTAAATGTGTTCGCATTTAGCGATATAGAAACAATCCCGCTAGCGATCGCATTAGTATGCGTCGTTATTGTGATCCCTAGCGGGATTGTTTAGTGTGGCAGTACCTTTAGACTCACTGTGGGTCTGACAGATTCACCGCTAGCAGGGGGCAAATTTTTGCATTCCACTGCAGATATGGCTTCTGTCACTTGAGCTTGTAGATCTTCAGGCTGATCTTGAATTGCTTCTCTTTCTGGTACTACCAGCTGGGTAAGGGTTAAGACGGGCATGACTATGGCTTGGTTTACTCTTGTCCAATTTGAAGGGAACTCGCCAAGTACAGTGCGGACCTTTTCCTCTCCTTTTTCCACTGACTGGGGAATGTTCTTAATCCTTTCCTTTAGTTGGTCAGGGCATGGTTTTAGATGATCCCTTGACACTGCTGCAGAGTTTTCTCCTCCATCTTTGCTGATAAGGCACACCTTGGTATTGTCAAAGTCTGAAGGCATAACGGTGTATGGTTCATCTTCCCACTGATCGTCAAGTTTGTGGAGTCGTCTTTTCCTTTTGAGTACCTGTTCTCCAGGCGACAAGGGAACTGCAGGCGCGTGCTGATTGTAGTTTCTTTCTTGCTTCTGTCTTGCTTGACACAAATTCTTGCACTTTGCGGTACTGCTGCTGCCACTCAGTATCCCAGTCTGCATCTGGTGATGTTACCTCAGGTGTCAGGATTCCCATGTCCAAGTCAATGGGCAATTTGCCAGGTCTTGGTCTCATCAAGTAGGCTGGAGTACAGTTGGTGGAATTCACAGGACTGTGGTTGTAGAGATCCACTAGATCTGGCAACTTTTCTGGCCACAGGTTTCTCTCTTCCATGGTCTTCACGAGGTCAATTACCACTTGGTTCATTTTCTCACACATACCTTTTGTCTGTGGATGGTACGGCGTTGTCCTGATTTTCTTGCAGCTGTACATGTTACAGAACTCCTTGAACACTTCTGCTTCAAAAGCTGGGCCTTGGTCAGTAAGCACTCGTTCAGGATAACCGTGTGGTCGACAAAAGTATTGTTGGAATGCTTTGGCCGCTGTCTTTGCTGTTTGGTCCTTGACAGGCATGACTACCAGAAACCTTGAGTAATGGTCCAAAATGGTTAGGGCGTAAACATAGCCTGAACGGCTTGGAGATAGCTTCATGTGGTCCAAGGCTACCAATTCAAGTGGCTGTTTGGTGATTATTGGTTGCAACGGGGCTCGTTGACTGTTGTGATCCTTTCTGCGCAAGTTGCATGGTCCACACTCTCGGCACCAATCTTCAATGGCCTTCCTCATACCAACCAAATAGAATCTCTTGCGAAGTAGGACTTCCAACTTCTTCCATCCGAAGTGTTCTGCTCCATTTTGGTATGCTTCCAGGACCATTGATGCATCTCGCCTTGGGACTACCACTTGCCAGACCAGTTCGTTAGTTCGGGCGTTGACACTCCTCTGACACAGCTTCCCCTCGTAGATGAACAGCCTGCCCTTTTCTTTCCACAACTGTTGGGTCTCTTGTGGAGCATCTGGACCGGGACGCGAGTCAGCTTGCATCAGTAGCTCCTTTACCAGGCGGACTGCTGAGTCACTATCCTACGTCTCTGCCCACTCATGGTGAGGCAGTGGGTTTAATGTGGCATCTTTCATGATGTAGCACTTGTTTTTCACCCCTTGGGCGCATTGAGTCGCAATTGGCCGGTGAAAGGCAGGTAACTCGATTTCTTCGAGTGTGTCCAGATCTTCTCCCTCATCTGGCAAGTTGGGCATTCTGGACAGCGCATCGGCATTGGCATTCTTATGCCCCGCTTGTTACTTGATGGTGAACTCGTAGTTGGACAGTTGAGCCATCCATCGCTGCTCCAGCACACCTAGCTTTGGGTTTCCAAGTGAGTCAGCGGATTGTTGTCCGTGAAGATGGTAAACTTTGCCGTTGCCAGGAAGTGTTCGAACTGCTCGGTCACAGCCCAGACGATGGCGTGGAACTCCACCTTGAAGGAGCTGTAGTTGTCAGGGTTCCTTTCAGTGGGATGAAGTTTCCTGCTGGCATAGGAGATCACTCTTTCTTTGCCTTTCTATACCTGCGACAGCACTGCTCCCAGTCCAATGTTGTTGGCATCATAATATAGGATGAATGGTTGGTTATAGTCCAGGTAGGCCAGAACTTCATCCCCCATAAGGGCCAACTTCAACCTAGTGAAGGATCTTTCCAGTTCGTCATTCCAATCAAACGTAGAACTTTTCTTCCTGGTCTTCTTGTGCTGGCCCACAAGAAGGTTTTGCAGAGGTGCGGCTATTTCAGAGAAGCCCTTGATGAACCTTCGGTAGTAGCCTACCAACCCGGGGAACTTGTGTCTTTCATGTATGTTGCTGGGCCTCTGTCAGTCCCAGATAACAGTGACTTTGTCAGGGTCTGGTGCCACACTTTCTGCGCTCACAACGTGGCCTAGGTACTGCACCTTAGGCTTCAGGAGGTGGCATTTGGACGGCTTCACCTTTAGGCCAAATTTGGACAGGGCTTCGAACACCTTGGCCAGGTGCTCCAAATGTTCCTCATAGGTCTTGGAGAAGACAATGACGTCATCTAGGTACAACAAAACTGTCTCAAAATTATGTGTCCGAGGCAGCACTCCATCAATCTCTGGAATGCTCCTGGCGCGCTGCAAAGCCCGAATGGCATGTAGTTGAATTCTGAGAGGCCCATTGGTGTTGCAAAGGAGGTCTTTTCTTTGTCTGCCTCTGCCACGGGAACCTGCTAATACCCACTAGTGAGATCTAAGGTAGAGAATTAGCTAGTGGTTCTCAGTGCAGCTAGTGATTCCTCTATCCTAGATAACGGATAGGCGTCTTTGTGGGTCATGCTGTTAAGTTTTCTGTAATCAACATATATCCTCATTGTACCATCTTTCTTTCTAACGAGCACTAGTGGAGCTGCCCAGGGGCTACAACTGTCTCTGATCACCCCAGCCTCCTTTATCTCTCATAACATACTCTTGGTACATTGGTAGTGATTTGGGGGTACAGGCTGGTATCTTTCTTTAATGGGCGGATGATTTCCAGTGGGGATATAATGTTGAACCCCTTTTACCTGCCCAAAGTCTTAAGGGTGTTTGCTGAATACCCATTCAAACTCTTGAACTACTCGGTAAACCCCATTCTTTTGGTGTGGAAGGGTGGAGTTAGTGCTGACACCAATCCTCCAGCAGTTTGCAGAGCCACTGTCCTCCGCCCGGTCGGATGAGACCAATGTCTCTGCTGTCTGAATTGTGTTGTTATTGACAGTGAACAGCTTAGCAATGGTGGCATACCGAGGTAGTTTGGCCTCCTCCCCACAATTTAAGATGCGTAATGGCACCTTCCTCTTGCGGACATCAACTACCCCTCTGGCTGTCTGGATAGTGGGCCTACTATCAGAGTACACTGGCTCTACCAGGGCTTGGTAATCTGTTCTTCTGAGGCCTATGGCTGCCCGATACCAAATTAACATTTCACTTCTTGGGGTATTGCAATGGGGAATGAATCACTCACTCTGACACTGCTGACTTCTCCGCCAGATAGCTCTACCTGCTGCCTTTTCATCAGGGCCTTGATCTCCTTTTGCAGGACCCGTTGTTCACTGGAACCAGCAATTTCAGCTACCTGTTGCAACAAAACAATAACCTAGGCAAGACAATTTTATATCACTTTAGCACCTAAGGTCATCATTGGGTTACATTCACATCGATCAATGTCTACAATTATCATACCTTGGGCTTTTAATTCTACTCGCCACACCTTAATGGTCACTTCCTTATACCCCTTCTGTGGCAAAGGATGACCATTGCTGGCAACTACTCTCAACTCATCATCTGGGCCACAAGTAAGATCAGAGTCAGCCCAGTACCGTTTGTAAAGAATATATGGCATAGTTGTCACCTGAGAGCCGGTGTCCAGTAAAGCGTTCATGGGGATGCCGTCAATCACAACTGGGAGGACCGGTCGTCCTCCGACGTACTTGGCTCGCCAGTTCTGTCGGCCAGGTCGTCTTACTCCTGGGGGGTTGGCCCTCTGCCCCAGGAGTCACCCGTTTAAATGACAGAATCTTGCGATGTGCCCTGCTTTGCTGCAGCGGTGGCAAAAGTGTCGTCCGTCCTGGTCGTAATGATCGTTGTCTCTCCCTCTGATTGGTGGGATCCTCTTCCTCCATCACCACGGGACGTCATCTGGACTGGAGGCCAACTCTATCTTCTCTTTTGGGGGCACTTGCAAGGACTGCACTGTTTAGGTTAGTGCAGCCACACTTTTGGTCAGCTCCTGTACCTGCAGACGTAGCTCTGCAGATAGATCATTATCTAGGGTCTGTGCCTCGGCCTCAGTGGGAGCCTGAGGGAAGGATGCCACCTCCTGGTGGTATGTAATTGCTGGGCGCCTAAGGGCACTGGGCGGCTGACATTTGGTTCATGTAACACCCAGATAGCCCTGTCTTTAAAGTCTGCAAAGCTCAAGTCAGGGTTTTGTAGGGCCATGATGCGCAGCTGTGACCTGTGGGTGCTGGACTTTACTTCTCTTTGAGCTGCACCAGTTAACTGTCCAATGAGAATGCTTACTCTTTGGTTTTCAGACAGAGGGCACACATAAAATAAACTGCACAGTCTCTCTTTGAAATATCTCATGGTATACGGCTCCCCTGAGTATTGTGGTAGCCAGGCAGCTCCCGGTATATATGGCATTGATAGCGGCATTATAGGGACTGCAGCGGCGGTCGCCAGATCGTGCTGCGATCTGGAGGCTGTTGCTGAGTTGGCCGCTGGATCTTGCGGCGCTATGGGGCTGCGGCGGCATCCGCCACTATATCTTCACATGCATTAGACATCCTCTTCCCCCCTAGTTATTCTTAGCCATGCTCTGCATTTCCACTGGCTTACCAGGCTGTTGCTCTGCTGGCGGGGTGAGCGGTTCACGCCATGACTCCAGGCCTCAGCTCCCTGCACTGTGCCAGCTGACCGCAGAGCGCGCGCAGCTCTTCACTTTTCGCGCTCTCTGTCTGGCTCTGCCCACGACAGCATGCCCCTTCTTCTCCTGCGCGCCTCATTGCGCAGTAATGGCCGCAATTGCACAACAACTTCAGCAAAGTCTCTGACACAATAAACAGTTTCTCTGGCACACAGGACCCGGTGATACCAGGCTACGTATCCTGTTCGTGACGCAAAAATGGATCGTCCGCCAGGGCAGTGGGGTACTAGGTACTGGGCCGCTTCTTAAAGGGGAAGTGTCACAGCGACAGTGACCCGGTCCGTGGCCCTGGGCGTCCAATAAAGGGGGTATATTTACAAGGGATAATAGAGTTTGTAATAAGGTGTTCGTGAGGCCACCTATGGTTTCTGGTCAGAGATGACCAGCACTGCAGTGCAGATTCTCTGGGACAGTTGGTGATGCAGCAGAGTTGGTAAAGTTTCCCACAGGTGAAGCTATGTCCCAGACAGATGTAAAGTAAGGTAGATGGTAAGGATGTAGTATTTAGCAAGAGATGTAGCAGTGTTGAGTGGGTGCAGTTTCCAAAGCTTTACTCACAGTTCTGCAGGCAGAGCGTCCAGGGCACTGGTTACAGATGTTGCTGGAGTCGGTCAGCCTGAAAGCAATTTGGAATCTCCTTATTTCAGGTGAGTTGTGAGGCCTCCTTTCTAGCGCTATTCTCTGAGGTACTTGCTGCTGTAAGCTCTGTTCAAGTTCCTCTCTTTCTCTGTAACTTAAGTAGAACTTCACTCTCATAACAGGCAGCTGTAGCCTACTTCAGGGATCGCTCCGCTATGGCATCTCCGGCTCACACGTGCTGCTGTGTAGTCGAGTATTTGTTGGGACAAAGGACCAACTGTCTTCTGCCCTCCAGATTCTGCTGCTCGGGCTTTAGTTTACCCACTCAGCCTCGGACTCCGGGGTCCGGTTTCTGACTCTCAGACCTGGTGGTGAGCTTAGCTATAGCTCCTGTCCCACAGCTTGTCTCCAACACGTCCTTCCTCTCTCAACCCTGCTCAGCCACTAACTAACTAACTCCTCCCCCAGCAAGAATGTTCCAGAGAAGCTCCCCAGAAATCAGGTGCTAGAGCTCCCCCTTCTGGTCTGGAGTAGGAAAAGTGTTGTATGATATGTGTTACCTGTTAAAGGGATCCTTCCTTGCTTTTAAGGCATGACATCACTCCCCCTGGAGGGAGGCAAGGTCACTGTGGCAACCGGTCTCCTGGGGTGCCACACTAAGACTGGCAGAGACCCCCGGAGCCACAAGACCTCTGCAGCCTAGTGCTAAGACTGACGGAGAGCACAAGAGCCACATGACCACTGCAGCCCAGTGCTAAGACTGGCAGAGACCCTCAGAGCCACAAGACCACTGCAGCCCAGTGCTAAGACTGGCAGAGATTCCCAAATTTCCAAAGCCACAAGACTGATAGAGACCCCTGGAGCCACAATACCTTCTCAGCTCAGTGCTAAGAGGCTGGCGGAGACCCCCGGAGCACCAGTGCTGGAGCCACAGTGGATTTATCATTATTTTTACATTCTCAGAAAACCCATGTAGTGTGTGTTCACACGCACCATTTTTGCTGCGGATTGAACTACAGTATTGGCAGGAAATATTCTGCGTTTTTGCTGCCTTTTCACTTGAATTTTTGTGTCCCATTCATTTGAATAGGGAAAAAAACGCTGCAGAAGCGCTGAAAGACGACAGCAACAGATTTATAAAGAAAAAGAAGTCTTCTGGCCGGTGCCCTTGTCTGGCCATCGTCTGTGTCTGGCCGCTGTCCATGTCTGGCTGCTGCACTGGGACAGTGTGGAATAGTATAGTAGACTGCACTATTCCACACAATAGTATATTAAGCCCTGTTCACACTGTGCTTCTGCAGTGCATCGGGGCTCTGCCTGAACCCTCTAAAATAGGATTCACGTAAATCCCTGACAGGGCCACAGACTGCACTAACACAAGCAATGGTCAAATTATTATTTCTTTTTTTCTGAAATCGACTGATTTATTTTCTTAGGCCTGGTCACAAGATCAGGAATTGGCAGCACTTTGGACGCAGCACATGTCCGCTGCCAGCTATTGAACGTAGCTGACTCCACATGTGATCACTGAACCGTGCGGATTCACTGTGTCCAATACATTGTACAGGTGAGATTTATCGCGTCTCTGGAAGATAAATAGGCATGCTCCGGTCTGGAGAGATGCGCCACATATCCGTATCCGCGGGTAATCCGCGGGCATCTGTGGATCTGTGGACGCATTGTGGGCATGGGGTTTCTTGAGATCCCATCCACTATGCTGTAACATCTGAAGGCTGCACAAGTACATAGCGTCCAACCCACACCGATTACTGATCATGTGCACATACTCTCAGTCTGTTTCCTTTTTTTTGTCTAAAAGTGTCCACTTTTCTGTAGCTGTTGGAACACACGGACGCCTTCAGAGAAAAAAACATCACATGTGGAATTCATGTGAGCTCCATTCCTGTCATTCCAATCTATGGCTCTATACAGGATTCAGTCAGAACGCACTGGGCGTAGTAAAGAAATGCAGTGTGAACAGGCCCTAATTTAAGACACAGGCATTAGACATTACCGGTAACTGCTGATCCCTATTATGGCGACACTACAATTACACAATTATATATGCAGCACATATACACAGATATACACCATATACGTACACACATCATATATACTTTATAAATATCGAAACATACACTACATATTGTATGAACAATATATACACGTACATTGTGTACAAGGACAGATATAAGGTATATGCACACATAAAAATTCAATTTTGTATACAGTATATACTGTACAATATGCTCACATACATATACTCTTCATACATACTGTATATTTCACAATATACTGCACACATGCAGTATACATATGTAATATACACAGACACACATACCATATACTGTGTACATGCATATACAGTATATATATATATATATATATATATATATATATATATTAATACAGTATATATACACACACACAACAAATGCACCACTGATATACACAATCATACTATATACTGCATATATGCACACACATACTATATACACATATACAGACACACACACTGTATTCAACCCATGTACACACACAGATATACATATATATGTATACTTACCAGGTCCTGATGTCACTTGTACAGGTCTCAGGTCAGTCGTGTAGGAGCAGCCATGATGAGGAGGAGTGGACACACACACAGGGCTGCAGACATCTCCAACTCAAGGTCTGACCTTTTGCTATGCTGTACCCTTCCCCCTCTCTCCTCACACTGCAGGGGAGATAGATGGTGAATGGAGGGGGGTTTGGGATGCACAGCATTATTCACTGTAAGTAATGCTGTACAATCTCTGGAACTTCATAAAGGGGCTGCAGACACAGGGGCACCCTTTGTGAGTGGGGGCCCCAGGCAGCTGCCTTGTCTGTCTGCCCCAAACGCCGACCCTGGTCGCAATACATGGATACGAGAAAACAAGCTAATAGCGTTAGGCTCATATTAAATCCTACTTTTGCTCTAATTTGCCAGCTGTTCTAGGAAACACTAAAGTGTCCTTAGGTCCCCATGTCCCCATATGGTTAAACAGTGTCTTGACATAGCTATGCAGAGGAACACAATAAAGAAAACATTTACAGTGAGGTATATTTTCTTTTACTATCCGAATCAATGATCATCATGTGATGCCATGTGTCTTTATTTTAGTGCATGTCAGAGCTTTATTCTAAATATATATAGTACCTTTGATGAAAATGAAAAATGATATGTGAACAGAGCTTTTATAGTATCTAAAATTAAGACATACTGGATACTATGAATCCCCACCTCTGCTATCTGTGTTGAATGCTGCACTATATATTAATGGTATGAACTGCATTCAGTGGAAGCAAACAGCTGAATAGAATCCCCACCTCTGCTATCTGTGTTAAATGCTGCACTATATATTAATGGTGTGCACTCCATACCTCTACTTGCTGCCAAGCACTGCTTTACCATCTTGCAACATAGTTTATTGTGCCTGTTAATAAGGCTTTGGAATAATTCATTTTTGCACTGTGTTTAAAATACTTACTGCTTTATATCCCGGTGACTGGGGCCTCTCTAGATGCTATCAGGTGGAAGGTGCTAAAGCATATAGATGTTGCCAGGTAGCCTTTGATGATCTAACCACCCCCTGGTGTGCTGGCCCCAGCTGGCAAATTATCCCAAAACAGCCCCCACAATCCCACTTTCCTGACCCTGTAGTGTGGACTATATATTTAGGAGTAGTCTAAGGGGTGCACGCAGTAAGGGGGCGCACGCATCACAGAAAGCAAAGCATCACGAAAGACAAGCATCGAGTAAAAGGCAGTTATCCATGGCAGTTAATCAGGGCAGGAATCAGGTAGCCCACACTTTGCTTTCTTTTAAATTATGTTCTTTATCTCTATCCTCCTGTGTTCCCTTGCCATCCACATTCACTGCCCCATCCCCCCTCCATCACGACTCATATACATCAGCCCCTCCATACTTCCCTCTCCCATGTACAGTTCCCATGCACTCCTCACCTTCCTAAGAAAACTCAGCCCATCTTGCCCAAACATATCTCACAAAAAACCTATTTATAAATCCAACAACTACCTGCTCTTTATCTTCCTACTCCTACTGATTTCAGGGGACATCTCCCCCAACCCTGGTCCATCCCCCAACCTCAATCCCTACCCTACCTCATTTCGAAACCATAATAATCTTGTTAATATTACTTGCACTCCCTCATCTCCTTCTTTCAACTGTGCCCTCTGGAATCCAAGGTCTGCATGCAATAAACTATCTTTCCTGCACAACTACTTTCTGAACAACTCTCTTCATCTGTTGGCCCTCACTGAAACCTGGATTCAGGATTCTGACACGGTCTCCCCTGCTGCCATTTCCTATGGTGGCTTACAGTTCTCCCATTCCCCGAGACCCACAAACAGACATGGTGGTGGAGTTGGCATACTCCTGTCCCCACAATGCACTTTCCAGGTCATCCCCCCAATTCCATCACTCTCATTCCCTTCTTTTGAGGTCCACACCATCAGGCTCTTCCATCCCCTCTCCCTCAGAATAGCGGTCATATATCGGCCCCCAGGCTCATCCACCCAGTTCCTTGACCACTTCTCAGCCTGGCTGCCGCACTTCATGTCCTCAGAACTACCAACCCTTATCCTTGGAGACTTCAACATCCCCATTAACAGTCCTACTTCCACATCTGCATCTCAGCTTCTATCACTAACCACTTCTCTAGGCCTCTCACAGCTTTCAACCTCTGAGACACACAAGGATGGCAACACCCTTGACCTGGTCTTTGTCCGCCTCTGTTCAATTTCCCACCTAAATAACTCACCGCTTCCACTATCTGACCACAACATTCTCTCCTTCACGCTCACAAATCCTCCACCACCCCAGCAAACTCCTACCTACCGCACATTCAGAAATCTGCAAGCCATTAACCCTCAGACACTTTCAGACTCCCTACACTCTTCGCTGTCCCCAATCTCCTCTTTTTCTTGTCCTAATCTGGCTGTTCAGCACTACAATGACACTCTTAGAAGCACCCTTGACCAAGTAGCACCGCTCACCCTCAGAACTTCCAAACACACAGTAAAACAGCCCTGGCTCACATCGCAAACTCACCTTCTCCAGCGATGCTCTAGGAGTGCTGAATGCCTATGGAGAAAAACCCGCACACCAGAAGACTTCATCCACTTCAAATTCATGTTAAGAACTTATAATGCTGCCCTTCACCTCGCCAAACAGACCTACTTCACCACACTGATCTCCTCACTAGCCAACAACCCCAAGAAACTTTTTGACACTTTTCACTCCCTCCTCAGGCCAAAAGCACAAGCCCCTATCAAAAAACATTTGTGCTGATGACCTGGCCTCCCACTTTATAGAAAAAATAGATACTATCCGTCAGGAAATCTGCTCTCAACCACCAAGTGCTGTGACTCCCATCCCACCCTGCATTTCCCCTGGCTCAATTTCCACATTTGATCCCATCACAGAAGAAGAAGTCTCCAGACTCCTCTCTTCCTCTCGTCCGACTACATGCACTACCGACCCCATCCCCTCACATCTCCTCCAGTCTCTTTCTCCTGTTGTCACAACTCACCTAACTACAATCTTCAATCTCTCACTCTCCTCTGGCATTTTCCCATCCTCCTTCAAACACTCCATCATTACTCCACTACTAAAGAAACCCGCTCTTGACCCTTCCTGCACAAACAACTACAGACCGGTCTCCAATCTCCCCTTCATCTCCAAACTTTTGGAGCGCCTAGTCTACTCCCGCCTCACCCGTTACCTCTCCACTCACTCCCTCCTAGACCCTTCACAGTCCAGCTTCCGACCCCTACATTCGACTGAAACTGCACTCATCAAAGTGACCAATGACCTTCTGACAGCAAAACGTAACGGCGACCACTCTCTGCTCATTCTACTCGACCTTTCTGCAGCTTTCGACACGGTTGACCACCGTCTCCTACTGTCCAGGCTCCACTCTCTAGGTATTAAGGACACTGTTCTCTCCTGGTTCTCCTCCTATCTTTCTGACCGCTCCTTCAGTGTTTCGTTCTCTGGCTCCACTTCATCTCCTCTCCCTCTCACTGTCGGTGTACCCCAGGGCTCAGTCCTTGGCCCCCTTCTCTTCTCTCTCTACACCGCCCCAATTGGACAGACCATCAGCAGATTTGGCTTTCAGTACCATCTTTATGCTGATGACACACAATTATACACGTCATCCCCCGACCTTACCCCCGCTGTACTACAGAACGCCACCGACTGTCTGTCCGCAGTCTCCAACATCATGTCTGCTCTCTATCTGAAACTCAACCTCTCCAAAACTGAACTTCTTCTGCTCCCGCCGTCTACTAACCTCCCTAAATCTGACATTTCCCTCTCAGTGGGCGGCACCATAATAACACCCCGGCAGCAGGCTCGCTGTCTGGGTGTTATGTTTGATACCAATCTCTCCTTCACCTCCCATATACAATCTCTTGCCCGCTCTTGCCGCCTACACCTAAAAAACATCTCTAGAATCCGCTCTTTTCTCACCATGGAAACAACAAAAACCCTCACTGTAGCATTGATCCACTCCCGCCTGGACTACTGTAACGCTCTATTACTTGGCCTCCCCATTACTCGACTATCCCCTCTCCAGTCCGTCCTTAATGCAGCAGCCAGGGTTATCCATCTGGCTAATCGGTACTCGGACGCGTCCGCTCTTCGCCAATCCTTACACTGGCTGCCCATTCATTATAGGATCCAATTCAAAGTACTTGTTCTCACCCACAAAGCTCTCCACACTGCAGCACCCCCCTACATCTCCTCCCTCATTTCTATCTATCGGCCTAACCGACTGCTGCGCTCTGCAAACGACTTTCGACTAACCTCTGCACTAATCCGTACCTCCCACTCCCGACTCCAAGACTTCTCCCGCCCTGCGCCAATCCTCTGGAATGCTCTACCCCAAGAAATTAGGACTATCCACAATTTGCATGGTTTCAGGCGCTCCCTCAAAACACATCTGTTCAGAGCGGCCTATCACATTCACTAATCAAAGTCATTCTATGTGTAAGTGTGTGTGTGTGTGTAGCCCATTCACTATCTCCATCCATCCCTCACTCCCTTAAGATGGCTGGACCATCATTGTAAATGCACCATTGTATATACACACCTGTACTTTGTATCTCCCCCACCTCATTGTAGATTGTAAGCTCTCACGAGCAGGGCCATCTTATTTTGCTTTAATTACTGCATTGTTAACGTTGTGACTTATGACTTGTGTTTTGAAACTGTTAAACTGTAAAGCGCTGCGGAATATGATGGCGCTATATAAATAAAGATTATTATTATTATTATTACTATGTGCAAATGATATGTCTCACCACTCATCAAGAAGACCATATGTACATTCATACTGTCTGTGCATCTACAAGGCTCAAAGGATGCATTATTTTTTTTTAATAAAATCTTAAAGAATTGAATAGAGAATTCAACCTACACACCAATTAGCTTAATATTCCAACCAGATATTTGCCAGTGGCTTTCTTGTATAGCAGTAATATGCAGAATTAAAACTGAGGAGCAAGCAGTATTCTAGTAAATATAATAAATGTATATAATGTTAGCTTGCTTCAGAGAAAATATAGCATTTAGGGGATAATTAAAATATTGCTGATAACAGCAGTTGTTGAGCACACCCTTAAGAATTCTACATAGAAAGCAAAATAAAAAAGCAAACAGAACAAAAACAGAATTAAGAAAAGGAATTAAGACCTTTTTTATTATTCAATTATAAAGGGGTATTTTACTATGTTATAAATTAAAGGTAAAGTGCTTAATACACATAAGGGTACAGATGCAGCTGACATTCAACTAAGGGTGAGTTTCCACGGTCAGGAAACGCTGCGTGTTTGGCGCTGTGCGCTGGCGCAGCGCCAAACACGCAGCGTCCAGATGTTACAGCATAGTGGAGGGATTTCAAGAAATCCCGTCTCCACTATGCGTAACAATACGCAGGTGGCAGACCTGCGTAAACGGACATGCGCGCGTCTTTTCAGACCGCAGCATGTCCTAGCGTATTGCGGCGACGGTGCGTCGCCGCAACATAATTAACACAGGGCTATGAGCCCTGCGCTCTTTCCGGAGGTGTTCCGGAGGTGTCCTGAACACCTCCGAAAGATCGCGCGTCAGAAAGTGGGCGGGGCTTAGACGGAGCGGAATTTCCGCTCCGTCCAAAGCGCTATGGTTCCGGACCGTGGAACCATAGCCTAACAGCTCCAGAATATGCACCATGAGCATATAAAGGTGTAGTCTGCTTTTCCTTTCAGCTGGGCATTATAATGATGTGGTTTCCCATGGCTGTGTGTCTGATAGCTGGGAATATCCCTTCTCAGCCCTTATCCACATGCATGTCACTTGAGAAACCGTAAGCTTTTTAATATTAGGCCGGGGTCACACTGGCGACAAAATCGGACGATTGCAAAGCGATGAAATATCGCATTGCAGTCGGACCAATGTTAATCTATGGAGCAGCTCCCACCATCCGATTTTTTGTCGTCCGTTTTATATGTGCGAGTGAAATCGCAGCATGCAAGTCTATGGGTGCAATGAAAAATCGGATTACAAACGGACCACACGTGTGACTTGCGATTAAATCGCACCGGTGTCCTTTAGAAAAGCGGGCAATTCATCCCCGGCTATACTGTAAAATCACACTGACAGGTTTAATAAAGAATAGAAAGAATAGATATATACACATAGAATACATATATATATATATATATATATATACATGTCATTGGGACACATATATATATATATATATATAGTTCATACACTTCTACATAGTATAATAGCCGCTAATTCAATTGCCGGCTTTTGTAAAATAACACACACGACATGAAATGACACATGGTTTACATACAGTTAACCATGTCATTTCATGTAGTTTGATATATGGTTTTCACTAACAATGACGTGAGAGTATGTGTGCAAATTTTCATACATCTAGGGGTTAATTAAAGATGTAAATTCGTTGAAAAAAAATGCGTGGGCTCCAGCGCTATTTTCTCCACCAGACAGGCAAAGCCAGCGAGTGGGGGCAGATAATAATAGCCTAGGGAGGGTGCATTTATTTTGTGCCCCCCCCTGGCTACTAACATCTGCCACCAGCCACCCCAGAAAAGGCAAATCTATAATTAGATGCGCCCTTTCTGGCACTTATCCCGTCTATTCCAATTGCCCTGTAGCGGTGGCTAATGGATTAATAATGGGTTAAAGCCATCTTGCTATTGGAAGGTCACTTTAAGCCAGGTTAATAATGGAGAGTTGTCAATTAGACAATTTTCCATTATTAATCCTATTGTATGAAATTAAAAAAAAAACACGCACACATTAATTAAAAATCATTTTAATTAAATAAACACACAGTTTTTGACCATCTTTTTTTGTACTGGTATTCCTTCGATTCCCTTGTTCGCCTGTAATAAAAAAAAATAATAAAACAACATTATTCTTACCTACCCGGCGCTCTGTCAGGTCAAACCCTGTAATCCTTCACAAAGGGTTAACTGGTTTACAGCAAGCAGCGCAGCTAATGCTGGCAGCTCAGCTGTAAGCCCCCGAACGAATGAGCTCCTCTCCCGGCTGACAGGCGTCAAGTCGGCCATGCGGTCGGCAAAACGAGCGCCAAAGTCGGTTTTACCAGAGCACTGCATTGCCCTCGTAGTCTACTGAGCCAGATTCTGACCCTACTATACCACCTTACACGGTGACACAGAGGAAGGTGCAGATGAAATTGAAGAGGAGTTGATGGATGACCCAGTTGTTGACCCGGATTGGCATCCATTGGGGGAAGAGGGTGCCGCTGTCAATAGCTCAGTAGAGGAGAAGTAGCCGCAGCAGGCATTGACATCGCAGCAGCGGTTATCTGGCAGACCTGTAGCTGTCCAAAAACGTGTTAAAAAAACAAAAAGAGTTTCAGGACAGCTTGGCCAGACAGTCAAATTAGCACAGCATGCAAGCCCTGAAAATTTATACTATAGTAGGATCAATGCAGTGTGGCACTTTTTTGACCAAAATCCTATAGATGAGGCAAAGGTTATCTGTAAGAAGTGCGGAAGGACTTTTAGCCGAGGGAAAAATCTCCGAAATTTGAATACCATTTGCATGCTTAGACATTTAATCACCATGTACTTGCAAGCGTGGACGGACTTCAAAACCTCAGGTAGCACATGTGCACCTGCTCCGACTGAAGGTAGTCAGCAATGCTCTATCGCTTCCCCCACTGTAAGCTCACCGGTTAGCACACCACCAGCAAAAAATGTTGAGGTGTCATCGCAAGGCCAAAGCAGTCAGGGAATCACAATGTTTTTGCAACGAAAGACTGAATCTAGGCCATCATCACCACAACCACCATCACCATTACCAACCCCTTCTCAGTCCGTCAGTCCAGGCTATCCATATGCACCAGTCACTCACCCTAGCAGACACTCTGAGTAGGACAAGAAAGTACTCATCCTCTCATCCGCGTACACTGGCTTTGAACGCCTACATTGCCAAACTGATCTCATTAGAGATGATGCCCTTCTTTTGGTTGAAAGCGCAGCATTTCGAGAGCTCATGGCCTACGTTGTCCCACTCTATGACCTACCCAGTCGGTACTTCTTTTCTAGAAAAGCCATCCCTGCCCTCCACCTGCATGTGAAAGACCGCATTGTCCATGCACTCAAACAATCAGTGAGTGGAAAGGTGCACCTCACAACAGATGCATGGGCCAGTAGGCATGGTCAGGGCCGTTACGTGTCCATCACTGCGCACTGGGTTAATGTGGTGGATGCAGGTTCCACTGGGGACAGCGGAGATGGGACAGTGCTGCCTAGCCCACGGTATAGGCAACAGTTGGCTTCAGGCGTTTGATCCTCTTCCTCTTCTTCCTCCAGAAGCGAAAACTCATCAACAGAGCGCAGTCACACAAGCATTCCATCCGCATCTGCCATTGTTGCACACGAGGTGTCCCACTATCGAACAGCTAGTGGTAAGCGTCAGGAGGCTGTTTTAAAGATGATGAGCCAAGCAAAGTAGTCAGTGATAACGGCCATAATTTTGTGGCAGCCATAGCCCTGGCAAAACTCAGACACATACCTTTGCCTGGCTCACACCTTGAACCTGGTGGTGCAGTGCTTCATAATTAATTATCCAGAGTTACCATCCCTGCTCCATAAGGTGTGAAGACTGTGCTCGCACATCCGTCGCTCTTCCGTAGACTCCAGTCGTATGCAGAGGCTGCAGCGATCGCTCCACCTCCCCAAGCACCGCCTAATCATAGACGTTGCAACAAGGTGGAACTCCACCATGCACATGGTTGAGAGGCTGTGCGAACAGAGGCAGGCTGTAATGCATTTGTGGGAGGATACAAGGGCAGGCAGTTTGAGGGCAGACATGGAGTTGTCGGGTGTGCAGTGGTCAAAGCTGAAAGACCTCTGTAAAGTCCTTCAGACTTATGCGTCTGCTCATGCAAACTTTGACGGACATTAAGGATCAGGCGTCTGCTAGGGAGGAGGAAGAGGAGGAGGGAAGTCTTGATGACAGTCAGCCATTGTCTGCTCAGGGAACTGTCCTGGACGAGGTGAAGGAAGAAGAGGAAGAGGAGGAGGATGAGGGGATGATTATTTTGGGGAGGAGGATGCTTCTCAGGAGACAAGAGAAAATGTTGGCTTGTCAAGGTCAGGTACAGGGTTTGTGCGTGACTGGAGGGATGTGGATTTGGCAGAAAGTGCTCCTCCACCCACCACTGTCAGTGCATCATTGACACCTGGAACATTGACCCACATGTGTGATTATGTCTTGCGGATCCTAAAAAGGGACCCTCGTATTGCCAAAATTATGAAGGATGACGACTACTGGTTGGCCAGCATCCTCTATCCACGCTATAAAGGCAAATTACAGAACATCATGCCACAAGAGAACCTAGAGCTAATATTGACGATCAAACAAGCAACTCTGGTAATCCTGTTGTTAGAGGCATTCCCAGCACACAGCAGCGGTGCAGGTTCTACCACGAGCCGTACTGGGCCAAATGAAAGAGGTGCTCGTGGTGCACACAGCCGAAGTGGCATTGGAGACAGGGGTTTCATGATCATGTTGCGGACTGATTTCTCGAGTACTGCTCACACGACTGGTAATACTGAATCGATTGCAACAGACAGGAGACAGTATTTGTCAACTATGATTCAAAATTACGTCTCCTCCCCTATCAATGTTCTCCCTCACAGTTCATTCCCCTTTGACTACTGGGCCTGTAAATTGGACACCTGGCCTGAATTTGCACAATATGCCTTACAGGAGGTCGCTTGCCCTGCTGGTAGTGTGCTATCAGAAAGAGTCTTCAGTGCTGCTGGATCAATCCTGACAGAAAGAAGGACCCGGCTGTCGACCCAAAATGTTGGTGATCTCACCTTCATTAAAATGAACCATGCCTTGGTTACAAAGGATTTTGTACCACCTTCCCCTGATGACACATAGGTTGCCAGCAAAATGGCTCGCTTTGTCCTACTCTTCCTCCGACTTCTCCAATTCCTCCATTTGCAGCTGCTGAACGTCCAGCCTACTCCTTAACATATGCCAGTTTTTCCACCTCCCTAACTGGGCTGTACCCTCCCAGGGCCGGCGTCAGCACCTGGCGCACACGGGAAAGTGCCGGTGCCCTGAGCAGGTGGGGACCCACTCGTGGGCTACAGCACTAGCACAGGGCCCCTCATAGTACGCCGGTGTCTCTGATGGTGGTGGGGCCCACTCACCGTCAGAGACATCGGCGTACTATGAGGGACCCTGTGCCAGTGCCGTCACCCATGAGTGGGCCCCCCTGCTTGCTCAGGGCCCCAGCACTTGCAATACTTACCTCTCCCTGCTCCACCACTGTGACGTCTTCCGCGTTTCCTAACAGTGACAATCAGGTCAGAGAGCGTGATGACATCACGTTTGTACACCCTCTACCTGAACAGTCCATGTGCAGAGAGCTGGAAGATGGCGAAGATGAGGAGTCCAGAGTAGAGCAGTGCAAGTGAGGAGAGGTATTTCTTTTTTTTTTTATCTTTGGAGCAATATATGGGGAGCATTATACACTGTAGAGTTATATATGGGGCCCATTATATATGGAGCATTATATAGGCCCATCATACACTGGAGCATCATGAATGGAGCCCATCATACACTGGAGCATTATAAATGGGGCCCATCATACACTGGAGCATCATATACGGGGCCCATTATATATTGGAGCATCATATGGGGCCCATTATATATGGAGCATTATATAGGCCCATCATACACTGGAGCTTCATATACGGGGACCATTATACACTGGAGCATTATAAATGGGGCCCATTATATATGGAGCATTATAAATGGGGCCCATCATACACTGGAGCATCATATACAGAGCCCATTATATACTGGAGCATCATATGGGGCCCATTATATATGGAGCATTATATAGGCCCATCATACACTGGAGCATCATCCATGGGGCCCATCATACAGTGGAGCATTATAAATGGGGCCCAACATACACTGGAGCATCATATATGGGGCCTGTTATACACTGGAGGATCAAATGGGGCCCATTATATATGGAGCATTATATAAGCCCATCATACACTGGAGCATCATGCATGGGGCCCATCATAATTTGAAGCTTTATAAATGGGCCCCATCAGACACTGGAGCATCATATACGGGCCCAATATACACTGGAGCATCATATGGGGCCCATTATATATGGAACATTACATAGTCCTATCATACACTGGAGCATCATCTATGGGGCCCATCATACACTGGAGCATTATAAATGGGGCACATCATACACTGGAGCATCATATACGGGGCCCATTATACACTGCAGCTTTATAAATGGGGCCCATTATATATGGAGCATTATATAGGCCCTTCATACACTGGAACATCATCCATGGGGCACATCATACACTAGAGCATTATAAATGGGGCCCATCATACACTGGAGCATCATATATGGGGCCCATTATACACTGGAGCATCATATGGTGCCCATTATATATGGAGCATTATATAGGCCCATCATACACTGGAGCATCATCCATGGGGCCCATCATACACTGGCGCATTATAAATGGGGAACGTCATATACTGGAGCATCATATACGAGGCCCTTTATACACTGGAGCATTATAAATGGGGCCCATTATATATGGAGCATTATATAGGCCCATCATACACTGGAACATCATCCATGGGGCACATCATACACTGGAGCATCATATATGGGGCGCATTATACACAGGAGCATCATATGGGGCCCATTATATATGGAGCATTATATAGGCCCATCATACACTGGAGCATCATCCATGGGGCACATCATACACTGAAGCATTATAAATGGGGCCCATCATACACTGGAGCATCATATACGGGGCCCATTAAACACTGGAGCATTATAAATGGGGACCATTATATATGAAACATTATATAGGCCCATCATACACTGGAGCATCATGCATGGGGCCAATCATACACTGAAGCATTATAAATGGGGCCCATCATACACTGGAGCATCATATATGGGGCCCATTATACACTGGAGCATTATATGGGGCCCATTATATATGGAGCATTATATAGGCCCATCATACACTGGAGCATTATCCATGTTGCCCATCATATACTGGAGCATCATATGGGGTTCATTATTTATGGGGCATCATATAGGGTATGGAGCATCATATGGAGCACATATGGGGCCTATTCTGTATGGAGCATTATATGGAGCCCATTCTGTATGGAGCAACATATGGGGCCCATCATATACTGTATGGAGCTTTATTTGTGACTCAATATACTGTATGGAGCAATATGTGGGGCTCATTATACTCTATGGGGACCGTCCTATACTGTATGGCACATTATATGGGGACCATCATATACTGGAGCATTATGTGGAGCTCATCATATACTGTATGGAACATTTTATGGGACAATTATTCTGTATGGAGCAATATATGAGGCTCATTATTCTGTATGGCGCACTATGTGGTGGCCATAATACTGTATGGAGGAATATACTGTCTGGTTTTTGAGCTATTGTACAATTTAAAATAGATATCACTCATGTAAGAAGTGAAGTATTTGTCATTGTACTATACCTATATTTCTCTGCCGTATCGAAGCATCATGAATTGTGGTATGTGTTAAAGGGGCCCACTGAGACTCTTTGGCCCGGGGACCACGAAAAACTGGAGCCAGCCTTACCCCCCTCTTACAACTTTAGCCAAATAACCCCCAGTTTCAATGCTTAACTATTATTATAAAGTAAACTAAGGTTGACAAGCTTAAGTAATAAGAATTGATGTCGTTGGCATTGAAATGGGCACTATAGGTTGTGTTTACTGTCCTCCACTACCTGCCGACTTTTCCTCTCCATTGACTTGCATTGGGTTTCATGTTTCAGTCGGACCTTCAACTTTTGCCAAAGTCGGACGATTTCGTTCGACTCGACTTTTGTGATAGTCGGGTGGTCCAAAACCCGACTCGAACCTCCCGGAGGCAAAGTCGCTCATCTCTAGTCTTAATGTCCGGTCATCAGATTCTTGGTTGTGAGATCGTAGATCTGGCCCAGCTGTGTGAGTCCTTTCAACCCTGCAACCATAATTAATTCCCAGGGCCATTCGTAGGTCTCTTTCGCAAAGTCTTTGGAGTTCAGCTGTAAGGACCGACTCTGAGAGCACTACTAACCTTAGGCTGCTGCGCCTTGCCCTGTTTTCCAAGTCTTCGACCTTCTCAGACAGGCATTTTGTTTCTGCAGTTGTCTCTTTCAACTGCGATGAGAGCTGTACGTTATCGCCCTCCAGTTGTGAGGCCCTCTGCTCCAGCTCCTCTATATGTTATTTATGTTTGCTTAATTCTTCTTGAAAATGCTGGATGGCCTTTTTGATAGCCTGTTCCAGCGTCTCTTGGATGTCTGGCATGATGCAACTTGCCACGTCAGCCGCCAGTTTGTTATAGTCTAATGTTATCAATCTTGAAGTGTCTTCCCTGCTACAATCATTTAGATCTGCAATGTCCTCCCTACTTAGGGTTTTCTGTTGCGAGTGTGCTGCAGGAGCAACCTCTCCCACGGAGCTTGGGTCCATGGTGTCTTCCCTCTCACTGTAGTTCCCACTGCTTGTTTGCCGGGGGCCCTCCAGCTTTTGTGAGCTATGTAATACGTAGCGATCCATTTGCTGAAGTGGTAATGTGAATGGAGCGTTCTGTTGTTGCAGTTTAACCTTTCTCCTGAAATTATCAGTTCTTAAGTTTCTTGGCAGCTATGGAAATATCTCTCCCTGCAGCGCAAAGCAGGTGCTTATAGTTTTTTTTTGTCCACTAGGTGGTAGCAGAGCTTTTCCTTGTGTGAAAAACAGTTGCAATTCACTGTAACAGCCACCAGATGTCATCAGTTTTCCTTTTGGGCTGGTACCAGGGGAAGTGACCAGCCGCCTGTGTTTAACCTCCCTCCTGGGGCCCTGTGCGTCATTGCTGGAGAGACCTTTCTCTCTCTGCTTTTTTTGGTCGCAGTCCCACTTTTAGGGGCCCCTTTACAAGCTGGTACCCCAGGAAAAGTCTGTGCTGATCTCAAGTAAAGGCACTGTCACACTAAGCGATCGCACCAGCGATCACGACAATGTCACGGACCTGGCGAGATCGTTGGTGCGATGGCTATATGGTCGCTAGTTAGCTTCCAAACACAAAGATCTCATCAGAGATCAGCGATCTGTATAACGACCTCTGCGGTCGTTGGGAAAACCTAGTCCCGCCTGCGCCGCTAGTAAAGTCATTCATAAAGGGTGTCACACTCAGCGATTCAGGCTCACCAGCGGGACACCAACGACCAAAAAACGGCTCAGAATGTTCATGAGCGATCAGCGACATCGCAGCGGGGGCCACATCGCTGCTACATGTCACACACAGCTGCGTCGCTAACGAGATCGCTACTGCATCATAAAATCGCTTAGTGTGACAGTACCTTTAGTATATCTCTCTGGTGTTTTTCTTGGGGGTTCTATGTGCAGCTCATCAGATTGTACCTTTAGTCACAGTGGGTTTTGCTGTGGGAAGAGCAGCCCCTCTTGGCCCCCCATGCACATGTGGGCAGCAGGCTGGGACCCTCCAGGTCTCAGAAATGGTCCGGGATTGTAATGACTGACCTTTATAGGTGATGAGGAGTGGAAGCCAGTGGTGATCTGTCTTTCTCTTGTGTTGAGGTGGTGGATGTCCGCAGATTTGTCAGTAGGATTCTTGTCAGTGTAGGGGCTTCTTCTCCTGCATGCTACATGCTCAGCGCAGAACCGGAAGTCGATTTCGCAGTCAGTGTTTGTGAAAAAACTGTATGTAATGGAATTTTTTGTGATATTTTTACTGAGTTCAGCAATTAAAAGTATTTAAATATCACCTCTTACTTTTCAAACAATTTTACCCTTGCAGACCTGCGTAATTTTTACTTGACATTTTCATCTATTAGTTTACTTGGTCACTGAGTATACAATTAACACACACTCACAAAACTCTAAAAACTGTTATAATTAACCTCCCTGCATGCACCATAGTTAATCTGTAGTCATTAGGATAGGTCAAACTTGGAATTGTAGGCACCAGACTTTTTGGTAGTTATATGGGCACATGAAGGCCAACTAACCATAGTTCAATCCACTTTAGAATTATGAAAGTTCCTAAGTATTAAATATATATTGAATATTGTGTTATTAAATTAAATAGACCCTTAAGTAACGGAAATCCCTTTTAAATGGATTTTTTATTTGTTCATGTCACACGTGATTGGTTGGAAGACTCAGTGGACAGAGGTGGAGCATAAAGCAGTAGACTAAAGGAACAGTAATGGCACTAAAATCATTAGTGGAGAATCTCAAGATTGTCTGAGAGGAAGGAAGCCAAAGTTAAGTGGTGTAGGATTTACCATAGTACTTAGCTTGATGGACTATTGACCTCTTTACCCCTGAAGGTAGTTTGCACACTAATGAACAGGCCAATGTTTACAATTCTAACCATTTTATGAGGTAATAACTCTGTAACCCTTCATTGGACCCTGGGGATTCTGAGACTGCTTTTCCTATCATTACATATTGTAATTCAAGACAGTGGTAAAATTTCTTTGATATGACTTGCGTTTATTTGTGAAAAAAAATGGAAATTTAGTGAACATTCTGAAAATTTCGCATTTTTCCAAATTTGAATTTTCTTGCCTTTAAATCACAGAGATATGTCACACAAAATACTTAATAAGTAACATTTCCCACATGTCTACTTTACATCAGCACAATTTTGGAAAAAAAAAAAATTTTGTTAGGAAGTTATAAGGGTTAAAAGTTCATCAGCAATTTGTCATTTTTACAGTTCCATTTTTTTTAGGAACCACATCACATTTGAGGTCACTTTGAGGGGTCTATATGATAAAAGATACACAAAAGTGACACCATTCTAAAAACTGCACCCCTTAAGGTGCTCAAAACCACATTCAAGAAGTTTGTTAACCCTTCAAGTGCATCAAAGGAATTTTTGGAATTTGGAAAAAAATGAACATTTAACTTTTTTTCCCAAAAAATTTACATCAGATCCAAAATTTTTCATTTTGACAAAGGTAGCAGGAAAAATTGGACCCAAAAATGTATTGTGCAATTAATCCTGAGTACACCAATATATCCCTATATGAAGTAGAAAACCACTGTTTGGGCACACGGCAGAGCTTGGAAGGGAAAGAGCAACATTTGACTTTTTGAATGCAAAATTTGCTGGAACAATTGGCGGACCCATGTCGCGTTTGGAGAGCCTATGATGTGCCTAAACAGTGAAAATCCCCCACAAATGACACCATTTTAGAAACTAGACCCTTCAGGGAACTGATCTAGTTGTGTTGTGAGCACATTTAACCCTGAGGTGCTTCAGAGAAGTTTATAACGTTGAGCCATAAAAATAAAAAAATCAAATTTTCCCTACAAATATGTTTTTAGCACAAAGTATGGCATTTTCATAAGGGTAACAGGAGAAATTGTACCATACAATTTATTGTGCAATTTCTCCTGAGTACGTCGATACCATATATGTGGGGGAATACTACTTCTGAGGCACAGTGCAAAGCTCAGAAGGGAATAGGCGCCATATTGAAGTTCAGATTTTACTGTAATGGTTTGAGTATGCCATGTCACATTGGCAGAGCCCCTGAGGTTCCAGAACAACAGAATCTCCCTATATATGAACTCATTTTACAAATTACACTCCCCAATGAATACATCATACATACATGTGCAATGTTCATATTAATACCACATGTGACTCACAGAGGTTTATACCACTGTGCGGTGAAGAAAGAATAAATTTTTTACCACTAAAATGTTGTTTTAGCTCGAAGTTTTTAAGTTTTCTAAGGACTAATAGGAATTTTTCTTTACAACAGACAGAAGTCCATTTTTTCCTGAGTGCATCAATATCCTACATCTAATCGGGAAATATTTTTCAGACACAGTGCGAAGCTCAGACGGCAAGGAGCGACAAATTTTACTGTTCTGGTTTGCGGGTGACAGGACCCACTGGGAGAACCCATGAGGTGCCATAACAGCAGAACCCCCATAAGTGGCTGCATTTTACAAACTACACCTCTCAGTGAATTCATCTAGGGGTGCAGTGATCATATTGACACCATGGTAGTGTCAGAGAAATTTATACTATTGGGCAGTGAAGACAAAATAACTACCTTTTTAACCCCAAAATTTTGTTTTAGCCCAAGATTTTACATTTTCACACAAAAAGTAGATAAAAATGACACCAAAATTTCTACTGAACGTGACAATACCCCATATGTGGCTGTACAGTACCACTTAGCCATACAGAGAGACTCGGAAGGAACAGAGCGCTATTTGCCTCCTCGAGAACAGATTTTCCTAGAACAGTTTGCGGACTCCCTATACAGAGCCCCTAATTGCTAGAAGAGCAGAATCCCCCTTCAAGTGACCCCATTTGGGAGACTACACCCTTTAGGGAATTTATCTACAGGTGTAGTAACGATTTTGACTCCATGGATATTTTCCAGAAACAAGCAGCAATGAATGTTGCCAAGTGAAAATTGCAAACTGCCATTGTAGTGACCAGTATGCTGCAGTAACCAGTACGTTGCAGTCACCAGTACATGATGCCCAGCCCGTGCTTCTGGAGGCATGCACTTGTAAGTTAGGAGGGCTCTCATCGCTTCAGAAATGGCAAACGTCGACACATTATGTGGTTTAGGTACACTGTGGGGCTCAGAAGGGAGTGGATATTTGGATTTGGCAGCAGAGAATTTGCTGAATTTCTTTTGTCCGGTGAGGAGCCATTTTGTTTTTCCAGAGTCTTTGTGCTACCAGTAATGTGGAAGCCCATTAAATTTCCATTAACAGATGATGGACCTATGCCAGGGATTGCTTTTTTGTGGATTGAGTTGAAGGTTTTATTGGGAACATTTTACATAACGCTTGGGATCACATTTATCCGGCGCTCTACGCTGACCACTTACTTTGGGGTTTCCATCTAAATCGCCATGTGATGTGATTCAGATAAAACCCCTGAGGGAGAAATTCACTATAATGAGGCAGCAGAGTTAGGCCGGGATCACACATGTGAGTAAATCGTCCGACACTCGCATGTGAAATCCCAGCTCTGGCGCCGGCACTCGGGAGTGGAGCGAGCGGCTGCATGTATTTCTACATGTGCCGGCGCCAGAGCTGGGATTTCACATGCGAGTGTCGGACGATTTACTCTCATGTGTGATCCCGGCCTTACTCAGATCTCCGTCTAGCCTGTGTTCAGCGGTGTCCTTCTTTTTAGAAGTGCACAAAACTTTAGCCGACAGCACTTTTATGCAATCCTAAAAAGACGGACACCGCCGTATCACATGTCAGACAGCGTCCTCAGTGTCTCCATCTGCCTCATTATAGGGTATCTTCTGCCTGAGGTTCTGTCTGAATCACATATTTCAGAGATTTACATGGAGAGCGCTGGATACAGTAAATGTGCTCCGAGCCTTTCTGCGATCTTTTGGAGGCAGAATGAAAAAATGTTATGCTATGTTTTGGTGTTTTTATATAATAAAAACTATTTTATAGAAAAAATAATTATTTTTGCATCACTTTATTGTGAGAACTATAATTTTTTTATTTTTCCGCTGATGGAGCTGTATTATGGCTAGTTGTTTTGTGGGACAAAATGTTGTTTAAAGCGGTGCCATGTTTATTTATATCTGTCTTTTTAATCGTGTTTTATTCCATTTTTTGTTCGGCGGTATAATGATAATGACAAAGCATTGTTTTTTGCTATGTGTTTTATTTGTTTATGGTGTTTACTAAAGGGGTTAACTAGTGGGACAGTTTTATAGGTCAGATCATTGCAGACGCGTTGATATCAATATGTGTACATTTATTGTTTTTTTGTTTTTTTTATTCAAATATTTATTTAGAAATACAATATCTTTTGTTTTTTTATTATTTTTGATTTTTTTTATATTTTACAATTATTTTAAAAATTTTTTTTTGCTTTTTCTAACTTTTTCACTTTGTAAAGCAGCATCCCCATGCTGCAGAATCTGCCAGCTCTGCCCTGACAGACAAACTTGCTCATCATGCACTGGGCATGATCAGCAAGTTTGCTAGGTCTGGTGACCCGGATGTCGTCATGATGACATCAGGTCACCATGGCAACGATCGGGATCCCGGGTCATGGCGCGGGGTCTCCGATCCAAAGGCAGAGGGGCTGTCAACCCTTTGCCGGATTCCGGAAAGCTGCAATTGTGTTCGATCACAGCATTTCGAGGATTAAAGTGTCGGGCGCGTCTGTGTCAGAATCAGCTGACACCCGGTGGCAATCGCCTGTATGGGCAGGCGATCACTCAGATGTAATAATCCATCCCTGGTCAAATAGGCCCAGGGCACAGGATGGATTATTACGTCTGATGTCAGAAAGGAGTTAAATGAGTCTTAAACATCTGAAATAAAGGTATACCAAAGTCCATATAAAGTAATTGAGTAAAACATTTAGTAAGTGACCTCACATTAGGTATTTGTAATCCTCAATCCACAGTAGGCATCTCCATTATAGTTATTAATGTTACCTTTTTTAATGACATAGGACTCTTTTTTAATGAAAAAAATGCTATCATAGTGGCAGATATTAAATTGTTGTACTGCTTCCGCCATCTCATATGAGGAAATTGGTAGTCTGAAACTGCCTCAAAGGAATGTGCTAGCACCTTTTAGTCTACAGCAATGTTTCTCAAATTCAGGTCCTCACAGCCCCCAGCACGTCATATTTTCCGGATTTCCTTAGTATTTGCACAGGTGATGGAATTATTATTAAGGCTTCAGAAACTGCCACAGGTTTTCTCAACTGAAAACATGATGTGTTGGAGGACCGTCAGGACAGGGTTTGAGAAACACTGGTCTACAGCATAGTCCTTTCCATGAAGCAGAGGCTAATGGTTTCCCCTACCAAACTATGATGTCTGCTCTATGCTTTGCTAAGTATCATTTTGTTTTTCACCCCAAAGTGAATTTCACCATTACGAGCTACATGCCATTTTTTTTATATTATCTACAACCCATATATAAGTTAAAATGATTATTATTATTCATTATAGGGGTTCTCCACTACTTGGAAAACTATTTTCTATAATGAAGTAGTCCCTATTATAAAATAAAAAATAGCAGATACTCACTTTCTACACTGACAGTGTCCCAGTGCCTGGTCAACTGAGGCACGCAGGACTTTGTTATGTCATGTGAGTCTCGCAACCAATCAGCACCTGCTGCACTAATTGGACAATCCTAGAAGAAATGAGAGGGGTTAGTTTGCATAACATTGTCAAGCGAGTCTTGGAAGACCCAACATTGATATTGCTGGAAAGGTGAGAGTGCAGGAAATGAGTACATGGTATTTTTATTTTACAAGGGGTACTATTTCATTTAAAAAGGTGCCTTCCCGGTAATCGACAATTTAAAGATTCGCTTAAGAAAAACTGAACTTTTTCCGCTCTAAAGATATGTTACAAAATCTATCAACTCAAATGTGAACTTAATGAGGTATAATGATAAAAGGACATTCACTTTAAGATGAAAATGCATGCTATCACCCACTATCACACCTCCCTTGTTCCTCAAAACTACTGGAACAGCATGTCCATCTTGAACTGTCCTCCCACCTCTCCTCCTGCTCCCTCTTTGACCGATTACAATCTTGCTTCCGACCGCATCACTCAACTGAAACCGCCCTAACTAAAGTCACCAATGACCTACTAACCATCAAGAACAAGCGACACTAATCTATCCTCCTCCTCCTGGACCTGTCTTCTGCCTTAGACACTGTAGACCTTTCCCTCTTGTTACAGATTCTCTCATCTCTTGGTATCACAGATTTGGCCCCATCTTGGATCTCATCATATCTAACAGACAGGACATTCAGTGTCTCCCTTTTCCACACCACCTCCGCACCTCGCCCCTGTCTATAAGTGTTCCCCAAGGCTCTGCTCTAGGACCCCTAGTCTCCATCTACACTTTCAGCCAGGGACAGCTCATAAAATCACACGGTTTGGAGTATCATCTCTATGCCGATAACACGCAGATCTACCTATCTGGACCCGACATCACCTCCTTACTGACCAAAATCCCACAAAGCCTGTCCGCTATTTCATCTTTCTTTTCTGCTCGCTTTCTAAAACTGAGCATGGACAAACAGAATTCATCATTTTTCCCCCATCTCACTCTACCCCTCCTCCAGACCTATCCATCACCGTCAATGGCTGCCCACTTTCCCCAGTCCCGCATGCTCGGTGCCTCGTGGTGACCCTCGACTCTGCCCTCTCTTTCAAGCCACATATCCAATCCCTTGCCTCCTCCTGCTGACTCCAACTCAAAAATATTTCCTGGATCCGTACATTTCTTGACCAAGAAACTGAAAAAAAACACTTGTGCATGCCCTCATCAACCCATGCCTCCACTATTTCAACCTCCTACTCTCTGGCTTCCCCTCCAGCACTCTGACACCACTCCAATCTATCTTAAACTCTGCTACCCAACTAATCCACCTGTCTCCACTTTATTCCCCAGCCTCTCCTCTCTGCCAAGCCCTTCACTGGCTTCCTATTGTCCAGAGGCTCCAGTTCAAAACCCTAACTATGACATACAAAGCCATCCACAACCTGTCTCTTCCATACATCTGTGACATGGCCTCCCGGTATTTACCTACACGCAACCATCAATTCTCTCAAGATCTTCTTCTCTACTCCCCTCTTATCTCTTCTTCCCACAACCGCATACAAGACTTCTCCCGTGCTTCCCCCATACTCTGAGACTCTCTACCCCAACACATCAAACTTTCGCCTACCACAAAAACCTTCAAAAGGAACCCGAAGACCCACCTCTTCTGGAAAGCCTACAACCTGCAGTGATCCTCATTCTACTGAACCGCCACATGACCAGCTCTACCCTCTCCTAGTGTATCCTCACCCATCCCCTGTAGACTGTGAGCCCTCGTGGGCAGGGTCCTCTCTCCTTTTGTACTTGTGTGTGCCTTGTACTGCTCATGTTTATTGTACTTGTCTTTGTATCCCCCTTTCTCACATGTAAAGCGCCATGGATTAAATGGCGCTATAAAAATGAATAATAATAATAACATATGACACTATGTAGAGCGCAGAATTGCCATATGTTCATTTGCTCACCTTTCTTAAAAAAAAAATCTTCTGTAAGAAAAATAACATGAATTTTTATATTTCTTTGTATTTCTAGCTAGAGAACTCATATTCCTCCATAAAGAGAACACTTGTATCAGGTAACATATTTTGAAGACATAGCTGTTTTAATAGTGATGTGTCGTGTCTGCTATGACATGTAATGGAAAGCAATACCATCAAGCAGAGGACTGCAAATAGCTTTACTTTCCCCCAGGCACTCAAGTTAAACACTAAATCTAATGATCCTAACACAGAATCGATGACAGATCATAATATATCGCAGAAGCAGAGGTGAATTCTTCCTATCTTTGCCTTTTTTATTCCCTTTCTCATAACTCTTCTCTAGGAGGGCTCAATGAAAAGGCAATTACAGTGTGATTAGTAAAGACTCACATTTTCGAGGTATCAAGCTGCATTCAGCCTTTCCTAGATTTACACAGCTATTTCCAAGGATTTATTTCATATACAAGTCACAAAATCTGGTCTTCTATTAGAAGAAATGCTACAGACTTTATTAAAAATAAAAGATGTGCACAGGAAAGGATTATTGGTTTGAGGACACAGTTGCTTTGATTCGCCAGTTTAGCAATTTTTTGCCAACAAAATCTTAAAGCCTTGCTGTTATCCTTATCTAATCTGCTTTTGTTCAGTAGTTTGTCAGACCTGATAATACTTTATAATTATATTCATCAGATCATTTATTTGTAATGCTCCTAGGGAAGAAAATGTGTCTGGTACAACTTTCCAATTTTAAGTATAGAAAAAAGCATTACATCATGGTTATTTTACTTCTGATTAACTAGAATTCATAGTATGTGTTATACAGACATTAGATGCAACTCTATTGCATTACTAAAGAGCTTATCCACGACCTGCAAAACCCATTTTTAAATGAAGTAGTGTTTTTTGCAAAAGAAAAATTACAGATACTCTCCACCCGCACCAGCGCCGCTTCAGTGATGTCATTGCTGTGTCTCCCGGGACTAGCCTGTCATTTTTATGCCATTGTAGTCCTACAACCAATTAGCAGCTACTATTGGTCGGGTGCAAACTAAAAGCCGACACTAAAAGGCTGCAGGGGTTATGTGGCATAATAATTTCACATGAGCCCCAGAAACATAGTGTGAGCAAGATTGGAACAGCGCTAGTGTGGGAGGTGAGTACCTGTTATTTTTTTATATGGAGGACACTTTGTTTAAAAACAGGGTCCACTTAGTGGACAACTAGGGTTGAGCATTCCGATACTGCAAATATCGGGTATCGGCCGATATTGGCTGTATCGGAATTCCGATTCCGAGTTCCGATATTTTCGTCTTATCGGATACCGGAATCGGGATTGTCACTGTCACTGTCAGTGTCCGTCGGTCGGGTCTGTCAGGAGTCAGCGGCACTTACCTGGCAGAAGATCTCCGGCGGTCACGGCCTGGACTGCTTCATGGCCGCCATCTTCTTTCCCCGGCGGTCACATGCAGTTTCTCGCGATAACTGCAGTGACTGCTGGGTAATCCCGGCCGTAAAGCAGTCAGTCCGATGACGTCACCGCCGGGGAAGCAGGTAATCAGCTGTGCTGCGTCGCGATGACAGGCTCTGCCTGTCATTGCGATGTAGCAGAGTTGGATCGTCGTGGGACTGTCGTTATGGACTGCGTCGGACAGGTGGTATACTGTTGGTTTGTTTTTTTTCTTTTTTTACAGGAGATCGATGGCGTCGCAGGAATGAGAGAGTAATAAAAAAAATGAAAACTGTGTTGTCTCTTTTATTTCATTAAAAGACTTTTTTCTTGCTTTGTCTTTTTTTTATACATTTAATAACTTTGGGATTAATAATGGATCGGTGTCTTATTGACGCCTCTCCATTATTAACCGGGCTTATTGTCACCGTGCAATCAACGCTGACATTAACCCCTTATTACCCCGCTTGCCACCGCTACAGGGCAAGTGGGAAGAGCCGGGTAAAGTGCCACAATTGGCACATCTTTTGATGCGCCAAATGTGGGGCTGCTGTAGCCTGGTATTATCAGGCTGTTGAGGGCCAAAATCCATGGGCCTTGACAGTCTTTTAATACCAGGCCGCAGCAGTCTGCATTTTACTTGGCTGGTTAACAAAAATAGGGGGACCCCCACGCCGTTTTTTTTTCGAGGGGATCCCCTATTTTTGTTAACCAGCCAAGCTAAGCAGACTGCTGTGGCCTGGTATTATCAGGCTGGCAAGGTCCATGGATATTGGATCCTTACCAGCCTGAAAAACCAGGCCTCAGCGGTCTGCTTCATCTGGCTGGTTAACAAAAATAGGGGGGACCCCACGCCAATTTTTTTAGAGGGGATCCCCTATTTTTGTTAATCAGCCAAGATATGCAGACTGCTGTGGCCTGGTATTATCAGGCTGGCAAGGTCCATGGATCTTGGCTCCTTAACAGCCTGAAAATCCAGGCCTCAGCGGTCTGCTTCATCTGGCTGGTTAACAAAAATAGGGGGGACCCCACGCCAATTTTTTTCGAGGGGATCCCCTATTTTTGTTAATCAGCCAAGATATGCAGACTGCTGTGGCCTGGTATTATCAGGCTGGCAAGGTCCATGGATCTTGGCTCCTTAACAGCCTGAAAATCCAGGCCTCAGCGGTCTGCTTCATCTGGCTGGTTAACAAAAATAGGGGGGACCCCACGCCATTTTTTTTTTCGAAGGGAACCCCTATTTTTGTTAATCAGTTCCCTCTGACGTCACTGATGGTGTCCCTGGCTGACCTGAAGTGAAAGTGGAAAGCAATCAATTAAGCTTTCCACTTAAGGGCCCGTCTCACATAGCGATATCGCTACCGAGATCGCTGCTGAGTCACTAGTTTTGTGACGCAGCAGCGAGCTCACCAGCGATATCGCTGTGTGTGACATTCAGCGACGATCAGCCCCCCTGCCGGGTATCGCTGATCGTCGCTGAAATGTCAGGACCTTTTTTTGATCGCTGGTTTCCCGCTGACAGGCACACATCGCTGCGTGTGACAGGCGGGAGACCAGCGATCCGCTGGTAACCAAGGTACACAGCGGGTTTCCAGGCGCGGGGCTGTGCCTAGAAACCCGCTGTGTACCTTGGATACCAGCGCCCTGATGCAGGGAGCTGGTATCCAAGGTACACAGCGGGTTTCCAAGCGCTGCGCGGTGCCTGGAAACCCGCTGTGTACCTTGGTTACCAGCGGATCGCTGGTCTCCCGCCTGTCACACGCAGCGATGCGTGCCTGTCAGAGGGAAACCAGCGATCAAAAAAAGGTCCTGACATTTCTGCGACGATCAGCGATACCCGGCAGGGGGGCTGATCGTCGCTGAATGTCACACACAGCGATATCGCTGGTGAGCTCGCTGCTGCGTCACAAAACTAGTGACTCAGCAGCGATCTCGGTAGCGATATCGCTATGTGAGACGGGCCCTTAAGCGATGTTACCCGCAGTGTCGCTGTCCCAGATCGCTGCCTGAGCTGCCTGTTTGGCAGCTCAGCAGCGATCATGTAGCGATACACCAGCGATCCTGACAAGTGCATATCGTTGTCGGGATCGCTGGTGTATCGTTATGTGACACCCAGCCTTTACTCTCCTGTCAGGCAGGAGAGGAACTCATTCATTTGGGGTTTACTGTGAGGCTGCAGCATTAGCTGCGGTCCCTGCAGTAAACATTAACCCTTTCTGAAGGATTACACCGTGGGACCTGACTGTGCATGGGATAGGTAAGAATAATTTTGCTTTTTTATTTTATTTTTATTACAGGAAATGGTTTTTGCAGTAAAATAAAAGATGGTCAAAAACATGTGTCTTTATTTCATTAAAATGATTTTTAATTAAAGTGTGTGTGTTTTATTTTTATTTCATGCAATAGGATTAATAATTGATAGTTGTCTAATTGACAGCTCTCAATTATTAACCTGGCTTAAGGTCACCTTTCAATAGCAAGGTGGCTTTAACCCCATATTAACCCATTCGCCACCGCTACAGGGCAATGGGAATAGACGGGCAAAGTGCCAGAAAGGGCGAATCTAATTATAGATTTGTCTTTCCTGGGGTGTCTGGGGGCAGATGTTAGTAGCCGGGGGGGGCAAAAATAATGGTCCCTTTCTGGGCTATTATTATCTGCCCCCACTCACTGGCTTTGTCTGTCTGGTTGCGAAAATAGGGCGGGAGCCCACGCATTTTTTTTCAGCAATTTTACACCTGATATATATATATATACATGTCATTGAATTTGTGACACATATATATATATATATATATATATATATTTATATTTGTAGTTCATACACTTCTACATAGTATAATAGCCGCTAATTCAATTGCCGGCTTTTGTGAAAATGCAGAACCCGACATGAAATGACACTTGGTGTACATAGGGTTAACCATGTCTTTTCATGTCCTTTGCTATCTAATTTGCACAAACAATTAAATCAGACTATGTGTGCAAAATTTCACACCTGTAGGGGTTAATTAAAGGTGTAAATTCGTAGCAAAAAAGTCCGTTTTTTTACAACGAATTTACACCTTTAATTAACCCCTACAGGTGTGAAATTTTGCACACATAGTCTGATTTAATTGTTTGTGCAAATCAGATAGCAAACGACATGAAAATACATGGTTAACCCTATGTACACCAAGTGTCATTTCATGTCGGGTGCTTCTGTCTTTTCACTGAAGCCGGCTTTACCCGGCAATTAAATCAGAGGATATTTTACTATGTAGAAGTGTATAAACTATACATATATGTATATATATATATGTCACAATGACATGTATATATATATATATATATATATGTATTCTATGTGTGTATATTTAGTGTTTACAAGGAAAGAATGGGGTTTTTTTAGTTGCGATATTTTGTTCCCATAGACTTACATGGGACTTCCGGTATCGGTATCGGGTATCGCCGATATTTTAGTGATATCGGCGATACCATTCCGATTCCGATACTTTAGGATATCGGAAAGTATCGCTCAACTCTATGGACAACCTCTTTAAAAGGAACCTGACAACAGGTTTTAGTACACCCTAAGTGATCTAATCTGTGTCAGATCACTGTCATACAGATTAATACCATACTCTAACATTTCCAGGGGATTTAGCTCTAGGATCGCTGTCTGGGTAGACAGAATGGCACGGAAACAGTTCATTCAGACAGCAGTTTGGTGAAAACTGGCCGCAACCAGTTTTATTAAAGTCCACAGCACACAGATAAAAACAAAGCATAAACAAAAGACCTAGGCTTGTCTAGCCACTAATTACACATAGATAGATTGCCCTCTCTATCCGGGTACAGACTCTACCAGTCTGTGCCCAAAACAACACATATGATATATGTTACCAGTATGGAGTTTCCCAGATACTCCTCCTTGTGTCTGAAGGACCCTTCAGCGTCCAGACTTGAGAGAGATCCACTCCTATTCAGCCGCTATTCGCACGGATTCTCACTGAGACCACTCCTGTGTCCGGGGTACCTCCTGCACCCCGACTGAGATAGCTCACACTCCTGGAGACGTACTCCCAATCCTGAAGACTGCTTCCTCGTGCCAGGACACCTCCCTGTGTCCAGGCTAAAGACAGCTCCCACTCTGACTTGGAGACTGTTTCTCGTGCCGGGACACCCTCCTGGTGTCCAGACTAAACTAGTTCCAGCCCTGTCTGTATTCCCAGACACCTACTTCTGGTTTCCTAATTATCACCTGAGTGGCCACAGGTTTGAGCTGCAAGCGTGTACTTGAATGGATGGTGTAATGACCTTTCTCTACCACTAGGTCTACAAAACCACACATTTCCCTTATACCTAGGTGAAATGTACACCCCATTCAACCCATATTCCTTCACTGTCTCACATATCCCCTCCCTCTTCTCCAGACCGGAGGGCTGGTCATCAAGACCGGAGGGCTGGTTAAGAATCCCAAAGAGACAGTGAACTCTGGACACTGCATCAGCACTATACACAGGTAGGTAGGGACACTTGGTTCCCGAGAACCACCATCCTCGTCTCCCAACATTACCTGCAAAGGAATTTCATCTTTATCACGGTCATCAACATTATCAGTATCATCACTATTATGATTAGCATCATCATCATTATCATCATCATTATGATCATCATCATCATTATCATCATCATCATTATCATGATCATCACATAAGTTTAAGCTTGTGGGGTTGAACACATAATATATCCAATCACCTCAACCCACAGTTCACACAGAGACCATGTACTTGTCCCTTGCTCTGTTCAGCCCCCCGGAATATTAGTCAATGACATTCGCTCATTCCGTAGGGACCTACCGTCTGTCATTGTCACAGACTTCGTCCAGTCACATTTCTGGGACGTAACCTTGTCAGGTCTCCCCTTCGCTCCCAGTGGTCAATCGTAACCTTGTCAGGTCTTGCCTGGGTATCTAAGGTCCGGTTAGACTCTGTACTGTCCTGTACTCTATCGGGTCATCTTTATGGGCCTCTCAAACCTGAGTTACTGGAGGTCTCACTACCTCTAAACCCACGCCCACTACCCTCAGGACATCTTGCAAGGTCCCTAACTTCAGCCGTAGCTGTTCTGTTATTTAGGGGGCCCTTTCTCTGTCGGGTCTCACTATTCTTAGACGGCTGCCATCTTCTGCTGCTCAGATGATGCTGTCTATCTACTTGCTGTCTAGCGAGATTCAATTGTTCTACCTCTCGCAGGTAGGTCACACGGTACGCCACCAGCATGCGCACATATTCAAGACTTTCTTCCGTTCCGATAGCGTAGAATGACACCATGCCGTCTTCATCTGGTATCCAGTCCCGACAATCACGTGGACTGCTTACTTTCACCACACCAGACTTTTTCACCATTATCTGCATGGCTCGGCCATTTCTCCCAATTAGCTTTCTCACCAGAACATGAGGCACCCGGATGACCTCTTCCTGTAGACTGTGAGCTTTTCTCATAAGCTTTAGTTGTCTAACGGTTTGTTCTGTCTTCAACCGGAGAAACCGCTTTGTGCGAATACATCGCCAGTGCATGTCACTTAGGATTGCCACCCTCTTCACTGTAACTTCAGTCGTGGACAAGACCACCAGCTGTTTAGCTCCTGAGGTCGAGTACACCTTACAGGCTCCCACGGCCTTCCTAAACGCTTCATATACAGATTCACGGGTGCATTCTTCTCTCAAGTCCTCGGGTACATCTACGAGGCACTTGTACCGACACGTTTCTGTCTCACCAGTCGTTTCCAGACGATCAATCAGCTCAGGGTTCAGGGACAACTGACTTTCAGCTTCTTCCCCCTTTACACTTCTTCTGAGCTGACTCACAGCTACAATTTCGTGAATTTCCGTCCGGACCACTTCCATTTCACAATTATCTTCCGTTACCACACTCTTAGCTCTCCTCAGGTCTATCTTCTCCTGGCCAAGGGAAGCGAGTGCAACGTGGTTGCCCTTTTCTTTCTCCAAGGAGGCCTTGTTCACCGAGTGACACTGTATCAGGCGACTTTTAAGCCCGAGAACTTCTTCCTCTAGTTCCGCCATTCGCCTCTCAGCAGCCCGTCTCTGAAGCTTCTCTTGCGTCCACTGGGCTTGTAACCACTCCTTGAGCTCCTTGATCTCGGCTCCGACATCCACCGAATCATCCGAACTCACCGCACTCGAGGAAGTATCTGCTTTACACCTCTCATCTCCAGTGGCCAACTCCTGGACCTGGTCTGTAGCTTCTCTGATGGACTCCTCCATCTTTTCCCGCTCCGCTTCCATTTGGCTGAGCTTTTCCTTAAGGCCATCTCCGCCTTCTGGAGAGTATCACAGGACATCTGTAGCTCCTTCACCTGAGCTTCCAGACCTAGGGTCTTTCTGCGCAGATCACCATTTTCATCACGGGTGTCCTGCAGAGTGGTCTCAACCACCTGGCGCACTTGCTCTGCATCCATCTTCTCCTCTTCTAGTTTTTCTTTGACCCTGAGGAGATCTACATAATCTCTCTTCATCTGTTGCAGTTCCCTACTGCGTTCATCACACTCCTTCTTGGAGTCACACAGCTCCTGGTTGAGCTGTTCGCGCAATCGTTCTAGGATTTGTTCACTTCCAGAAACTCCATCCTGCAGCGCCTCCTTCTCACGCTTCAACTGCAAAACCTCTTCCTTGATTTTGCGGCGGTCCTCTTTAATGGCAAAGAACATATTCTGCCACAGGATAACTTCCTCGTTGCTTCCTTCTAGACCTCGCTGGTCTGAGGACACGTCCTCCAGGTTTTCACATAATTGCAGCATGTCACTCTGATACTGCAGCCGAATATGTTCCAGCTCTTGGCCATGACTGGCCTTCTCCTCTTCTACCTCTAAAGGAGAATCCACACTTGAAGCATAGGCAGACAGTACTACATTCTCTTCATTTTCTTTTTCAGCGAGTACTACCGGCACAACCTTTTTGTGGCCCTTGCGCCGTCTACGACGAGAGGAGGACTCTCTTCCCTCGTCTAGCCTCTCCTGACTGAACTCACTTTTTACTTTCATAGTGTCCCAGTCAGCTACGGGGTCTGTGTCACTCCCCATGGTGTTGTGGACTAACAGGTCACCTCCACTTTGACGTCACCCCCTTCTACTGGAGCTACCCCGTTATCAACGGTCACATTGTCAGTTTTTAGGAGGTACCAACCCACCACCAGTAACAATTTTCATTTTTCCACACTCTACACTCTTGTGAAAATCCACCCCTTTTTTAGACTCCGCCCCCTTTTTAACAACCACACCGGCAGGGTAATTTTTACACAAAAAATCAGCAGTAGTCTTAGGACTCAGTTCACAACATCTCTTACCACCTCCCCGGGCACTCTGTGACAACACTGGCACCCCCAGAGAGTCCATAGAATGGTCCACTGCCGCCATTCCATACGGTGCCCATGGTTCCCGCACCATGTCCAGTTGCATGTCCAGTAGACATTTCTCACATATGCGGTCCGACTCGTCAGACCCATTCGTGGCTCCATTCACAGCCATCGCGGAGCACTGTTCACACCAGAACTTCACCGCTTTCCCTTGAAAAAAATCTTCGTGGCCCCGCCGAGCCACAGCAAAACTGGATTTGAGTGCGACGACAATCTTCACAACCCCGCCGAGTTGCAGCAAGATGCCTTCGTGACCCCACTGAGTCACAGCAAGATGCCTTCGTGACCCCACTGAGTCACAGCAAGATGCCTTCGTGACCCCACTGAGTCACAGCAAGATGTTTGTATCCACACTCGTCCTCCATGCTGTCAGACTTCTCTGTCTCAACAACGGCAGTCCTCACTCAAGACATACACACACTCTACAGTCTTTTCCATAGAAAAATTCAGCTCTGCTGTGCAGACACTTTTTTTTTTTTTCTTTGCAAAGTCTATTAGGGCTCCTGTCTCTGTAAGACTGCTCCAAACAGACGTTTCTGCTGACACACTTTTTTTTCCTCTGTTGCTATTTCAATAGACTTCACCTTTAATGCTGTCTCTCGCTACTGTGCCGCACGCACACTCCAGCACTAACTGTATCAGGCCCTGCGCTGCCCCAGCATCCTCCACCAATTGTAACATTTCCAGGGGATTTAGCTCTAGGATCGCTGTCTGGGTAGACAGAATGGCACGGAAACAGTTCATTCAGACAGCAGTTTGGTGAAAACTGGCCGCAACCAGTTTTATTAAAGTCCACAGCACACAGATAAAAACAAAGCATAAACAAAAGACCTAGGCTTGTCTAGCCACTAATTACACATAGATAGATTGCCCTCTCTATCCGGGTACAGACTCTACCAGTCTGTGCCCAAAACAACACATATGATATATGTTACCAGTATGGAGTTTCCCAGATACTCCTCCTTGTGTCTGAAGGACCCTTCAGCGTCCAGACTTGAGAGAGATCCACTCCTATTCAGCCGCTATTCGCACGGATTCTCACTGAGACCACTCCTGTGTCCGGGGTACCTCCTGCACCCCGACTGAGATAGCTCACACTCCTGGAGACGTACTCCCAATCCTGAAGACTGCTTCCTCGTGCCAGGACACCTCCCTGTGTCCAGGCTAAAGACAGCTCCCACTCTGACTTGGAGACTGTTTCTCGTGCCGGGACACCCTCCTGGTGTCCAGACTAAACTAGTTCCAGCCCTGTCTGTATTCCCAGACACCTACTTCTGGTTTCCTAATTATCACCTGAGTGGCCACAGGTTTGAGCTGCAAGCGTGTACTTGAATGGATGGTGTAATGACCTTTCTCTACCACTAGGTCTACAAAACCACACATTTCCCTTATACCTAGGTGAAATGTACACCCCATTCAACCCATATTCCTTCACTGTCTCACACATACCTTTATTTTTTTGTCCTTTATCACTTTCCCAAGTAATCGCTTTTCCAATGTTTATGTAAATGATCTGCACCTGTACGGGGCATGGTCCTATAGTTCATCTCTCCAGGTTCCCTCTCTCTGTTCCCACCCAATGATGTCCTTCGGTCACTGAAGAACAGGTCACTGTTGTCTGAGTGACAGACTTCCTCACTAAAGATCTTTTACAGGTGCCATCATTCCCTAGGGCATGCTGTATGGTCTATTGACCCAACTTGATAACCTCACAGTCAGATATGAGGCCGTCCAATTTGAGTCAGTAGACTGTATCGCATGTCCCAGGGAATGATGAACTTGTACGAGATCTTCAGTGCATCTGAATGAGGACTATTGCAGAATTTTTAAATGACAATTTCATTCCTGTTTCCAAAATGATTAAAATAAATGAAGGCTTAAATATCAAAATCTTAAATATTAGCTACTTAAAGATGCAGCCTATCTGGGAATTCAGTCTTCAACCAAATTTAAATCTGATGTGTCATATTTAAAGGGAAAAACTTTAAAATGCTTTTACTTTTAAGTTTATTCTGAAAACTATTTTTCATGACATATTGTACTTTATGTTAAATAGTAAATTTTGATCAGTATTTTTTGTTTATACAAAAATGTGAAACTTGAACCACAAAATATTTATTACATTATTTCTACAGATATTGGATAAACTTTATATGGAGCCCTAATGTGATACTTGATGCAGTAGAAGGTATCAAAAGATAAGGAGCATATTGTGGATTTTGAGGCCTCCTTTATATTATGATTTTCTCAGGCACTTATTCAGATTGCAGAAGTATTGAGATGCCAAAACACGAGAAATTTGCCTAATAAGAATCCCTTCTAAGAATTTATTTTGGGTTGTAATGAACATTTCTGACTCTAAAAGTGTTTCATAAAATTTTATGGGCCAAGTAAATAACAAGTTATATTTTTTAATAATGGGAAAAGAAGGAATGGTTTGCAGACACCATATTGAATTTTTATATCATTTGACAGATACTGGTACAAAGGCTACCCACCAGAGGAGACCCATTTCAGGAAACTACACCTCTTTAAAGGGAACCTGTCAGCATGATTATGCACAGTAACTTACACACAGCGTTATGTCGGCGCCGTTATGCTGCATAAAATGATATCTTGTTTGATGAAATCCTTCTTTTGGCTGTTTCTTAATCTTTATTTTCAGTTTTGTGTTAATGAGACTCTCGTGCCCTAAGGCGGAGTTGCTGTATGTGGTGCTCTGATTAGATATTCATAATGCAGATTGCTGACAGGTCACTGATCCCTCACTGACCTGCTCCCTAGTTTGTGAGTACCAGCACATACTGAATGAAAAAAAAGACTTCTGCAGGCAGGTGCTAGCCGTGGCACCTGTGCTGCAGCATAATTGCATGTTTAATGTGCACTTAATCCCTTTTGCTTATTTAATTGAGCGAGGAAAAAAAAATTGAAAATGGCGCTGGAGACACTGACACATGTAGGCCCATTAAAATGAATGGGTCTATGTACATGTCAACGTGTTTTCACGCACCATGTGTCCCTGTACAAAATATGCTGACATGTCCATTTTTCTCCGGCTGCACGGTCCGCAAAATTGCAGCACACGCGCACATGGAGAACAGTTCACACTGTCCTCCGTGTGCACTGCTGGCCGCAGGGGAAGAAGCAGCTACTGTAAGCTGCTGTCCCCCTGCTTGGGGTGCTGAAGTCATTATTCTCCCTGCTCTGCCGGCAACAGCGCGAGCAGGGAGAATAAATGAAAAACAAACCGACGTGGGGTCCCCCTTATTTTTTAAACCATCTATTAGATGCGCCTATTCAGGAGCTTTGTTGGGTTCTTCCCTCGTGACCTGTAGCGGTGGCTGTTGTGAATGAGCAGAGGCTCCCTCTGGTGGTTACATACAGTGCTGAACCTTCCAGCGAGGAATGGCAATCTGGGATCACTGACTGGACTGATATAAGGGAGGTTCCCTCACATGATAGTCGCCAGTGATCAATTGTTCTTGTCTCAATTGTGGTTCCTGGTTCTTTTGGAAGTTTGCTGGTGTCTTGCCTGCTTTCAGATAAGATATTTTCTGCTTTTCTTTTTGTGCTTGCTATTTGCAAAGTTTTCTGCACATTTGTGGAGGACAGCCGGGTCCCCTCCTGGGGCCTGTGCTCCCCACAGTTTGTCTGTTGCCACTGTTGTTTTTTCCTTTGCTTTTTCCTGCTTTTTCAGCGGCTGCAGCTTGGTTTTGTTCACACTGAGTTCTGATTTAGTGGGTGGCGAGATCGTGTGATCTCAGTATTTTTGTAATCAGAATTGTTGGATTTTTGTAGGGTTTTCTGGGTTGCAGAAAGTAATCTCTCCTGTCCTATCCTATTTAGTCAGCTTGTGGCCCCAGCGTTTGCTCATTTTATTTTCAGTCTGTGTCCGTGCTTTCTTCTTGTCTAACCGCCATTACATGTTTGGGGGCTTCCTATTTTCTTTGGGGATCTGCTCCGGGGCGATAGCTTTCATCTTTCTGCCTTTAGGTGTAGTTATCTCTCAGGCTGTGACGAGGCGTCTAGGATCAACGTAGGAACGCTCCACGGCTACCTCTAGTTGTGTGGTTAGTTTAGGAATCTGCAACCCATTAGTTACCAACATCTCAGGTGTTCGGCTGCCAGGCGTTTGTTCCTGTCCTTCTCAGCTACCTAACATAACAGGTGGCAAGTGAGGTTAATAAGGGATTAATTTCACCTTTCTATTGTAAGGTGACATTAAGCCAGGCTTAGTAATGAAGAGGTGTCAATAAGACACCTGTTCATTGCTAATCCTATAGTAAGTAAAGGGTTAAATAAGCACACACACATACAGATTAAAGTCTTTTAATGAAATAATACATCACACAGGTTTTCCATCTTTATTACACTGCTATTCCGCGAAGCCCTCGATCTCCAAGGAAAACGTTAAAAAAGTAAACCAACAATATACCCATACCTGTCTGGCGTACAATCAAGTCCCACAGCGCAATCCATCTCGGGGGTTAATCAGTTTACAGCCGGAGCACTGCTAATGCAGCCGCTCCAACTGTAAAATACTGGGAATGAATGGAAGCAGCACGCACAGGCTCAGTGACTGGGTGTGACATCACTGAGCCTGTGCTCGCTGAAAGCTGAAATCCTGTAAACTCAGTACTGTGGGAAAATGATGGTGCTGAGGTCACAGGAGTTCAGCTGTCAGCGAGCACAGCCTCAGTGACGTCACTGCTACTCACTGAGCCTGTGTGCTCTGCTTCCATTCGCTATGGGATTAAGAGTATAATAAAGATTTTAAAACTGTGTAGTGTATTCTTTCATTAAAATACTTTCTTCTTATAGTGTGTGTGTGTTCATTTAACCCTTGAGTAACTCTAGGGTTAGTAATGAAGAGGTGTCTTATTGACACCTCTTCATTACTAAGCCGGACTTAATGTCACGTTACAATAGAAAGGTGACATTAACTCCTTATTAACCCCACTTGCCACCACTACAGTGCAAGTGGGAAGAACTCGACAAAGCTCCAGAATAGGCGAGTCTAATAGATGCACCGTTTCTGGACTGCTGCGGGCTGCTGTATAGCTTTGCTGGGTTGGTTCAAAAACTAAGGGGGACCCCACTTTGGGTTTTCTTTCATTCATTCTCCCTGCTCGCTGTTGCCTGCAGAGCAGGGAGAATAATGACAGCTGACTTCAGCACCACAAGCAGGGGAACAGCGCTTACTGTAACACTTTTTCCCCTGCGGCCGTCTGTGTGGTTCAGATGCGGCACAAGTGCGGCACACATGTGCGTACCGGAAATATCTGGACGTCTGAGACCGGCCTAAGACAGATTTTATCAACTCAGGTATCATTTTATGCAGTATAATGGTGTCGACCTGACACTGTGTGTAAGTGACTATGTGACTATGCACCATCCTGCTGACAGGTTCCCTTTAAGAATTCTTCTGGGCATGAAGTGAAATTTTTTGTTCCACCGGTACTGGACATGTTTTTTTTAACTGCTAAAAACTCTTAAAATGAAAAGTTAAATTTTTTATTATAATATTTAATACTATGTAGATTTGGGTCAATTGTTTTTTTTCAATTTTCATGGCTAAGAAGAAAAAAGTGCAGATAATTTTAATGCAGTTTATCCTGAGTGTTAGAAAACCCTATATCTGGTCTGTTTTCTGTAGATATTGCAGATCTTAATACAATGTGTTCTGCTCAGATTGTGCCACTGTGAAAGTCCACCACAGTGAAAACAATGGAAAGTGCGGGTCACTGCCAACATTTTGTGAAAGCTCTCTGCAGCCTCACACTGCGGCAACCCGGGGTCTGCTGCATTGGCCCATTCCTGCCATCGCCAGCTTCCTGCAACAGTGGCTTTGATTCCTGTAACCTCGCTCCTCAGCATTCGCCTCTCCCCGTTACCATAAAAATCAGACTGTAAGATGCACAACCATTTTATTAAAATAAAAGTTTTTCCTATACTGCTCCCCAAAATTTGGGGTACGTCTTATGGTCCGGGGCTTCTTATAGTCCATTAAATACGGTACAACTATTGCAAATGCTACTCATGCAGCCTATTCTTTGCCCTGCAACAAACGGAGAAACTCCTCATCTTGAATAAGCTTATGAATCTGATATCCAATAAAGATTTCTTCCTTTATATTTGCTTCACTCAATCTTGGAATTTTATCAGTGAGATACTTCAATGCTTTTGCATTTTTAGCCATTGCCTTTACAGAATTCTTTGTTCGGTCCAACTTGATAAGCAATGGTGGTAACAAAATCTTATGTGAGTCAACAAGTGTGGATGCAGAACATTTTCACTTGCTGGCTGAAGTGAGTGTCTGAGAAGCTAGTCTCTGTTTTTTGTAGTGATATGCTCTTGCATGAATATCCCACTCACACAGAAAGCAGCAGTACTTTGTGTATCCAGCCTGGAAACCAAGTAGGAGGCCAGCCACCTTTAATTAACCACAGAGGGGCCACACATGTTGATCATAGTTCATGTTGTCATAGGTTTCTTCCATGTGAACTGTATATGTGGCACCCCAGGGGTTCGGTTGCCACAATGGCCTTGCCTCCCTCCAGGGGGAGTGATGTCATGCCTGAAAGCAAAGAAGGGATCCCCTTAACAGTTAGTTTCAGCATACAACACAGTTTCTGCTCAGGGCCAGCAGGGGAGCTCTAACCCGACTTCTGGAGAGCTGCTTTCTCGTCTGAAGCAGGAAGTCAGTAGTTAGTTAGTGCCTGAGCAGGGTTGAGATGTGTGGAGAGGAGCTGAGGGACAGGAGCTGTAGCTCAGCTCACACCCAGGCTTGAGCACAAAGACCAGGCCCCGAGCCTGAGGCTGTGTGGGTACTAAAACCTCAGCAGCAGAATCTGGAGGAAAGAAGACCACAGATCCTCTGTCCCCAACTGATTCTCGACAACACAGCAGCACGTGTGAGCCGGAGATGCCAGTCAGGAGCGATCCCTGAAGCAGGCTACAGTTGTCTGTCGTGCGAGGGGAGTTCTACCTAAGTAGCAGACAGAGAGAGGAACTTGAATAGAGTTTACAGCAGCAAGTACCTCAGAGAATAGCGCTAGAAAGGAGGTCTCACAACCCACCTGAATTGGAGATTCTCAAATTGCTTTCAGGCTGACCGACTCCAGAACGATCTGAACCTGAACCCCGAACTGTACCTGCACAGCTCAGTAAAAGGTAAAGGAAACTGCACTCTGTTATGTCTTCTGAATCTTTCCTGTGTCACCTACCCTGCACCACATTCACCTCCAACATTATCTTTAATATCCTAACTGCCCTGGGACATAGCTCTGCCTGTGGAGGGCTGAACTAACTCTGCTGCAACAACAACTGTCCCAGTGGACTGAATCTGCAGCGATGGCTAACATCTTCATTGCCGAGTACCACAGGTGGCATCACAAACACTTTATTACAAACTCTTTATTATCCCTTTTCATCATATCCTCTTTTACTGGACGCCCAGGGCCACAGACCGGGTCACTGCTGCCATGACACTGTCTCTGTAAGAAGCGGCCCGGTACTGAGTATCCCAACTGCCTTGGCAGACTATCCATATAATCAACTGAAATTGAAAGTAGTACTTTGCCGTTATGCAGCAAGACGGCTTTTTAGGCTTGTTTTAGACTAATCGATGAAGAACCTCTGTTCCTCTGGATTATGACTTCTCTTCAGAGCTTCCATTAAACTGTTGATGTTGCATGCCCCAAGATTTCCCTTCATGAAAAAGGATGGGACAAGATCTTTATCATGGTTGCATATCAAACAAATCCGAACATTGCCCGCTGTGATTCTACTTAGCCTGAAACCTAAGAGCTCAACCTTACACTTGGGCAGATCCAAATCTCTAACAAGATCATTAAGTTTACTTTGTGTTAAAACATATGGTTCACTTGAGGTTGCTGATAGAAAATCTAAGTTGTGAGAAAAAGATGGTTCATGACACCAAGCACCCTCTTCTTCCTCACTTGACTCTACTAAAAATGTCTCTGGTACTGTACTGTCTGTAAGTAGGAGATATAAGTGAAACCAAAAAATGGCAATGTATCAACTATATGAAAAATTAATATAAACTCACAGGATTGATAAACATGTAGATGCTACATAATTAGTTAGCATAGTGTAAACACAGGGTGGCAAACTAATTTGCACATATCCAGATATATTACAACTCATATGTCAGTTTAGTAGATAGCCACCTTTTTCTCAAATATTGTTAGATATTGATTGAAAAACTTTCATGTGTCAAGATACTTTGCAACCCATTGTGTCAAGCTGTATTATCCTTTTCTAAAGCATAATGACTAGTGATGGGCAAGCACTAAAATTCTCGGGTGCTCATTACTTGGGTCCAGCAAATTGGAATGCTCGGGTGCTCAACCCGAGCAATGAGCCCAACCTTATATGGTCATGTGGTATGTGACACATCATCAGACACATCTTGTTTCATTTATGAAGGAGTGACTCAGAAAGTCACAAAGCCTATTTTTATAGGGCCATCAGGCAGCCTTTACAATTCTTAACCCCTTCCTGACCTGTGACGCCACGTAGGCGTCATGAAAGTCAGTGCCAATCCGACCCATGACGCCTATGTGGCGTCATGAAAGGATCGCGTTCCTGCGGGCCGGGTGACCGGGGTCACTGAAAGGTCACCCGACCCGCAGGCACAGGACCCTTTGTGCTTCACCACAGGGGGGTTGGCTTAACCCCCTCAGTGGCCACGATCGCTCTGATTGGCTGTTAAAAGTGAAACAGCCAATCAGAGTAATCTGTAATATTTCACCAATGAAATTGGTGAAATATTACAATCCAGCCATGGCCGATGCTGCAATAGCATCTGCCATGGCTGGAGACTGAGAACCGACCCCCTCCCACACCATGTCACCGCGGTGATCAGCCGCCGCCACCGATTTCATGGCAGCGATCGGTCACCGCTGTCACTAACAGTTCCCCTCGTCCTGGCCTCCGCTGCCCCCACCTTCCGATTTCCCCCCTCACCTTCCGATACCCATACTCACCTCTCCCGGTCCACCGATGTCCCTGGATCTGTCCCGGCGGCTGTCCGGGATTTTTCATGGGCGCCGCCATATTGGAAATGGCGAGTCCAGAAATTTATTTTGATCACTGTGATAAACTGTCACAGTGATCAAAATAAAAAAAAAGTAAGTGAACCCCCCCTGTCATAGGTAGGGTCAAATAATAAAATAAAGATTTTTTTTTTTCCTATTAGGCTCTGCACACGTTGCGGATTTTGCTGCGGATCCGCAGCAGATTTTGCTGCGGATCAGCAGCGGATTTTGCTGCGGATCAGCAGTGGATTTTGCTGCGGATCCGCAGCGGATTTCGCGCTGCGGATCCACAGCAGATCCAGAAACCATGTACAGTACAATGCAAATAAATGGTAAAAAAACGCTGTGCACATGCTGCAGATTTTTCAGCGCGGATTTGCTGCGGTTTTAAATCCGCAGCATGTCAATTCTTTGTGCGGATTCCGCAGCGATTTTACACCTATTCCTTTATAGGTGTAAAACTGCAGGGAAAAACCGCACCAAAACCATAGTAAATCGGCGCTAAATACGCAGGTAAAACGCAGGTCATTTTACCTGCGGATTTTAGAAAAATCCGCAAGTGAATCCGCAACGTGTGCACGGGGCCTCAGGGTTAGGCTGGGTTCATATTGCATTATGGCAGTCCGTTAACGCTGCCATTCACCCCAATTGTGTGCGCATCGCAACGCATGCCGTGAAGCGGCATGCGTTCGCGACGTGTCGTCATTCAGTGACGGAGCCTTGGACGCAGGCTGTAGCGTCTGGGCTCCGTCACTGCTAGCACAGATGAATCATCGCTGATTCCTCTGCACTAGCGGGTATAGCATAACACTACCGCGTTATGCTATACCGTTACCAGCCCGTCAACGCTACGTGTTGAACGGCTGCTAAAATGCAATATGAATCCAGCCTTAAGGTTAGAGTTAGAACTAGGGTTAGGGTTAGAACTAGGGTAAGGGTTGGAATTAGGGTTAGGGTTGGAATTAGGGTTAGGGTTGGGATTAAGGTTAGGTTTGTGGTTAGGGTTAGAGTTAGGATAAGTGTTAGGGGTGTTTTGGGGTTAGGGTTGGGATTAGGGTTAGGCTTGTGGTTAGGTTTATGGTTAGAGTTGGGATTAGGGTTAGGGGTCTGTTGGGGTTAGGGTTATGGTTAGCGTTTGTATTAGGGTTAGGGGTGTGTAGGGGTTAGGGTTGGGGTTAGGGGTGTGTTGGGGTTAGGGTTGGAGTTAGAATTGAGGGGTTTCCACTATTTACACACATCAGGGGGTCTCCATACGCGACATGGCGCCACCATTGATTCCTGCAAATTTTGCGTTCAAAAAGTCAAACAGTGCTCCCTTTATTCCAAGCCCCGACGTGTGCCCAAACAGTGGTTTTCCCCCACATATGGGGTATCAGCGTACTCGGGAAAAATTGCACAACAACTTTGGGGGTCTAATTTCTCCTGTTACTGTTGTGAAAAAAAATTGGGGACTAAAAAAGTTATTTTTGTGGAAAAAAAATGATTTTTTATTTTCACGGCTCTGCGTTATAAACTTCTGTGAAGAACTTGGAGATTCAAAGTGCTTACCACACATCTAGAGGAGTTCCTTGGGGATCTAGTTTCCAAAATGGGGTCACTTGGGGGGGTTTCTACTGTTTAGGCACATCATGGACTCTGCAAACGTAACATGACACCCGCAGACCATCCCATCAAGTCGGCATTTCAAAACGTCACTACTTCCCTTCCGATTCTCGACGTGTGCCCATACAGTAGTTTTCTCCCACATATGGGATATCAGCATACTCAGGACAAATTTGACAACAATTTTTGGGGTCTAATTTCTCCTGTTACCCTTGGGAAAATAAAAAAAATTGGGGACTAAAAGATCATGTTTGTGGAAAAAATATGATTTTTTTATTTTCACGCCCCGGCATTATAAACTTCTGTGTAGCCCTTGGGGGTTCAAAGTGCTCACCACACATCTAAATAAGTTCCTTGCGGGATCTAGTTTCCAAAATGGGGTCACTTGTGGGGAGTTTCTACTGTTTAGGCACATCAGGGACTCTGCAAACGTAACATGACGCCCGCAGACCATTCCATCAAGTCGGCATTTCAAAATGTCACTATTTCCCTTCCGAGCCCCGAAGTGTGCCCATACAGTAGTTTTCTCCCACATATGGGATATCAGCGTACTCAGGACAAATTGGACAACAACTTTTGAGGTCTAATTTCTCCTGTTACCCTTTGGAAAATAAAAAAATTGGGGACTAAAAGATCATGTTTGTGTAAAAAATATGATTTTTTTTATTTTCATGCCCCGGCGTTATAAACTTCTGCGTAGCCCTTTGGGGTTCAAAGTGCTCACTACACATATAGATAAGCTCCTTGGGGGTCTAGTTTCCAAAATAGGGTCACTTGTGGGGGTTTCTACTGTTTAGGCACATCAGGGGCTCTGCAAACGCAACATGACGCCCGCAGAACATTCCATCAAGTCTGCATTCCAAAATGGTGCTCCTTCCCTTCTGAGCTCTCACATGCGCCAAAACAGTGGTTCCCCCCCACATATTGGGTACCAGTGTACTCAGGACAAACTGTACAACAACTTTGTGGTCCAATTTCTCCTGTTACCCTTGTGAAAATAAAAAATTGCGGGTTAAAAAAATCAGTTTTTGAGGAAAAAAATGATTTTTTATTTTCACGGCTCTGCATTACAAACTTCTGTGAAGCACGTGGGGGTTCAAGGTGCTCACCACACATCAAAATAAGTTCCTTGAGGGGTCTAGTTTACAAAATGTGGTCACTTGTGGGGGGTTTCTACTGTTTAGGCACATCAGGGGCTCTGCCCGCCCTCAGACCATTCCATCAAGTCGGCATTTCAAAGCGTCACTACATCCCTTCCGAGCCCTGACGTGTGCCCAAACAGTGGTTCCCCCCCACATGTGAGGTACTATCGTACTTAGGACAAATTGGACAACAACTTTTGGGGTCCAATTTCTCCTGTAACCATTGTGAAAATAAAAAATAGTGGGCTAAATAATCATTTTTTGAGAAAAAAAAATGATTTTTTATTTTCACGGCTCTGCGTTATAAACTTCTGTGAAGCACCTGGGGGTTCAAAGTGCTCACTGTGTATCTAGATAAGTTCCTTAGGGGGTCTAGTTTCCAAAATGGGGTCATTTGTGGGAGAGCTCCAAAGTTTAGGCATACAGGGGCTCTCCAAACATGACATGGTGTCCGCTAACGATTGGAGCTAATTTTCCATTCAAAAAGTCAAATGGCGCTCCTTCCCTTCTGAGCCCTGCCGTGCGCCCATACAGAGGTTTCCCCCCACATATGGGGCACCAGCGTACTCAGGAAAAACTGGACAACAACTTTTGGGGTCCAATTTATCCTGTTACCCTTGGGAAAATAAAAAATAGTGGGCTAAAAAATGATTTTTGAGAAACAAAAATGATTTTATTATTTTCACTGCTCTGCGTTTATAAACTCCTGTGAAGCACTTGGGGGTTCAAAGTGCTCACTACTCATCTAGATAAGCTCCTTGGGGGGTCTAGTTTCCAAAATGGTGTCACATGTTGGATTTTTTCACTGTTTAGGCGCACAGGGGCTCTCCAAAGGCGTCATGGTGTCCGCTAAGGATTGGAGCCAATTTTCCATTCAAAAAGTCAAATGGCGCTCCTTTCCTTCTGGGCCCAGTCGTGCGCCCAAACAATGGTTTATGACCACATATGAGATATCGGTGTACTCAGGAGAAATTGCCCAACAAATTTTAGGATCCAATTTATACTGTTGCCCATGTGAAAATGAAAAAACTGAGGCTAAAAGAAAATTTTTGTGAAAAAAAAAGTACTTTCTTTTTTTACGGATCAATTTGTGAAGGACCTTGTGTTTCAAAGTGCTCACTATGCATCTAGAGAAGTTCCTTGGGGGGTCTAGTTTCCAAAATGGGGTCACTTGAGGGGGAGCTCCAATGTTTAGGCACAGAGGGACTCTCCAAATGCGACATAGCAACCGCTAAATATTCCAGCATATTTTCCATTCAAAAAGTCAAATGGCGCTCCTTCCCTTCTGAGCCCTGCCGTGCGCCCAAACAGTGGTTTATGACCACATATGAGGTATCAGTGAACTCAGGATAAATTGTCCAACTAATTTTAGGATCCATTTTATCCCGTTGCCCATGTGAAAATGAAAAAACTGAGGCTAAAAGAAAATTTTTGTGAAAAAAAAGTACTTTCTTTTTTTTACAGATCAATTTGTGAAGCACCTGGGGGTTCAAAGTGCTCACTATGCATTTAGATAAGTTCCTTGGGGGGTCTAGTTTCCAAAATGGGGTCACTTGTGGGGGAGCTCCAATGTTTAGGCACACAGGGACTCTCCAAACGCGACATGGTAACCGCTAAATATTCCAGCATATTTTCCATTCAAAAAGTCAAATGGCGCTCCTTCCCTTCTGAGCCCTGCCGTGCGCCCATACAGAGGTTTCCCCCCACATATGGGGCACCAGCGTACTCAGGAAAAACTGTACAACAACTTTTGGGGTCCAATTTATCCTGTTACCCTTGGGAAAATAAAAAATAGTGGGCTAAAAAATGATTTTTGAGAAACAAAAATGATTTTATTATTTTCACTGCTCTGCGTTTATAAACTCCTGTGAAGCACTTGGGGGTTCAAAGTGCTCACTACTCATCTAGATAAGCTCCTTGGGGGGTCTAGTTTCCAAAATGGTGTCACATGTTGGATTATTTTACTGTTTAGGCGCACAGGGGCTCTCCAAAGGCGTCATGGTGTCCGCTAAGGATTGGAGCCAATTTTCCATTTAAAAAGTCAAATGGCGCTCCTTCCCTTCTGGGCCCAGTCGTGCGCCCAAACAGTGGTTTATGACCACATATGAGGCATCGGTGTACTCAGGAGAAATTGCCCAACACATTTTAGGATCCAATTTATACTGTTGCCCATGTGAAAATGAAAAAACTGAGGCTAAAAGAAAATTTTTGTGAAAAAAAAGTACTTTCTTTTTTTTACGGATCAATTTGTGAAGGACCTGGGGTTTCAAAGTGCTCACTATGCATCTAGAGAAGTTCCTTGGGGGTCTAGTTTCCAAAATGGGGTCACTTGAGGGGGAGCTCCAATGTTTAGGCACACAGGGACTCTCCAAATGCGACATAGCAACCGCTAAATATTCCAGCATATTTTCCATTCAAAAAGTCAAATGGCGCTCCTTCCCTTCTGAGCCCTGCCGTGCGCCCAAACAGTGGTTTATGACCACATATGAGGTATCAGTGAACTCAGGATAAATCGCCCAACTAATTTTAGGATCCATTTTATCCCGTTGCCCATGTGAAAATGAAAAAACTGAGGCTAAAAGAAAATTTTGTGGAAAAAAAAGTACTTTCTTTTTTTTACGGATTAATTTGTGAAGCACCTGGGGGCTCAAAGTGCTCACTCTGCATCTAGATAAGTTCCTTGGGGTGTCTAGTTTCCAAAATGGGGTCACTTGTGGGGGAGCTCCAATGTTTAGGCACACAGGGACTCTCCAAAGCGACATGGCAACCGCTGATTATTCCAGCATATTTTCCATTCAAAAAGTCAAATGGCGCTCCTTCCCTTCTGAGCCCTGCCGTGCGCCCAAACAGTGGTTTATGACCACATATGAGGTATCTGTGTACTCAGGATAAATTGCCCAACAAATTTTAGGGTCCATTTTATCCTGTTGCCCATGCAAAAATGAAAAAATTGGTGCTAAAAGAAAAATTTGGTTGGAAAAATTAAAATGTCCATATTTTCCTTCCACGTTGCTTTAGTTCCTGTGAAGCACCTGAAGGGTTAATAACCTTCTAGAATGTAGTTTTGAGTAGCTTGAGGGGTGCAGTTTTTATAATGGTGTCACTTTTGGGTATTTTCTGCCATATAGACCCCTCAAAGTGACTTCAAATGTGAGGTGGTCCCTAAAAAAAATGGTTTTGTAAATTTTGCTGTAAAAATGAGAAATCGCTGGTCAAATTTTAACCCTTATAACTTCCTAACAAAAAAAAATGTTGTTCCCAAAATTGTGCTGATGTAAAGTAGACATGTGGGAAATGTTATTTATTAACTATTTTGTGTCACATAACTCTCTGGTTTAACAGAATAAAAATTCAAAATTTGAAAATTGCGAAATTTTCAAAATTTTGGCCAAATTTCCATTTTTTTCACAAATAAACGCAAAAATTATCGACCTAAATTTACCACTAACATGAAGCCCAATATGTCACGAAAAAACATTCTCAGAATCGCTATGATCCGTTGAAGCGTTCCTGAGTTATTACCTCATAAAGGGACACGGGTCAGAATTGCAAAAAATGGCCAGGTCATTTAGATCAAAATAGGCTGGGTCATGAAGGGGTTAAAGGGCCAGCAGTCAGCCCTCACTATTCTTAGAGAGCCATCAGCCAACTATGCTTTAATGTTCCCATTATTTAACAGTGGGTCTCCTGTTAGGGTTGGTGGAACGCACTATATAAAAATAATAATAACGTGCGTTCGCAACCTGGGGTCCACTGTGCAGAAATGTTAAACTGCAGCTAATGTGAACAATGAATTTCAAAAAATCATAGGAAGCTTTTTCCACTATAAAATACAAATTTTATTAAGAACATTTTTAAAATACATATACGGATAAAAATATCCAAATGGGGGACAACATTATGCAAAAAAAGCCTACAGAAAACAGGTACAGGTACAGCTGGTAGTGTTCAATAGTGAATATATCCGTATATCATGCTTAAAGCCACATTGACAAACAAGGGGTTATGTATATTTAATGTCTATCACATATACCACAGTGCATAGATTTTTAAGTAAAATATCGCCAAAACATATCTGTTAGCCTTGGGTTAAAACGGACATAAAGATTGCCCTCCTACCAATAAAGCTAGCATTTAAATGTTTGCTATGCAAGTGCAGAGCATGCAGCAAGTGCTATAATATGTGCAGTAACCTGCATAGCAAACATTTAAATGCAGCTACCAGCAGCTTACTAGTTTCAACACTTTAAAAACTTTTTTGTGCATCGTTATGCAGGTTACTGCACATATTATAGCACTTGCTGCATGCTCTGCACTTGCATAGCAAACATTTAAATGCTAGCTTTATTGGTAGGAGGGCAATCTTTATGTTCGTTTTAACCCTATGCTAACAGATATGTTTTGGGGATATTTTACTTAAAAATCTATGCACTGTGGTATATGTGATAGACATTAAATATACATAACCCCTTGTTTGTCAATGTGGCTTTAAGCATGATATACGGATATATTCACTATTGAACACTACCAACTGTACCTGTACCTGTTTTCTGTAGGCTTTTTTTGCATAATGTTGTCTCCCATTTGGATATTTTTATCCGTATATGTATTTTAAAAATGTTCTAAATAAAATTTGTATTTTTATAGTGGAAAAAGCTTCCTATGATTTTTTGAAATTTGTTGATATTTGGAAGCACTATTTTGGATCTAGGCAATAAATTTACTGTGATTTTAATGTGAACAATGGCGGAGCAAGGCTGTGAGCCAAAACTATAAACGTTCTGAATTAAACGTTAGTCTGTGTGAACAGAAGCTAAGTAGCAAGCTCTGTTACTCCACAGAGTGGCAAATATAGCAGATTTCTAGAAGCAAGACCCTGTTAGACTTCACAGGCATACAGCGAGCGTGAAGCTAGTGGGGTCCCTATCACTTAACCCCCAAGGAAGTCTAGGCTGGTGGTTTTGCTTGTTTCGTAACTCTGCTGTGCTAACCGCACATAGTATGGAAAACAGATACGAGACAAGCGGGAGTTCCCACCCTATACTGCCTGACGAAAAACTAAGTCACACATGTGCACACAGAGTGGTAGCGTAGCCACTCACACACAAACACAAATGATACTAGCGCATCGGCATGCGCTCCTGAGGACCTTTTATACACAAGGCTCATGTCCAGCCAGACAGGACATTGCCTGTGGACCAACTTGAAGCTGCCACATCACCAGAGCAACTGACGTCCGAACACCAATGAGAAGGTGCCACATCATGAACATGCTCAGTAGGGTGAAATCTGGACTTAGGCTCCAGAGCAGAACGCTGCATGTGTAAACCAGTAGTCACCATAGACTTAGCTGGAGATCCAGCTGTAACTACACATACAGCACGAGCCTGGGCAAGGCGCTGGGAGCGGAGTCTATGCGGAGCAGTCATCCCAGTGGTTGAGTCAGAATGGGAGACCACTGCACCAGTCAAGGCTTGGGATCTATCCTGTGCAGTGGAAGAATCCCGACGCCTAACAGTCTCCTACACTGTTATTGCGTATGCAGTGAGTGGCAGGGCTGCCCAAAATTTGGACACACCCCAATACCCCTTTGAAGAGACATAGAGGAGGGCCTCCTGAAAGCAATGTTCCCATTATTAGGAAATAAGTCTCCCATACTGTTTGTCTATGCAGTGAATGCAAGGTCTGCCAAAATTTGGATGCACCCCAATACCCCTTTGAAGAAATGTACAGGAGGGCCTCCTGAAAACAATGTTCCCATTATTAGGAAGATGGGTCTCCCATACTGTTTGCCTATTCAGTGAATGTAAAGTCTGCTCAAAATTAGTCTGAACTGAGTACCGACGGCCTTGTTGATACTGGTAGCAAACAACTGCCCTTTTCTGCTCACAAATCCTTCCCAACATCTGCATTGTAAAGTTCCAATGCATGGGGACATCACACACCAGTCGGTGAGCCAGAAGCTGTAAACGCTACTGAAGTACGGCAAGGGCAGCGGAAGTTGTAGCTGACTTTCTAAAATGTGGACACAGTTGGTGTACTTTGACAAGCAGGTCCAGCAGCTCCAGGTAGGTTTTGAGAAACTGCTGAACCATGAGGTTAAGCACATGGGCCTGGCATGGTACTTGTGTTAGCTCACCACCAAGTCCTGGCCATTGTCACACACAACCATGCTTAGCTGTAGGTTCAGCAGTGTCAGCCACAGATCTGCCTACTTTTTCAGAGCTGTCCACAATTCTTTAGCATTGTGCAGTTTGTCACCTAAGCATATTAGCTTCAGCACAGCCTGTTGCCGCTTGGCTGAGGCAGCGCTGCAGTGCCTCCAGCTTGTGACTGATGTGGTCATTTCAGAGATGAAGGCTGAAGAGGAGGAGGAAGACTATGAGGTGCAGGAGCTGTAGACTGTGGGGACAATCCTGGTTTACCTAGGGCCCGTAATCCACAGTGTCTGGAGGAGGTGTTCCATCCCAAGGTCCGACTGGGTCCCAGGTTCCACTATGATAACCCAGTTTGTCATCATCGAGATGTACTGTCCCTGCCCACAAGCACTTTTTTACGGTGTCTGTGGTTAGGTGGACTTTTACAGTAACTGTATTGTTGAGGGCACAGATAATTTTGTGGGACACATGCTTGTGCAATGCATGGACGACACACTGGGAGAAATAGTGGCGGCTGGGGACCGAGTAACGAGGGACGGCTGCTGCCATCAGGTTGCGGAAAGTTTCCGTCTCCACGAGCCTAAAAGGCAACATTTTGAGAGTAAGCAGTCATGAAATGAGGGAATTTAGTTGTGTTTCCTATGGGGTGTTGGCAGCGTATTTCCTCTTGCGTTCCAAGGACTGGTGTATGGACAACTGAGCGCTGAGCTGGGACAATGACGTGCATGTGCTTGCTGATGGTGCTAGTTGAGTGTGTTGACAGGTGCAGGGCAGAAGGCATCTACGCATGCACCATGGACAGGGGATTGGCTTTCACGCACAACACAGTAAGAAGCAGTGATGTCACCCGCAGACACTGTTCCTAGACCCTGGGGTTTGACCCACAAAGTCGGGTGCTTTGAGGCCATGTGCCTGATCATGTTGGTGGTGATCAGGCAGGTAGTTTTGCTACCCCTGCTGATACTGGCCTGGCAGGTGGTGCAAATGGCCTTTTTTAGGTTATTGGCAGAGTCTTTAAAAAACAACCAGACTCGGGAACACCTAACAGTTGTACTGGCAACTTCCATCGTGTTGGTGTTACGGGGAATAGTTGCCTGCCTTCTGTCTGCGACCACCACACTGCTTCTTCCTGCCTGTTGGGGTGCTATGCCTCCCTCCCCCTGTGTGCTGCTGTCTTCGCTCTGCATGTCTTCCTGCCAGGCTTGGTCAATTACTTTATCATCCACCACCACATCTTCCACTTCTGCACCCGGGTCCTTCTCCTGAATTTCTGGCAATTGTGTCTCATCATTGTCCACCACTTGTGACACTTTTCCACAGTCATCTTTGTGTGACTGTGGCTGCTCAAATATTTTGCCATCGCTTCTTGCGATCTCCTCTTCTGCTCTTGCCCCACTTCAAGTGGTCGGGCGAGAGTCCCGAATCTATAAATAGGAAAGTGAATATCTCTTCGGATTATCCAAGTGTGGGATCAGTTGTCTCCGGGCACTCGGCATGGCGGGAGGAAGGAGGATGAGGGTGAGGAATATGTGGTCCAGATTCACAGCTACTGAGACTTGACCATGTGGAAGACAGGTGATTGGTAGCATTATCAGCTATCCAACCAACAACCTTTTGACACTATTTTGGGTTCAATAGTGGTGTGCTGCAGCCCTCTAATAATTGGGACAGGAAGGTCTAGCTAGAAGATGTGGGTGTTTCTTGTGGCACAATTTCAGCTTGCCCACGGCCTCGGCCTGTGCATGCACCATCACCATCACGTCCAGTTCCCAGTCCCTTGCCAAGCACCTTGCCCATTTTAAATGGAGGACAATATTTTCCACGTTCACTACAAATGGCTGAATTTGGAGCAAACTTATATGTGATCCGTGTGACGTACAAACCACAGTTTTAAATCGCTGGCCTGTAGGTAACTATTTTTAACAGCAAACTAGTGTGTCAATAACTTCGCTAACACACTGCAACAAAATTTTAATGGAGGCCAAAAATGGCAGAATTTTGAGCCCACTTATATGTGATCCATGTGATGGACAAACCATAGTTTTAAATAGCTGGCCTGCAGGTAACTGTTTTAAACAACTAACTGGTGTATGTCAATAACTTTGCTAACACAATGCAACAAAATTTAAATGGAGGCCAGAAATGGCAGAATTTTGAGCGCACTTATATGTGATCGGCGTGACAAACAAATCACAGTATTAAATAGATGGATTTTTAGCGCTGTTAGATAGAAAAGATCTGTCTGTATTCTGCAGTGCCAACAAGCAAATGGAGCAGAAAAATGGTGTTCTCTGGATTGCTTTTTAAGCAAATAATCAGGATTAAGATCCAAAAATTTATTCCTGGCCTCTGATACCTGGGGCTATGTCTAGAAATATCTGTAAAACCAGCAGCAGCAGACAGAACTGTAATGGACCCTCTTGCTATATGCACTGCAGTCTGCCACATACACTGCCTGCCTGCCTAGCACTGTTATCTATGCAGCTGGATTAGTGCTCAGAAAGACTGTTAGTTGAGATGGATATGTGTATAATGTATTGTGGTATACCTACACTAACCAAGAAGCAAGAAAATCTTTCCCTAGCTCAGCAACAGCTCTCCCTACACTGCCTGATTCCGGAGTAGACTGTGATGAGCATGGCGTTGCCAAGTCTGATATAGATCTGATGACGCTGTGCAGACAGCCAATCACTGTAATGCTACCACAACCAACATGGCTTCGGTATTACAGTGAGTGACAGACAATCCCTGCATGTTCATTGGCTGTCTAAAGAGCACCAAACATGCAGGGAGAGGACCCAAGCTCCCACCGAGCAACCCCGGAAATACTCATCGAGCTCCAAGCATCTCAAGCAGTGAGATGCTTGGGCGAATATCAAGTAGTGGTGGACATGTTCACTCATCACTATCTGTGAATATTGGGTGTGTGCAAACTCTATTTAATTTGGTTCTGTTCTTTTTCTGATACTTATACAAAGGAAACATTAGTATCTTAGTTGTGGACAACCACCTTAATACATGTGGATTTTAAAGACTTGCTGTATAGTAATTTTGCAGTGTGCAAGCATAGCTTCAATGATTATTTACTAGGTAAAAAACAAGAGCAGTACAGAATTCTTAGTGACCTTCTTGATTAGGTTATGGCTAAAAGGAAAGTTCTCCATTAATCTGATTACAGAGAGCACATATTGACCAAATATAGTACCTTGTCAGTCAATCAGGTAAAAGTGTATTCTTTTTTATTTATATCTTTATTTAATTCAAAAAGTCTTTACAAAATTATATATGATAATGCACCAGATATACAATTATGTATGTGCTTGTAAAGGGCAGCGGTATAATTACATGCTGCAATTGAACATGGAAAAACGCAGTTAAAGACTACAGTCTGAATGTCAAAAAGTATTTAGCATGTTCTTTTACTTTTATATCCAGTCAGGGCTGGCTCCAGGTTTTCGTGGGCCCCGGGCCCAAAGAGTCTCAGTGGGCCCCTTTAACACATACCACAATTCATGATGCTCCGATATGGCAGAGAAATATAGATACAGTACAATGCCAAATACTTCACTTCTTACATTACATGAGTGATATCTATTGTAAATTCTACAATAGCTCAAAAACCGGACAGTATAGTCCTCCATACAGTATTATGGGCACCACATAGTGCGCAATACAGAATAATGAGCCCCATATATTGCTCTATACAGAATAATGAGCCCCATATAATGCTCCATACAGAATAGGCCCCATACTGTATGTCCTCCATATGATGCTCCATATATCAAGGGCCCTATATGATGCCCCAGAAATAATGAACCCCATATGATGCTCTAGTATATGATGGGCCCCATATATGATGCTCCAGTGTATGATGAGCCCCAGATAATGCTCCAAATATAATGAGCCCCATATATAATGCTCTATATACTGTATAATGGGCTCCATGTGATGCTTCAGTATATAATGGGCCCCATATATGATGTTCCAGTGTATAATGAGCCCCATATATGATGCCCCAGTGTATAATGGGCCCCGTATATGATGCTCCAGTGTATGATGGGCCCCATTTATAATGCTACATTGTATAATGGGTCCTATCTATGATGCTCAAGTGTATGATGGGCCCCATATATAATTCTCGAGTGTATAATGCTCCCCATATATTGCTCCAAACATTAAAAAAAATGAAATACCTCTCCTCGCTGGGCACTGCTATACTCTGGACTCCTCAGCGTCGCCATCTTCCAGCTCTCTGCACTGTGACTGTTCAGGCAGAGGGCGCATAGATATGACATCATCACACTCTCTGACCTGAATGTCACTGTCAGGAAATACGGAAGACATCACAGCGGTGGAGCAGGGAGAGGTAAGTATTGCAAGTGCTGGGGCACTGAGCAAGCAGGGGGGGCCCATTCGTGGGTGCCGGCACTGGTACAGGGCCCCCCCACCTGCTCAGGGCCCCAGCACTTGCCCGGGTGTGTCAGGTGCTGACACTGGCCCTGTATCCAGTGCACAAACCAAGAAAATATTTAAATAAAAAATGCCAGTTTACTGGAATTTATTTTTCACATTTATAAAAAAATTCTTTCTTCTTCTTGATGCATTAATAACACAGAAAAAAGAAATTGCCAGCAAATAAAGTAAAACTAAAATCAAGAGTAAAAATACATCATATACAGCATCAGCTAGCAATCAGGACAAATAACAAGCAGGGCAGTCGCAAATACTAAAAACCAGACCAAAAAGAAACAACACGCAATGACCATATGTCCAATATAAAAAGATAAGTTTTAGTGAAATATTAAAAATGTATAGCCAAAGGTTGGAGTTAAAACAATGCACAGAAATTACTCATATTTGCTAAAAAGAAGGGGCGACATATACAGGGTTATAAGCATACACATTTACTAAGTGATAAAACCTAATGAATATTAAATATTGAAAGGAACAATAAAAATATTGCTCATGTGTAACAAATCATAGTGACACAACTAAAGTGCAAAATTGAAATTGATGCTCAGCCACATTTAGATGGCACACATATCAGTTTCATAGATTACTATTGTCAGAAAACTGTAAGGATAGTAGCACGCGTAGTTGTTAGAGGACTGCCGGTATCGGAGGCCTACTGCTACAGACAACACACATAAAGGAGATCCAACCAGGAATCTACATATTTACAAAAATTTATTGGCAGACATCAACAAAGTGACATCAATTTCACCACAGTAGAAATAGTCTAATAGAGACCGACAGGTCTTCCACTACACCCAACCCAGCAGATTGACACCCAACAAGGAGTGTTCACATTTCCAAAAATTAGTGGCAGACACTAAGAAAGTGGCATCACTTTTACAACAGTAGAAATATTATACTAGTGACCGACAGATCTTCCACTACACCCATCTCAGCAGATGGACACCCAACCAGGAGTGTTCACATTTACAAAAAAAAGTTGCAAACACCAACAAAGTGGCATCAATTTTACCACAGTAGAAACATTATAATAGGGATCGACAGGTCTTCCAATACACCCAACCTAGCAGATGGACACCCAAGCAAGACTGTTCACATTTCCACAAATTAGTGAACATCTCCAGCAGCAGCAACAGCAAGCACAGAAGCCCCACTAAAGATATCAGAGATTACAATTACATGAGAACAATGCATCACACTAAAAACTGCAACATCCAATGATAGACGTTGTGTTGTCTTTGGATAGGACATCACGTTGTTGGTTCACTAGTGATTTCAGAAACATTAACACCTACCCAACAAACACCTTGAACACCAAATATAATCCTCCTCCCACCATGACTTCGCTTTTTCCCAGTCATGTTGCTCAGATACTGTGCTTAGAGGACATTATTAGCAACTACAAATTTATTTTTTCCTCTGCACAATCTCTGCACAGCTGAATTTCAGTGGCGCAAAATGAGGTGAAATATGGCATCATGAATCATGTTACTCACAGAAAAAAGAATTGTTTCACTATGGATGAGGCCTGTATGACAAAGATCTGCTCTAAAAAATGTCAAAGTGAGATGTCCGCTACTGTATGACGTCAGTAACCGGTGACATTTTTTGGGGGCCTGTGGATAAGACCTGCATAATATTAACTACATGTTCCAAACAATTTCAAAGTGAGATGTCCCCTACTGTGTGATGTTAGTAACCAAAGAAAGAATTGTTTAAGTGTGGATGAGGGCTGGATGGCAAAGAAGATATGCTCCAAACTATTTTTTATTTTAATTTCCACTACTGTATGACGTTAGTAACCAACAAAATTTTTTGGGCCTGCGATGAGGCCTGTATAACATTGACTACATACTCCAAACAATTTCAAAGTGAGATGTCTCCTAGTGTATGACGTTAGTAACAGAAGAATTTTTTTGGTGCTTGTCGATGAGGCCTGTATAACATTGACTACATGCCCCAAACAATTTAAAAGTGAGATGTCCCCTACTATATTACGTTAGTAACAGAAGAATTTGTTGGGGCCTGTCGATGTGGCCTGTATAACACTGACTATATGCTCCAAAGAATTTCAAAGTGAGATGTCACTGTTGTGAATATGCTGGAGGCGGCTTCTGAGCTGGGACTCCCTCCGGTCGTTGCTGAGGGTAATGAACTGATTACCGAATGGCCTTCAGCTGGTGCTGAAAGGTAGGATATAAGTGGCCTGAGTTCCCAGCAGCCTTGCCAGTTATCAAAATTGTTCCTGCTGGTCTTGCTTGAAGCACTGCTAGTTTTTTGCTCTCCTTCAGGTAAGTGTTTGCTGTTTTTTTTTTCCTTTGTTTGATTTTCTCTGCTGGTTTGCTGCTTGCAGTGGACTGCAGCCTGTCCCCTTTTGGGGGTCTGGTGCTGCAATTGTGCTCCGTTTGTGTCTGCACTTTTGCTTTGCTCCTTTGTTACTTTTTATTTGCTGTATAGCGTTTTGTTACACCAGAGATCTGATTTAGGTGGATGAGATCGTGTGATCTCAGGTTTTTTGGCAATCAGAAGTGTTGGTATTTTTGTTAGGGGTTTTTTTTGGATTGCAGTCAGAATTCTTTCCTGTACTTTTCTGTCTAGACAGATTGGGCCCCAGCGTTTGCTCATTCTATTTTCTGTCTGTGTCCGTGCTTTCTTCTTGTCTAACCGCCATTATATGTTTGGGGGCTTCCTATTTTCTTTGGGGATCTGCTCCAGGGCAGATAGCTTTCATCTTTCTGCCTTTAGGTGTAGTTATCTCTCAGGCTGTGATTAGGCATCTAGGATCACCGTAGGAACGCTCCATGGCTACTTCTAGTTGTGTGGTTAGTTCAGGTAACTGCAATCCAATAGGTTCCAGACTCTCTGGTGTATTACCGCTTTTGCTATTTTTTGCTATTTCTCCTCAGTTACCGAAACATAACAGTATAACCGGCCCAAAAATTGAAAATTGTATGGTACTCACAGAAGGGGAAAATAGTAATAAGAAAACTCTGTTTGTTGCATTTTTTTTCCCCTCTTTTCTCTGGGTGCTGAGGAGGAATTTTTTTTTTCTCTCTCAATGGAGTTTGCACAGTTGTCTGGCCGTGTGGATCAGCTTGCCACTGAGGTTCGGAGTATTGCTACCTGTCTTGCTGGGTTACCAGTTGTGGAACCAAGGATCCCCATTCCAGATTTGTTTTTGGGGATCAATCTAAATTTCTGAATTTCAAAAATAACTGTAAGTTGTTTTTTGCCTTAAAGCCTAAGTCCTCAGGGAACGCGGCACAGCAGGTTCAAATTGTCATCTCCCAGCTGCGCAGCGACCCTCTGGATTGGGCTTTTCCCTGACACCTGGGGATCCTGTTTTGAATGATATTGATGTATTTTTTCATGCTCTGGGGTTATTGTACGATGAACCTAATGTCACTGATCAAGCTGAAAAGATCTTGTTGGTATTATATCAGGGTCTTGAAGACGCTGAGTTGTACTGTCAGAAATTTCGAAAGTGGGCAGTCCTGACAAAATGGAATGATTATGCTTTGGCACGTTATTGTGGGACTCCCTGTTCCCTCTGGTCTCAATGATTCTATGTCTTTGGCTATTCAAATTGACAGACGTTTGCGTGAGCGCAGAGGTATGCGTGAGATAGTGTTGCCTTGTGAGCCAGCTCCTGAGCCCATGAAGTGTGATGGAGTGACTTCTGGGGCTCAGCGTCATGAGTTTCGTAAGCGCAATGGGTTATGTTTCTACTGTGGTGACGCTTTCCATGCTATTTCTGTCTGCCATAAGCGGGGAAGACGTTTTGCACGCTCAGTTGTCTTGGGTAGTGTTCAGACTAAATTTCTGTTGACTGTTACCCTGATTTGCTCCCTATCCACATTTTCCGCTCAGGCTTTTGTTGATTCAGAAGCAGCTATTAACCTGATGGATTTTGACTTTGCCAAACGTTGTGGGTTTCCTATGATATCCCTGTGGAAGTCTATTCCCCTACTGGGCATTGATTCTACCCCTTTGGCGGAGAATAAACCCCAGTTTTCTACTCAGGTGATAATGAGGTTTGAACCAGATCATCAGGAGAGTTGCAAATTTCTGGTGCTGCATAATCTGCATGACATTATTGTACTAGGTTTCCCTTGGTTACAGTCTCATAATCCTGTTTTGGATTGGAAATCTGTGTCTGTGACCAGTTGGGGCTGCCAATGTGTTAATACTGACACTCCTGTTTTTTCTGATTCTCCCCAGTCTCAGGATGTCCCTGACTTTTTGACTGATTTTTCTGATGTGTTTAGTGAAAGTAAATCTGCATCCTTGCCCCCTCACATGAGCTATGATTGCGCTATTGAATTAGTGCCTGGTGGTAAATTGCCTAAAGGTCGCCTTTTTAATTTATCTGTACCTGAACACGATGCTATGCGATCTTATATCAAGGAGTCATGGGAGAAGCGTCATATCAGACCATCCTCTTCACCCTTGGGCGCCGGTTTTTTCTTTGTGGCCAAAAAGGATGGTTCATTGAGGCCGTGTATTGATTATCGCCTCCTGAATAAGATCACTGTTAAATATCAATATCCGTTACCTTTGATTTCTGACCTATTTTCCAGAGTGAAAAGTGCTAGTTGGTTTGCCAAGCTTGACCTCAGGGGGGCGTATAACCTTATTTGCATTAAGCACGGGGATGAATGGAACACGGCGTTTAATACCCCAGAGGGGCATTTTGAGTACCTAGTGATGCCTTTTGGGCTTGCTAATACCCCTTCCGTCTTCCAATCCTTCATGAATGATATTTTCAGGGATTTTGTGGATAAATTTCTGATTGTTTATTTGGATGATATCTTGATTTTTTCCAATGACTGAGACTCTCATGTGAAACATGTTCGGACTGTGTTCCAGATTTTGAGAGAGAATGCACTGTATGTGAAGGGATCAAAGTGTCTTTTTGGTGTACAAAAGATCTCATTTCTGGGATTCATTTTGTCCCCGTCTGTTATTGAAATGGACCCGGTCAAGGTTCAGGCCATCTGTGATAGGGTTGAACCTACTTCATTGAAGGCTCTTCAGAGATTGTTGGGTTTTGTCAATTTTTATCGTAAATTTATTGGTAATTTCTCTGGTATTGTTAAACCATTGACTGATTTGACCAAAAAGGTTTCCGATGTGGTGAATTGGCCTCCTGAGGCAGTTTCTGCGTTTCAGGAACTTAAGCAGAGATTCATTTCTGCTACTGTTCTACGGCAGCCTGATGTTTCTCTGCCATTTCAGGTGGAGGTTGATGCCTCTGAGATTGGGGCTGGTGCCGTTTTGTCCCAGAGGGATCCAGAGACCTCTAAGAGTAACCCTTGTGCCTTTTTCTCTCAAAAATTTTCTCCAACTGAACGCAATTATGACGTGGGTAATCAGGAGTTATTGGCCATGAAGTGGGCCTTTGAAGAGTGGGGACATTGGCTGGAAGGAGCCAAACATCAGGTGGTGGTCCTCACGGACCATAAGAACCTGGTTTATCTCGAATCAGCCAAGCAACTTAATCCTAGACAGGCCAGGTGGGCCTTGTTTATCACACATTTTAATTTTGTAGTTTCTTTTCTTCCTGGCACTAAGAATGTCAAGGCGGATGCCCTCTCGAGGAGTTTCTTTGCAGATTCTCCTGAGTTATCTGATCCTGCTGTTATTTTGAAAGAGGGTGTGGTTCTTTCCGTCATTTCGTCCAATTTGAGACTGGCTCTGGAAGGGTGTCAGGAGGATAAACCTGAGCTCTGCCCTGTTGGGAAGTAGTTTGTTCCAGACCAGTGGAAAAAGAGTGTGATGTCTGAGATTCATTGTTCCGCGTTGGCTGGTCATCCTTGGATTTTTGGTACCAGAGACTTAGTGAGTCGCTCCTTTTGGTGGCCTACTTTATCTCGTGACGTCAGGGAATTTGTGCAGTCCTGTGGGACTTGCTCTCGTTCCAAGCCTTGCTCTCGTTCTAGTGGTTTGTTAATGCCATTACCTGTACCCAAGAGGCCATGGACCCATATTTCTATGGATTTTATTTCTGACCTTCCTGTCTCTCAGAGAATGAACGTTATCTGGGTAATCTGTGATAGGTTTTCCAAGATGATACATCTTGTGCCATTACCTAAGTTGCCTTCCTCTTTCCGAGTTGATGCCTTTGTTCTTTCAGCATGTGGTTCGGTTACATGGCATTCCGGAGAACATTGTGTCTGACAGAGGAGTCCAGTTTGTTTTCCAGATTTTGGAGGACATTTTGTTCTAAACTTGGTGTTCAGTTGTCTTTCTCCTCTGCATTTCACCCTCAGACCAATGGACAAACCGAGAGAACAAACCAGACCTTGGAGACTTATTTGAGATGTTTTGTGTCTGCTTATCAAGATGACTGGGTCTCTTTTTTGCCTTTGGCTGAGTTTGCTCTTAATAATAGAGCTAGCTCTGCCACCTTGATGTCTCCATTTTTCTGCAATTCCGGGTTTCACCCTCGATTTTCTTCAGGACAGGCGGAGGCTTCTGTCTGTCGGGGGGTTGACTATATTGTGCAGCGTATGCAGCAGATTTGGGACCAGGTAGTGGAGAGGTTATCTCTCTCTCAGGAGAAGGCCCAGCGGTTTGCCAACTGGTTTAGAACTGACGGTCCTCGTTTTAAAGTGGGGGACTTGGTTTGGTTATCCTCAAGGAATATCCCTATGAAGGTTGCATCTCCAAAATTTAAGCCAAGGTTCATTGGACATTATAAGATCATGGAAATTATTAATCCGGTTTCCTTCCGTTTGCGTCTTCCAGGGACATTTAAGATCCATAACGTGTTCCACAAGTCCTTATTGAAGAGGTTTGTCAAACCAGTGGTTCCTATGGCTGCGCCTCCCGACCCCGTTTTGGTTGAAGGCAATTTGGAGTATGTGGTTGAGAAGATATTGGATTCTCTTTTTGCTAGACGGAAACTCCAGTATTTGGTTAAGTGGAGAGGTTATGGTCAGGAGGACAATTCTTGGGTGTTTGCTTCGGACATCCATGCTGGGAGACTGATCCGTGCCTATCATTGAGCTCATCCTGATCGGCCTGGTTGCGCAGGTGAGGGTTCGGTGACCCCTCCTCAAGGGGGGGTACTGTTGTGAATATGCTGGAGGCGGCTTCTGAGCTGGGACTCCCTCCGGTCGTTGCTGAGGGTAATGAACTGATTACCGAATGGCCTTCAGCTGGCGCTGAATGATAGGATATAAGTGGCCTGAGTTCCCAGCAGCCTTGCCGGTTATCAATTGTTCCTGCTGGTCTTGCTTGAAGCACTGCTAGTTTCCTGCTCTCCTTCAGATAAGTGTTTGCTGTTTTTTTTCCCTTTGTTTTATTTTCTCGGCTGGTTTGCTGCTTGCAGTGGACTGCAGCCTGTCCCCTTTTGGGGGTCTGGCGCTGCAATTGTGCTCCATTTGTGTCTGCACTTTTGCTTTGCTCCTTTGTTACTTTTTATTTGCTGTATAGCGTTTTGTTACACCAGAGATCTGATTTAGGTGGATGAGATCGTGTGATCTCAGGTTTTTTGGCAATCAGAAGTGTTGGTATTTTTGTTAGGGTTTTTTTTTTGGATTGCAGTCAGAATTCTTTCCTGTACTTTTCTGTCGAGACAGATTGGGCCCCAGCGTTTGCTCATTCTATTTTCTGTGTCCATGCTTTCTTCTTGTCTAACCGCCATTATATGTTTAGGGGCTTCCTATTTTCTTTGGGGATCTGCTCCGGGCAGATAGCTTTCATCTTTCTGCCTTTAGGTGTAGTTATCTCTCAGGCTGTGATCAGGCATCTAGGATCACCATAGGAACGCTCCACGGCTACTTCTAGTTGTGTGGTTAGTTCAGGTTACTGCAATCCAATAGGTTCCAGCCTCTCTGGTGTATTACCGCATTTGCTATTTCTCCTCAGTTACCGAAACATAACAGTATAACCGGCCCAAAAACTGAAAATTGCATGGTACTCACAGAAGGGGAAAATAGTAATAAAAAAACTCTGTTTGTTTCCTTTTTTTCCCCCTCTTTTCTCTGGGTGCTGAGGAGGAATTTTTTTTTCTCTCTCAATGGAGTTTGCTTCGGACATCCATGCTGGGAGACTGATCCGTGCCTATCATCGAGCTCATCCTGATCGGCCTGGTTGCGCAGGTGAGGGTTCGGTGACCCCTCCTCAAGGGGGGGGTACTGTTGTGAATATGCTACAGGCGGCTTCTGAGCTGGGACTCCCTCCGGTCGTTGCTGAGGGTAATGAACTGATTACCGAATGGCCTTCAGCTGGCGCTGAATGGTAGGATATAAGTGGCCTGAGTTCCCAGCAGTCTTGCCAGTTATCAATTGTTCCTGCTGGTCTTGCTTGAAGCACTGCTAGTTTCCTGCTCTCCTTCAGATAAGTGTTTGCTGTTTTTTTTTCCTTTGTTTTATTTTCTCGGCTGGTTTGCTGCTTGCAGTGGACTGCAGCCTGTCCCCTTTTGGGGGTTTGGCGCTGCAATTGTGCTCCGTTTGTGTCTGCACTTTTGCTTTGCTCCTTTGTTACTTTTTATTTGCTGTATAGCGTTTTGTTACACCAGAGATCTGATTTAGGTGGATGAGATCGTGTGATCTCAGGTTTTTTGGCAATCAGAAGTGTTGGTATTTTTGTTAGGGTTTTTTTTTGGATTGCAGTCAGAATTCTTTCCTGTACTTTTCTGTCTAGACAGATTGGGCCCCAGCGTTTGCTCATTCTATTTTCTGTCTGTGTCCGTGCTTTCTTCTTGTCTAACCGCCATTATATGTTTGGGGGCTTCCTATTTTCTTTGGGGATCTGCTCCAGGGCAGATAGCTTTCATCTTTCTGCCTTTAGGTGTAGTTATCTCTCAGGCTGCGCGAGGCATCTAGGATCACCGTAGGAACGCTCCACGGCTACTTCTAGTTGTGTGGTTAGTTCAGGTTACTGCAATCCAAAATGTTCCAGCCTCTCTGGTGTATTACCGCTTTTGCTATTTTTTGCTATTTCTCCTCAGTTACTGAAACATAACATGTCCCTTACTGTATGACGTTAGTAACAGAAGAATTTTTTGGGGGCCTGTCGATGAGCCTTGTATAACATTGACTACATACTCCAAATAAATTCTAAGTGAGATGTCCCCTACTGTATTACATTAATAACAGAAGAAAGAATTGTTTAAGTGTGGATGAGGGCTATATGACAAAGAAGATATACTCCAAACAATTTCAAAGTGAGATGTCCCCAACTGTATGACATTAGTAACAGAAGAATTTTTTGGGGCCTGTTGATGAAGCCTGTATAACATTGACTAGATTCTCAAAACAATTTGAAACTGAGATCTCCCCTTCTGTATCATGTTAGTAACATAAACAAAATTATTTTTAGCGTGGATCAGGCCTGTATAATCTAGAAGATTGTCCGTGGCATTGGAACACCCTCTTTCCTGCAGTTGCTACTGGTAAGGTTCAGGTTTGCCTGAGAAATATGGCCGACGTGTCATTATATGAACTGATCAGGAAAAGGGGCATGATGCTGGCAGGAATGCGAACGTACATCAGAATCAATAATAGGGCAGCAATGAGTGGTATGAGATTCAGGATCCAGCCTAAAACGATTAGTCTTTTGCCCAAAACAAATAATCAGAGAGCGTTTGATGCTCATCAGAACATAGATGTAACAGATTTGCATCTCAAGCTAGGCATAAAAGATGCCCATGAGAAATTGGATTCCAAAGATGCACACAATCTAGAAGATAGGCTCAAAACAAAATTACAACATGGAATATGGTGGGCTGTATCACATTTTACAACAGAAAAAATATATTTTTTAATGTGCATGAGCTATGCACACTGTGTAATTTCACCGCCACTGAATAACAAGGTGAGGTATGTCATGGTAAATCACGCTAGCAACTGCATCTAAAAAATATTTCTTCATGCACAACAGCTCAAATCACAGAACAATGTCACCACAGCACTAAATTGCAAAGTGGGATATGGCATGCTGTTTCATATTTAGCCAGTGAAAAAATAAGATTTAGAACGCTATACTCATGCATGGAGCACAAGAGAAGCAGTCACAACAAACTTGTATGACATGTGCTCTGCTGTCTTTGTCTCTCGACTTCAGTAATGGCAAAAAAAAGAATTGCTGGAAGTTCAATTTCACAGCCACACAGGACACTACCTAGCTAAACTATCTGAGTAAGAAACAAAAGCCTAGCTAACTACCTAAAATCTATCTGTTAACACTGCCAGCATCAGGGGCAGCCTCTCTGCGCTGTTACAGTGTCAACATGGTGCTAAAAAAAGATGTCCACGCTTTATATGGAGAGGGACAAGTGATTTCAGCAGCCAATGACACAAGCTGTTGTGTCAGGTCATTGTGGATGTTTCCTGCGCCCTGATTGTCTAGCCGCAATGTGCACACATAAAATTAGGAAAAAAATACTGTTTAGGGCTCATACTCACTGGAGACAAAAACGGACGATTGCAAGCCGATAAAAAATTCGATTGCAATCGGACCAATGTTATTCAATAAGGGACTTCTCATTTGCGATTTTTTTCTCAGCTGAAATCGGTCTGAGAAAAAAATCGCAGCATGCTGCGATTTGCAGCGATTTTGGCATGATAATCGCTAATGCAAGTCAATGGATGCGATAAAAAAATCGGACAGCACTCGCACGATTTATACGCACCAGTGTCCTTTGAAAAGCCGGCAAATCATCCCCGGCTACTGTAAAATCACACTGACAGCTCACAAAACACTACATATATACACATATAATACATATATATATATATATACATGTCATTGTGACACATATATATATATATATATAGTTCATGCAGTTCTGCATACTATAATAGCCGTTAATTCAATTGCCAGCTTTTGTGAAATTACAGACCCGACATGAAATGACACATGGTTTACAAACAGTTAACCATGTCATTTCATGTAGTTTGATATATGGTTTTCACTAACAATTACATGAGTGGCTGTGTGCAAAATTTCACACATGTAGGGGTTAATTAAAGGTATAAATTCGTTGTAAAAAAAATTGTGGGCTCCCGCTGTATTTTCTCAGCCAGACAGACAAAGCCAGCGAGTGGGGGCAGATAATAATAGCCGAGGGAGGGTGCATTTATTTTGTGCACCCCCTGGCTACTAACATCTGCCCCCAGCCACCCCAGAAAAGGCAAATCTATAATTAGATGTGCCCTTTCTGGCACTTTGCCGGTCTATTCCCATTGCCCTGTAGCGGTGGCGAATGGGTTAATAATGGGTTAAAGCCACCTTGCTATTGAAAGGTGACTTTAAGCCAGGTTAATAATTGAGAGCTGTCAACTAGACAACTATCAATTATTAATCCTATTTAGTGTTGAGCGATACTGCTTGATATCTTAAAATATCGGATCGGAACGGCATCACCGATATCACTAAATATCGGCGATATCCGATTCCGATACCGGAAGTCCCATGTAAGTCTATGGGAACAAAATATCGCAACTAAAAAAACACTTTCTTTCCTTGTACACACAAAATATACACACTTATAATACAATATTATATATATATATATATATATATATATAACATGTCATTGTGACATATATATACATATATGTATAGTTTATTCACTTCTACATAGTAAAATAGCCTCTGATTCAATTGCCGGGTAAAGCCGGCATTTGTGAAAAGACAGAAGCACCCAAGGGTCCAGTCGCCACAGAGATGTTGCATCGCACCCAGCGGTGTGACAACTTACTCTCAGGTAAGGAGGAAACACCCCATTGACTCCAACCACTGCATTCAACAGTACACTATGCCAGCTGAGTGTAGGCGGATCCAATGGGATGGTCTAGCTCAGGCTGGTTAGAACAGAGTGTAGCTAGTTGGATGGGAGGGGTTGAGGCAGCCTTATGCTGCATGTCTTTGTAGTAAGAATTGTTTCCTTTCCTGCTTTCTTACTACGTCGCATACTCCACTCTGCTACATCACTCTGCACCATTGCTCTATCTCACATCTATCTGCCCTGGAAGGATACCGTCTTACCTGTAGAAGACTTATCACCTAGCTGCACTACACCATCCCTGCCAGAGGACCTGCACAGCAGCGCTGGTCACCCTGACCAGGTACTACAGGTGGCGTCACGACAAACTACACAATCATTCTATCATCCCCTGGAAATATCCCACATTCCAGTGAGCGACCAGGGCACGGACATAGCTGTGCTAACCGTCACATCCCCCATAGAAGTCGACGGGCTTGGTGCCGAGTACCCCCAAAACCTGTGGCTCTGTGCGACTCAACTTTGGCGTCACGAACAGGATTCAGAAGCTCGCTATAAGCGAGTCCTGTGTGCCTTAATTGAACTGTTTTTTTGCTTGAGAATTGCAAAGATCATCATAGACTGTATTTGCCATTTTTCCGTCATATCTGCGCCACGAGGCACAGGTGAAGAATAAGGGCGTGCTCTCGTGGGCGTATACTCACTCCGTGGCGCGAAAACGATGTCCGCACACTCTAAATGTTACTGCAATGTAAGATCGTGCCCCACAGCTCTGGAGTTCCGCCTCCTCATCCTCCTCAGTGGGCGGAAACGAACGCGAAGGTCCCACCTCCCTACAAAAGATGGCGCCTCTCCTGATGCTAATGACACATGTGACTTGGCAGAGATAGCGAATGGACGTGAGCAGAAGTGGGAAGGGATGGAGGAGTCAGATCTCTCCCCCCACGGAAGCGACCCGATCGCCACGGAGCCACCGTTTGGCACCCGGCCTGGAAACCCTCCTACGCTGGAAGAAGCGGAGGATACCCTGAGAGACCTGGCCCGGCACCGGGAGGAGGTCGCCAGGATGGAAGCGAGCTGGCGGGCCCTAAAACTACAATTGGAGCGGCGCCAATCCCTCTTACCCCCTGAAGTGTCTGTACCGGAAGGTGAGGCACCCGTTCCAGTAGAGGAGGCCGTGCGGGCATCCCAGCCCTTGCAATCTGAACTGGTTGCCAGTATCTCAGTGGAGGCACCCGTTCCAGTAGAGGAGGCCGTGAGGGCATCCCAGCCCTTGCAATCTGAACCGGTTGCCAGTATCTCAGTGGAGGCACCCGTTCCAGTAGAGGAGGCCGTGCGGGCATCCCAGCCCTTGCAATCTGAACCGGTTGCCAGTATCACAGTGGAGGCACCCGTTCCTGCTGAAAACGCCGCACCAGCACCCCAGATCCCGCTGTCTGCCCCGTTGCTGAGGCAGAAGAAGCGACACCCGTCCTCATGGAGGAGGCCGCGCAGGCACCAGAGCTCTACCTGCCTGTACCGGAGCCCCGACCGTCATCTGTTCCAGAGCCGGCTGCTTCCGCCACAGGTGAACGGCGCCAGGACTGGCAGGCGCCAGGAGAGCTGCCGCAAACCGGACATCGTAAGCTGGCGTTTGATGTTGGAGACATGGAGCTGCTGGTGGAGGAGAATTACAACCGGCGTCAGGAGGAAGAGTGGAGACGTCGGGAGCGGGAAGCAGAGCGACAAAGGGAGCAGCGAGAATCCCAAAAGCTTCGGCAACGTCACCTGAAGAAGGACCTGGCAGAGAAGGCACGTATGAGAAAGGATAAAAGTACGGTGAGGGAGCCGCGGCGTAAGGGTGCAGTACGGAACTTTAAGTTAAAAGGTGGTTGGGGCTTCATCCAGGAGCCTGGACTTTATTTAGAAGTTTTTGTAACCCGGCGGGACGTGGAGGCTCACCTCCCAGAAGGACACCCGGGGAGGGACCTGTTGCCAGGAGACTTGGTGACTTACACCCGACACTGGGGTTACAATGAATGGTACGCCCTAAATGTTACCAGGTGCGACCCCTACTCCCCAGAGTGTCAGGAAACTGACAGACCCTACGAGCCTTCAGCCTCCCCCAACCAGGCCTCTGCACAAGTGCCCACCCCACGCCGTAAATCTCCCCAGTCTCCCTCAGTGGTCTCCTCAGCAGCCCCAGCTATGGACATGATAATGATAGCTGGCCCGTACCCGGCGCCTGTTAGGCCCCCTGGGGTTCGTACAGTCCGGGACATAGGGTTCCAGACCCGGAGGGAGACGAAAGAGGTGGCCACACAGACCCAGATAGCGGGTCACGACGTCACTGTACAGGCCACACGACGTCATCAGGTCTGGGTGGACCCTCCTGTCACGGATGTTTGGCAAGCTCCAGAACAGTACCAGGTGGTACCTGTAAGAGGCCAGCCAAAGAAGTCTAAATAACCCGGACAGGGTCTCTGTATGTAAATAGTTAAATTATTGATGTACCCGGACGGGTGAATGTTCATAAAAAGAAGTTTATTGTTGCCTTAATATACCCAGGTTGGGTAATGGTTTGATGTACCTGGACGGGTGAATGTTCAGAAGAACAAGTTTATTGTTGCCTTAACCCCTTCACCCCCAAGGGTGGTTTGCACGTTAATGACCGGGCCAATTTTTACAATTCTGACCACTGTCTCTTTATGAGGTTATAACTCTGGAACGCTTCAACGGATCTTCGCGATTCTGAGATTGTTTTCTCGTGACATATTGTACTTCATGATAGTGGTAAAATTTCTTCCATATAACTTGCATTTATTTATGAAAAAAACGCAAATATGGCAAAAATTTTGAAAATTTTGCAATTTTCAAACTTTGAATTTTTATTCCCTTAAAACAGAGAAATATGTCACACAAAATAGTTAAGAAATAACATTTCCCACATGTCTACTTTACATCAGCACAATTTTGGAAGCAAAATTTTTTTTTGTTAGGAAATTATAAGGGTTAAAAGTTGACCAGCGATTTCTCATTTTTACAACAAAATTTACAAAGCCATTTTTTTTCGGGACCACATCATATTTGAAGTCACTTTGAGGGGTCTATATAGCAGAAAATACCCAAAAGTGACACCATTCTAAAAACTACACCCCTCAAGGTACTCAAAACCACATTCAAGAAGTTTATTAACCCTTCAGGTGCTTCACAGGAGCTGAAGCAACGTGGAAGGAAAAAATTAACATTTTACTTTTTAGTCACAAAAATGATCTTTTACAAACATTTTTTTTATTTTCACAAGGGAAAAAGGAGAAAAAGGACTGATAAAGTTGTTGTGCAATTTCTCCTGAGTACGCCGATACCCCATATGTGAGGGAAAACCACTGTTTGGGCACACGGCAGAGCTCGGAATGGAAGGAGCGCAGTTTGACTTTTCCAAACCAAAATTGGCTGGAATTGAGAACAGACGCCATGTCGCGTTTGGAGAGGCCCCGATGTGCCTAAACAGTGGAAACCCCCCACATGTGACCCCATTTTGGAAACTAGACCCCCTAAGGAACTTATCTAGATGTGTGGTGAGCAGTTTGAACCCTCAAGTGCTTCACGCAAGTTTGTAATGTAGAGCCGTGAAGAAAAAAAATCATATTTTTTCCACAAGCATGATGTTTTAGTCCCCAAATTTTTATTTTCCCAAGGGTAAGAGGAGAAATTGGAACCACAAAAGTTGTTGTCCAACTTGTCCTGAGTACGCTGATACCCCATATGTGGGGGGAACCACTGTTTGGGCGCACGGCAGGGCTTGAAAGGGAAGGAGCGCCGTTTGACTTTTCCAAACCAAAATTGGCTGGAATTGCGAACGGAAGCCATGTTCGCGTTTGGAGGGCCCCTGATGTGCCTAAACAGTGGAAACCCCCCACATGTGACCCCATTTTGGAAACTAGACCCCCTAAGGAACTTATCTAGATGTGTGGTGAGCACTTTGAACCCTCAAGTGCTTCACGCAAGTTTGTAATGTAGAGCCGTGAAGAAAAAAAATCATATTTTTTCCACAAACATGATGTTTTAGTCCCCAAATTTTTATTTTCCCAAGGGTAAGAGAGAAATTGGACCACAAAAGTTGTTGTCCAACATGTCCTGAGTACGCTGATACCCCATATGTGGGGGGGAACCACTGTTTGGGCGCACGGCAGGGCTTGAAAGGGAAGGAGCGCCGTTTGACTTTTCCAAACCAAAATTGGCTGGAATTGCGAACGGACGCCATGTTGCGTTTGGAGGGCCCCTGATGTGCCTAAACAGTGGAAACCCCCCACATGTGACCCCATTTTGGAAACTAGACCCCCTAAGGAACTTATCTAGATGTGTGGTGAGCACTTTGAACCCTCAAGTGCTTCACGCAAGTTTGTAATGTAGAGCCGTGAAGAAAAAAAAATCATATTTTTTCCACAACATGATGTTTTAGTCCCCAAATTTTTATTTTCCCAAGGGTAAGGGGAGAATTGGACCACAAAAGTTGTTGTCCAACATGTCCTGAGTACGCCGATACCCCATATGTGGGGGGGAACCACTGTTTGGGCGCACGGCAGGGCTTGAAAGGGAAGGAGCGCCGTTTGACTTTTCCAAACCAAATTGGCTGGAATTGCGAACGGACGCCATGTTGCGTTTGGAGGGCCCCTGATGTGCCTAAACAGTGGAAACCCCCCACATGTGACCCCATTTTGGAAACTAGACCCCCTAAGGAACTTATCTAGATGTGTGGTGAGCACTTTGAACCCTCAAGTGCTTCACGCAAGTTTGTAATGTAGAGCCGTGAAGAAAAAAATCATATTTTTTCCACAACATGATGTTTTAGTCCCCAAATTTTTATTTTCCCAAGGGTAAGAGGAGAAATTGGACCACAAAAGTTGTTGTCCAACATGTCCTGAGTACGCCGATACCCCATATGTGGGGGGAACCACTGTTTGGGCGCACGGCAGGGCTTGAAAGGGAAGGAGCGCCGTTTGACTTTTCCAAACCAAAATTGGCTGGAATTGCGAACGGACGCCATGTTGCGTTTGGAGGGCCCCTGATGTGCCTAAACAGTGGAAACCCCCCACATGTGACCCCATTTTGGAAACTAGACCCCCTAAGGAACTTATCTAGATGTGTGGTGAGCACTTTGAACCCTCAAGTGCTTCACGCAAGTTTGTAATGTAGAGCCGTGAAGAAAAAAAATCATATTTTTTCCACAAGCATGATGTTTTAGTCCCCAAATTTTTATTTTCCCAAGGGTAAGAGGAGAAATTGGACCACAAAAGTTGTTGTCCAACATGTCCTGAGTACGCTGATACCCCATATGTGGGGGGAACCACTGTTTGGGCGCACGGCAGGGCTTGAAAGGGAAGGAGCGCCGTTTGACTTTTCCAAACCAAAATTGGCTGGAATTGCGAACGGACGCCATGTTGCGTTTGGAGGGCCCCTGATGTGCCTAAACAGTGGAAACCCCCCACATGTGACCCCATTTTGGAAACTAGACCCCCTAAGGAACTTATCTAGATGTGTGGTGAGCACTTTGAACCCTCAAGTGCTTCACGCAAGTTTGTAATGTAGAGCCGTGAAGAAAAAAAATCATATTTTTTCCACAACATGATGTTTTAGTCCCCAAATTTTTATTTTCCCAAGGGTAAGAGGAGAAATTGGACCACAAAAGTTGTTGTCCAACATGTCCTGAGTACGCTGATACCCCATATGTGGGGGGAACCACTGTTTGGGCGCACGGCAGGGCTTGAAAGGGAAGGAGCGCCGTTTGACTTTTCCAAACCAAAATTGGCTGGAATTGCGAACGGACGCCATGTTGCGTTTGGAGGGCCCCTGATGTGCCTAAACAGTGGAAACCCCCCACATGTGACCCCATTTTGGAAACTAGACCCCCTAAGGAACTTATCTAGATGTGTGGTGAGCACTTTGAACCCTCAAGTGCTTCACGCAAGTTTGTAATGTAGAGCCGTGAAGAAAAAAAATCATATTTTTTTCCACAAGCATGATGTTTTAGTCCCCAATTTTTTATTTTCCCAAGGGTAAGAGGAGAAATTGGACCACCAAAAGTTGTTGTCCAACATGTCCTGAGTACGCTGATACCCCATATGTGGGGGGAACCACTGTTTGGGCGCACGGCAGGGCTTGAAAGGGAAGGAGCGCCGTTGACTTTTCCAAACCAAAATTGGCTGGAATTGCGAACGGACGCCATGTTCCGTTTGGAGGGCCCCTGATGTGCCTAAACAGTGGAAACCCCCCACATGTGACCCCATTTTGGAAACTAGACCCCCTAAGGAACTTATCTAGTGTGTGGTGAGCACTTTGAACCCCAAGTGTTTCACGAAGTTTTAATGTAGAGCGTGAAAAAAAAAATATATTTTTTTTCCACAAAATGATGTTTTAGTCCCCAATTTTTTATTTTCCCAAGGGTAAGAGGAGAAATTGGACCCAAAAGTGTTGTCCAAATGTCCTGAGTACGCTGATACCCCATATGTTGGGGGGAACCACTGTTTGGGCACACGGCAGGGCTGGAAGGGAAGGACGCGTTTGGAATTCCAACAATTGATGGAATTTGGCGACGGCGCCATGTTCGCGTTTGGCAGAGCCCCTGATGTGCCTAAACAGTGGAAACCCCCCACATGTGACCCCATTTTGGAAACTAGACCCCCTAAGGAACTTATCTAGTGTGTGGTGAGCACTTTGAACCCCAAGTGTTTCACTAACGTTTATAATGCCCTGGCGTGAAAAAAAAAATATTTTTTTTTTCCACAAAATGATGTTTTATGTCCCCAATTTTTTATTTTCCCAAGGGTAAGAGGAGAAATTGGACCCCAAAAGTGGTTGTCCAATTTGTCCTGAGTACGCTGATACCCCATATGTTGGGGGGATACACTGTTTGGGCACACGGCAGGGCTCGGAAGGGAAGCAGTGACGTTTTGGAATGCAGACTTTGATGGAATGGTCTGCGGGCGTCATGTTCCGTTAGCAGAGCCCCTGATGTGCCTAAACAGTGGAAACCCCCCACATGTGACCCCATTTTGGAAACTAGACCCCCTAAGGAACTTATCTAGGTGTGTGGTGAGCACTTTGAACCCCCAAGTGTTTCACTAACGTTTATAATGCCCTGGCGTGAAAAAAAAATATATTTTTTTTTCCACAAAAGTGATGTTTTTAGTCCCCAATTTTTTATTTTCCCAAGAGTAAGAGGAGAAATTGGACCCCAAAAGTGGTTGTCCAATTTGTCCTGAGTACGCTGATACCCCATATGTTGGGGGGATACACTGTTTGGGCACACGGCAGGGCTCGGAAGGGAAGCAGTGACGTTTTGGAATGCAGACTTTGATGGAATGGTCTGCGGGCGTCATGTTCCGTTAGCAGAGCCCCTGATGTGCCTAAACAGTGGAAACCCCCCACATGTGACCCCATTTTGGAAACTAGACCCCCTAAGGAACTTATATAGGTGTGTGGTGAGCACTTTGAACCCCCAAGTGTTTCACTAACGTTTATAATGCCCTGGCGTGAAAAAAAAATATATTTTTTTTTTCCACAAAAGTGATGTTTTAGTCCCCAATTTTTTATTTTCCCAAGAGTAAGAGGAGAAATTGGACCCCAAAAGTGGTTGTCCAATTTGTCCTGAGTACGCTGATACCCCATATGTTGGGGGGATACACTGTTTGGGCACACGGCAGGGCTCGGAAGGGAAGCAGTGACGTTTTGGAATGCAGACTTTGATGGAATGGTCTGCGGGCGTCATGTTCCGTTAGCAGAGCCCCTGATGTGCCTAAACAGTGGAAACCCCCCACATGTGACCCCATTTTGGAAACTAGACCCCCTAAGGAACTTATCTAGGTGTGTGATGAGCACTTTGAACCCCCAAGTGTTTCACTAAAGTTTATAATGCCCAGGTGTGAAAAAAAAAAATCCTACTTTTTACCTCACACAAATGATGTTTTAGTCCCCAATTTTTTATTTTCCCAAGGTTAAGAGGAGAAATTGGACACCAAAAGTTGTTGTTCAATTTGTCCTGAGTACACTGGTACCCCATATGTGGGAAAAAACTGTTCGGGCACAATTTGGGGCTCAGAAGGGAAATTGTGACGTTTTGGAAGCAGACTTTGATGGAATGGTCTGCGGGCGTCATGTTCCGTTTGCAGAGCCCCTGATGTGCCTAAACAGTAAAAAAAACCCACAAGTGACATAATTTTGGAAAGTAGACTCCCAAGGAACTTTTCTAAATGTGCCCCCCTTCTGGAACTAATCTTTCCTGTAAAGTAAATTAGTAGTGCATTGAGGTGTGGTACAATTTGAAACAATCCTTCATACACAGGCCAGGTTTTTCGGGGCAGGTGTCGCATTGGTAAGTGGTGTCCTTGCGTATTCCCCTTTTGTAACACACTCGGCACCTTTTTTGTGGCTTACCTTTTCTTCCAGTTGGCGGGACCACCCCCGGGAAATGCTGACCTGGTATGATACGAGCACCTTCAGTTCCGGAAGTACTGGGGCCCGCTGTTTCCTGAGCGCCAAACATCAGGGCCTTAACCACTACCTCCTGAAACTGAAGGTACGTCGTATCGCTGTTGCGTGCACATCGTGACAGCAGGAAAGCGTTGAGCATTGCCATTTGGACGATGTGCACGGACAGCTTCTTGTACCACACCTTGGCCTTTCTCAAAGCACTGTACGGTTGGAGGAGTTGATCAGAGAGATCAACACCCCCCATGTATTTATTGTACCCCAGTACACAGTCCGGTTTGCGGACCTGTGTAGAGGTACCCCGTACAGTGCTGAGGCGCTGCCATCACCATGTATGGTGGTCAAGAGAACGACATCCCTCTTGTCCTTGTACTTGACCACCAACAGGTGGTCGCTACATTGGGCTCTGCTCTCACCCTTTCTGAGCATCTGCCCAAGTAGCGTCTTCGGGAGGCCTCTCTGATTTTTGCGGACGGTACCACAGGCTGCGGTACCTCGCGCAGAGAGGGATTTGTAGAGTGGGATGCTGGAATAAAAGTTATCAGTGTAAAGGTGATAACCTTTATCCAGCAGTGGGTGCACCAAATCCCACACAATTTTCCCACTCACTCCCAGGACGGGGGGACACTCAGGGGGTACAATCCTGGTGTCCTTTCCTTCGTAAACTCTAAAGCTGTGTGTGTACCCTGAGGTACTCTCACACAGCTTGTAGAGTTTGATTCCGTACCTTGCCCTCTTGCTGGGCAGGTACTGGCGGAATGCGAGCCGTCCCTTAAAATGAACCAAGGACTCATCCACGCAGATGTCCCTTTGGGGCACGTACACTTCAGCAAACTTTTTGTTGAAGTGTTCGATGACCGGCCGAACTTTGAACAGGCGGTCAAAGTTGGGGTCATCTCGTGGGGGACACTGTGCATTATCATTATAATGCAGGAATTTGTGGATGGCCTCAAAACGCGTCCGAGCCATGACCATTCGGAACAGTGGAGTGTTGTATAAAATATCAACACTCCAATATTGCCGAATTTCTGGCTTCTTCAGGATCCCCATATGGAGGACCAGGCCCCAAAACTGCATCATTTCAACTGCGTCTACAGGAGACCAGTTGGAAAATGATGAACGGGGGTTTTGCGCCAAAAATTGCCGAGCGTACAAATTTGTTTGCTCCACCATGAGGTTAATTAAATCCTCAGAGAAAAAGACTTTGAAAAAGTCTATTTCTGTGAAGCCGGTGGAGTCAAACCTGATTCCTGATTCTGCCACAAAATCAGGAATCAGTGGCTCGTAATTTTCGGGGGCCGGGGTCCATACGGGGTCCGAAGAGGGGTGCGCTGGTTCATTTTCAGGGGCGGGCGCTGCCTCATGTTCTGTCCTGGGGCGTCTGCGTGGCGGTTCCGCAGGACCCGAGGAGGAAGATGAGGAGGAAGAAGAATCTTCATCTGAAAAATAAAGAAATGTGGGATCCTCTCCCTCGCTATCAGTGTCGGAGGCAAGGATAGCGTATGCCTCCTCCACTGAATAGCGCTGTTGGGATGAGCGTGACGGGCGGGACATTTTTTTTGTGAATGTGGTGCTTTGTGTGAACTTTATTTATAACTGTGTGTGTGTGTGGGGGGGGATAGTGATTGGTGTAAACTAAGCTGAAAAGAAAAAGCTAAAAGAAAAGAAAGCGAATAGGGAAAAAAAAGGCCTGTGAAAAAAAGTCTAAACCAGCAGGCACGAGCTCTGATAAGTGACCGGTGTCACTTATCAAAGTTCCGTGGCTGCTGGATGTGCGCACGGGAGTGACGGAAAGGGGGGTGAAAAAAAAACTGGCAGGCACGAGCTCTGATAAGTGACCGGTGTCACTTATCAAAGTTCCGCGGCTGCTGGATGTGCGCACGGGAGTGGCGGAAAGGGGGGTGAAAAAAAAAAAAAAAACTGGCAGGCACGAGCTCTGATAAGTGACCGCTGTCACTTATCAAAGTTCCGCGGCTGCTGGATGTGCGCACGGGAGTGGCGAAAGGGGGGTGAAAAAAAAAAACTGGCAGGCACGAGCTCTGATAAGTGACCGCTGTCACTTATCAAAGTTCCGCGGCTGCTGGATGTGCGCACGGGAGTGGCGGAAAGGGGGGTGAAAAAAAAAACTGGCAGGCACGAGCTCTGATAAGTGACCGCTGTCACTTATCAAAGTTCCGCGGCTGCTGGATGTGCGCACGGGAGTGGCGGAAAGGGAGATGAAAAAAAAACAAAAAAACAGCAGGAACGAGCTCTGATAAGTGACTGGTGTCACTTATCAAAGTTCCGCGGCTGCTGGATGTGCGCACGGGAGTGGCGGAAAAGTTGGTGGGAAAAAAAAAAAAAAAACAGCAGGAACGAGCTCTGATAAGTGACTGGTGTCACTTATCAAAGTTCCGTGGCTGCTAGATGTGCGCACGGGAGTGGCGGAAAAGTTGGTGAAAAAAAACAAAAAAAAAAAGCAGGAACGAGCTCTGATAAGTGACTGGTGTCACTTATCAAAGTTCCGTGGCTGCTGGATGTGCGCACGGGAGTGGCGGAAAAGTTGGTGAAAAAAAACAAAAAACGGCAGGAACGAGCTCTGATAAGTGACTGGTGTCACTTATCAAAGTTCCGTGGCTGCTGGATGTGCGCACGGGAGTGGCGGAAAGGGGGGGTGAAAAAAAAAACGGCAGGCACGAGCTCTGATAAGTGACCGCTGTCACTTATCAAAGTTTGCGGCTGCTGGATGTGCGCACGGAGGGGGTGGCGAAAGTGTTGATGGGTGAACTGCGTCACCAATCAACGCTCGGCGGCGCAAAGGGGGGGTAAAAAGAGGGGGAAAGGGAAGGGGGGAGGGGGGAATGGGGGGATTGGGGTGGATCGGGCAGGGATCGGGGCTCAAAAACTCACGTTTGTAGTCTTTTCTTTCTTTTCTCTTCTTTCTTCTCTCTTCTTTCTTCTCTCTTCTTTCTTCTCTCTTCAGCAGGAGTTGTGGTGTCACAGGCTACTGTGGCACCACAAGGCCCAGCACAGGAGGAGATCTGGCAGTGTGACCGCACAGCAGGAATCCTCAGCAAGTGTGAGGACCCCTGCAGTGCGGTCAGACAGGTCAGATCCAGTTTGCAGACAGGTCACAGAGCGGTCACATCGCTGCTGTGACCTGTCATTGGTGGGATCGATGATCACATCAATCCCACCAATCAAAGGAGACCCCTGCATTGCCGGTTGCTAGGCACCGGCCTAGTAATCGGAGCTCACAGCTCCGATTCCTAGGCAGGTCACCGGCAGGTCACCTAGCAGGGCACAGAGCGGTCACACCGCTGATGTGCCCTGTGATTGGCGCGATCGTCGATGACATCGATCGCGCCAATCAGCTCCTTCATGCCCTACAGGCCCTGGCCTAGGATCGGTGCTATTACTGCACCGATCCAGGCAGGTACAGGCAGGGCACAGCGCGGATATACCGCGGCTGTGCCCTGCGATTGGCGCGATCGATGTGATCGGCGATCGCGCCAATCCGGGGGGGGTCTGGACTTTCCTAGGCCCAGGCCTAGGATCGAGTACATCGGTACTCGATCCTAGCCTGCGATCTCACTGTTTTAGCCGCTCTGATTGGCTGAAACAGTGAGAAAGGCTGTGATTGGCTGTTCAGAATTCAACAGCCAATCACAGCGATCGGGAGGCCTGAGGGGGGAGGACGCAGCCCGGGATGCCGACGCCAACTTCCAAGAGGTAAGCTGGCGTCGGAATTTTAATGCGATCACCGCTACTTAAGTCGCGATGTCGCATTAAAGGGCATGACGTACTATCCCGTCCATGGTCAGAATGGCACGGGTTTTATGGACGGGATAGTACGTCTAATGTCAGAGAGGGGTTAATATACCCAGGTTGGGTAATGGTGTTTCACTGTAATGAAAATGTTGAACTTTGAAGCCATGAACTGTACTGGCTCACAAACTTTTCTGTAAATAGTTGGCACTTCGGTGCTCCATCTTGGTTTTACAAAAAACTTTACTGTGCACTATTTTCAACTACCTCAGAAACTAAAAACCCGTTTGGTGTGGCCGAAAGTGAGGTCTGCTCAAGGAAAGTCTTGCAGCCCACCCAAGACTACAGTTGGAGGTTTGGAGCGGGTCCTCCACAAGCACAAGTAAAGGACACTGTGAAGTTACCCCGGTGGGGTTGTAGTCCTAAGAAGTCTCCACGAACTTCGGCACTAATGCTATTTGCACTTTTGTTGAATATGTATTTATTAACACACGTGTATAACACATATCAAGGGTATGAACAGTAACAAAACATGTCACATAATATAAGCCATTTGCACTTTTGTAATTTATTATTAAAAATTTTATTATGCAACGTTTAACTTGAAGTGTTTCCTGCTTTCTTACTACGTCGCATAGTCCACTCTGCTACATCACTTTGCACCATTGCTCTATCTCACATCTATCTGCCCTGGAAGGATAGCGTGTTACCTGTAGAAGAATTTTCACCTACCTGCACTACACCATCCCTTCCAGAGGACCTGCACAGCAGCGCTGGACACCTGACCAGGTACTACAGGTGGCGTCACGACAAACTACACGAACATTCTATCATCCCCTGGAAATATCCCACATTCCAGTGATCGCCCAGGTCACGGACCGAGCTGTGCTACTCGTGACATCCCCCATAGAAGTCGACGTGATCGGTGCCGAGTACCACCAAAACCCCTGTCTCTGTGCGACTCAACTTCCCTCACTGTGCTGGCACTTTACATTTACAATGCCTCTGGGGTTTTTTTTTGGGGGGTGGGGAACATTCAGACTTTTGCTATGGGGCCCCATGATTTATATGTACGCCCCTGCTGCTGAGGCATGGTATTTAAGGCTGTTAAGGAGCCAATATCCATGGACCTTGCCAGCAGCGTCGGACTGGAGTACCTTGGGCCCACCAGAGAAAAATTATTCTTGGGGCCCACCATCATACTTTCCAACCTTTGAAGAAGGGAAAGAGGGACAAAGGCTGTGGCACGCTGTGCCTGCTGCAGCAAATTTTAGGCCATGCCACGTTGCACCACAGACTGTCCAGGAGTTGGTGGATGCTTTAGTCCAGGTGTGGGAGGAGATCCCTCACGAGACCATCCGTCGCGCTCATCAGGAGCATGGCCAGAAGTTGTAGGGAGGTCATACAGCATACCTCCCAAATTTGGAAGACAGGAAAGAGGACTAAAGACTGCGGCGCGTGTTGCACGCCGCTGAAAATTTTAGGCCACGCCCCGACAACACCCATTTCACAGCTAATCACACCCATATCCTCGCCCCAAGCGTAACCATTTAGCACTGCTGATCACACTGACTGGTAATGAGGGCACAGTGGCTGGTACTGAGGAAAAGAAAGAAAGAGCAGCGAGAGAGAAAGAACAAACAGAGAAAGAAAGAGAGGAAAGAAAGAAAAGAGAGAAAGAAAGAACAGAGAGAAAAAAGAACAGAGAGCGAGAAGGAAAGAACAGAGAGCGAGAAAGAAAGACTAGAGAGAGGCCATAGGCGTAGCTAGGGTTTTGGTTTAGTGGGGGCAAAACTTCTGAGTGGGCCCATCATCAGAGAACCTCAGCAAATGACTGCGCTGTTGGCCAAAATAATCTATATATAAAAAGACCAATATTGATATTACCGCCATATGGTCTGTGTTAAATAATACCAGTCCTACAGAACATATAATAGATTACAGCACAGGTACAGATAATGACTTACCGCTGATGTTCTTTCTAATGGAATTGTTCACTTTTCATGTCTTTTCCATCTGGCCCACACCGACATGACGACTTCTCCAGCCAGGACTCGACTGCACCCCCATTAAAAAAAAATTAAAAAAAAAACTCACCTCCCGGCTCCTGTGCTGCTCACTGTTCTCCCTCTCAGCGTCTGACAGCGGGCACCGGCAGGTGATGTTATTGCGCCCGCTGTCATACGCTGAGAGGGGGATTATGGGAGAGAAGGAGCGCTCGCTCCTTCTCTCTCCATGCGGTCAGCTTTATCGGCTGGATGCCGATACAGCTGACCCTCCGATGACGGGTGGGGGGCCCACTGCTGGCACCGGGCCCCCCCAACGCCAGTTCAGGCCCCATAGCTTCCGGGCGGCAGAGCAGGGAGAGCGATTCTCCCTGCTCTGCCGCAGAATGTAACTGTATTGTAGCTCCGGGTGGGCCCCCTCAGAGCGTGGGCGCCGGGGCCACCGCCCCCTCTACCCCGCGACCTATCCTTTCAAATCAGGGCCCACCACGCAAGAGCTGGGGCCCACCGTAGGTTTCTCCGGTGTCCCGGTGCCTCAGTCCGACCCTGCTTGCCAGCCTGATAATACCAGGCCACAGCAGTCTGCATTGTTGTGAATGGGTTTGAGATGAGTTCTGAGCAGAGGCTCCCTCTGGTGGTTACAAGCGGTGCTAGTGAAGATTGTGAGGACTGGGAATCAGGTGTTACTGACTGGTCTTATATAAGGGAGTCATTTTCCCATCAGGGTTGCCGGTGATCAATTGTTCTGGTCTGAATCCTTCATTCCAGTTTCCCTTGTAGCCTGCTGTGTCGTGTCTGCTTCTCCTGCTAACAGATAAGACTTTTTCTGCTTTTGTGTTTGTGCTATATTTTTGCATTTTGTCCTGCACTTCTTTGGGGGCCTTCAGGGTCCCCTCCGGGGGCTTCTGCCCTCTCAGTTTAGTTCAGCCACTGAGTTTTGTTTTTTTTGCTTTTTCCAGTTTTTTCAGTGGCTGCTGTTTTGATTTTGTTTCACCAGAGAACTAATTTAGGTGGTAGAGGTCGTGTGATCTCAGGTGATTTTGAAATTAGTAGAGTTGGTGCTTTTCAGGGTTTTCTGGGATTGCAGTAAGTACCCTTCCTATCCTTTTCTATTTAGATAGTTTGGGCCCCAGCGTTTGCTCATACTATTTTCTTTCTGTGTCAGTATTTCCTCTTGTCTAACCGCCATTACATGTTTGGGGGCTTTCTATTATCTTTGGGGTTCTGCTCCGGGGCAGATAGCTTTCCTATTTCTATCTTTAGGTGTAGTTAGTTTCTCAGGCTGTGACGAGGCGTCTAGGACCAATGTAGGAACGCTCCACGGCTGCCTCTAGTTGTGGTGGTTAGTCAGGGTACTGCAATCTCATAGATTCCAACTGCTCTGGTGTATTGCCTTTTTTACCTGCACTCCTCAGCTACCGAAACATAACAGTATCACCGGCCTAAAAATTTAAAATTGTATGGTACTCACAGAAGGGAAAAAATATTGTGAAAGAAAAAAGGTTGTCAGAGTTGTCAGAGATATTTTTCTGTTTGTTGCATTTTTTTTTTTTTTTTCCTCTGTATCTCTGGGTGCTGGGGAGGATCTTTTCTCCCAATGGAGTTTGCACAGTTGTCTGGCCATGTGGATCAGCTTGCCACTGAGGTTCGGAGTATTGCTATCTATCTTGCTGGGTTGCCTGTTGTGGAACCTAGGATTCCCATGCCAGATTTGTTTTTAGGGGATCGAGCTAAGTTTCAGAATTTCAAAAATAATTGTAAATTGTTTTTTGCCTTAAAATCTAAGTCCTCAGGAAACGCAGCGCAGCAGGTTCAAATTATCATCTCTCTCCTGCGCGGCGATCCTCAGGATTGGGCTTTTTCCCTGATACCTGGGGATCCTGTTTTGAGTGATGTTGATGCGTTTTTTCAGGCTTTGGGGTTATTGTACGATGAGCCTAATGTCACTGATCAAGCTGAAAAAGCCTTGTTGGCATTAAATCAGGGGCTTGATGACGCTGAGTTATACTGTCAGAGATTCCGTAGGTGGGCAGTCCTGACCAAATGGAATGACGACGCTTTGGCGGCCCTTTTCCGGAAGGGTCTGTCAGATAATGTAAAGGATGTTATGGTGGGATTCCCTGTCCCCTCTGGTCTCAATGATTCTATGTCATTAGCGATTCAAATTGACAGACGTTTGCGTGAGCGGAGAAGTATGCATGGAATGGTGTTGCCTTGTGAGCCAGCTTCTGAACCCATGCAGTGTGATAGAGTGGTGTCTGGGGCACAGCGTCATGAGTTTCGAAAGCGCAATGGGTTATGTTTCTACTGTGGTGATGCCTCTCATGCTATTTCAGTCTGCCCTAAGCGGGGAAGACGTTTTGCACGCTCAGTTGTCTTGGGTAGTGTTCAGACTAAGTTTTTATTAACTGTCACTCTGATATGCTCTCTGTCCTCATTTTCTGCTCAGGCTTTCGTTGATTCTGGAGCAGCTATTAACCTGATGGATTATGATTTTGCTAAACGTTGTGGGTTTCCCTTGATACCCCTACAGAAGTCTATTCCCCTACTGGGGATCGATTCTACCCCTTTGGCTGAGAATAAACCCAGTTTTCTACTCAGGTGATAATGAGGGTTGAACCTGATCACCAGGAGTGCTGCAAATTTTTGGTTCTATATAATCTGCATGACATTATCGTGCTGGGTTTCCCTTGGTTACAGTCTCATAATCCTGTTTTGGATTGGAAATCTGTGTCTGTAACCAGTTGGGGCTGCCAATGTGTTAATACCAACACTCCTGTTTTTTCTGCCTCCCCCCAGGCTCAGGATGTTCCTGACTTTTTGTTTGATTTTTCTGATGTGTTTAGCGAAAGTAAATCTGCATCCTTGCCTCCCCATAGGAGCTATGACTGCGCTATTGAATTAGTGCCGGGTAGTAAATTCCCTAAAGGTCGCCTTTTTAACTTGTCTGTACCTGAACATGACGCTATGCGGTCTTATATCAAGGAATCATTGGAGAAGGGTCATATCAGACCATCCTCTTCACCCTTAGGTGCCGGTTTTTTCTTTGTGGCCAAAAAAGATGGTTCATTAAGGCCGTGTATTGATTATCGTCTCTTGAACAATATTACTGTGAAATATCAATACCCGTTACCCTTGATTTCTGACCTGTTTTCCAGGGTGAAAAACGCTACTTGGTTTACCAAGCTTGACCTCAGGGGGGCGTATAACCTTATTCGCATTAAGCACGGGGATGAATGGAAGACGGCATTCAATACCCCTGAAGGGCATTTTGAGTACCTAGTGATGCCCTTTGGGCTCACTAATGCTCCTTCCGTCTTCCAGTCCTTCATGAATGACATTTTCAGGGATTTTGTGGACAAATTTCTGATTGTTTATTTGGATGATATCTTGATTTTTTCTAATGACTGGGACTCTCATGTGAAACATGTTCGAACTGTATTCCAGATTTTGAGAGAGAATGCTCTGTATGTGAAGGGATCAAAGTGTCTTTTTGGCGTACAGAGGATCTCATTTCTGGGATTCATTTTGTCCCCATCTGTTATTGAAATGGACCCGGTCAAGGTTCAGGCCATCTGTGATTGGGTCCAACCTACTTCATTAAAGGCTCTTCAGAGATTTTTGGGTTTTGCCAATTTTTATCGTAAATTTATTGGTAATTTCTCGGTTATTGTTAAACCATTAACTGATTTGACCAGAAATGGTTCTGATGTGGTGAATTGGCCTCCTGAGGCAGTCTCTGCATTTCAGGAACTTAAGCAGAGATTCACTTCTGCTCCGGTTCTACGGCAGCCTGATGTTTCTCTGCCATTTCAGGTGGAGGTTGATGCCTCTGAAATTGGGGCAGGTGCCGTTTTGTCCCAAAAAGATCCAGAGACCTCTAAAAGTAACCCTTGTGCCTTTTTCTCTCGAAAATTTTCTCCTACTGAACGTAATTATGACGTGGGTAATCGGGAGTTATTGGCCATGAAGTGGGCTTTTGAAGAGTGGAGACATTGGCTGGAGGGAGCCAAACATCAGGTGGTGGTCCTTACGGACCATAAGAATCTGGTCTATCTGGAATCTGCCAAGCGACTCAATCCTAGACAGGCCAGGTGGGCCTTGTTTTTCACACGTTTTAATTTTGTGGTTTCCTTTCTTCCTGGCACTAAGAATGTTATGGCGGATGCCCTCTCGAGGAGTTTCCTTGCGGACTCTCCTGAGTTATCTGATCCTTCTGTTATTTTGAAAGAGGGTGTAGTTCTTTCCGCCATCTCGCCCAATTTGAGACTTGCTCTGGAGGGGTGTCAGGAGGATAGGCCCGAGCGCTGCCCTGTTGGAAAATTGTTTGTCCCGGACCAATGGAAAAAGAGTGTGATGTCTGAGATTCATTGTTCCGCATTGGCTGGGCATCCCGGAATTTTTGGTACCAGAGACTTGGTTAGTCGGTCCTTTTGGTGGCCTACCTTGTCTCGTGATGTCAGGGAATTTGTGCAGTCCTGCGGGACTTGCTCTCGCTCCAAGCCTTGCTCTCGCTCTAGTGGTTTGTTGATGCCATTGCCTGTGCCCAAGAGTCCATGGACCCATATCTCTATGGATTTCATTTCCGATCTTCCTGTTTCTCAGAGAATGACCACCATCTGGGTAATTTGTGATAGGTTTTCCAAAATGATACATCTTGTGCCATTACCTAAGTTGCCTTCCTCCTCTGAATTGGTGCCGTTGTTCCTTCAGCACGTGGTTCGTTTACACGGCATTCCTGAAAACATTGTGTCTGACAGAGGAGTCCAGTTTGTTTCCAGATTTTGGAGGACTTTTTGTTCTAAACTGGGTGTTCAATTGTCTTTCTCCTCGGCATTTCATCCTCAGACCAATGGTCAAACTGAGAGAACAAACCAGACATTGGAGACTTATCTAAGATGCTTTGTGTCTGCTATCAGGATGACTGGGTCTCTTTTTTGCCTTTGGCTGAGTTTGCTCTTAATAATAGGGCTAGCTCTGCCACTTTGATGTCTCCGTTTTTCTGTAATTCTGGGTTTCACCCTCGATTTTCTTCAGGACAGACGGAGGCTTCTGTCTGTCCAGGTGTTGACTCTGTTGTGGAGCGTATGCAACAGATTTGGGACCAGGTAGTGGAGAGGTTGTCTCTCTCTCAGGAGAAGGCCCAGCAGTTTGCTAACCGGCATAGGACTGATGGTCCTCGGTTTAAAGTGGGGGACTTGGTCTGGTTGTCCTCAAAGAATATTCCTATGAGAGTAGCATCTCCAAAATTTAAGCCTAGGTTCATTAGACCTTATAAGATCATGGAGATTATTAATCCTGTTTCTTTTCGTTTGCTTCTTCCAGGGACATTTAAGATCCATAACGTGTTCCACAAGTCCTTGTTGAAGAGGTTTGTTGAGCCAGTGGTTCCTGCTGCTGTGCCTCCTGACCCTGTTTTGGTTGAGGGCAATCTGGAGTATGTGGTTGAGAAAATATTGGATTCTCGTTTTTCTAGACGGAAACTCCAGTATTTGGTTAAATGGAGAGGTTATGGTCAGGAAGACAATTCTTGGGTGTTTGCTTCGGACATCCATGCTAGGAGACTTATCCGTGCGTATCATAGAACTCATCCTGACCGACCTGGTTGCTCAAATGAGGGTTCGGTGACCCCTCCTCAAGGGGGGGGTACTGTTGTGAATGGGTTTGAGATGAGTTCTGAGCAGAGGCTCCCTCTGGTGGTTACAAGCGGTGCTAGTGAAGATTGTGAGGACTGGGAATCAGGTGTTACTGACTGGTCTTATATAAGGGAGTCATTTTCCCATCAGGCTTGCCGTGATCAATTGTTCTGGTCTGAATCCTTCATTCCAGTTTCCCTTGTAGCCTGCTGTGTCGTGTCTGCTTCTCCTGCTAACAGATAAGACTTTTTCTGCTTTTGTGTTTGTGCTATATTTTTGCATTTTGTCCTGCACTTCTTTGGGGCCTTCAGGGTCCCCTCCGGGGGCTTCTGCCCTCTCAGTTTAGTTCAGCCACTGAGTTTTGTTTTTTTTGCTTTTTCCAGTTTTTTCAGTGGCTGCTGTTTTGATTTTGTTTCACCAGAGAACTAATTTAGGTGGTAGAGGTCGTGTGATCTCAGGTGATTTTGAAATTAGTAGAGTTGGTGCTTTTCAGGGTTTTCTGGGATTGCAGTAAGTACCCTTCCTATCCTTTTCTATTTAGATAGTTTGGGCCCCAGCGTTTGCTCATACTATTTTCTTTCTGTGTCAGTATTTCCTCTTGTCTAACCGCCATTACATGTTTGGGGGCTTTCTATTATCTTTGGGGTTCTGCTCCGGGGCAGATAGCTTTCCTATTTCTATCTTTAGGTGTAGTTAGTTTCTCAGGCTGTGACGAGGCGTCTAGGACCAACGTAGGAACGCTCCACGGCTGCCTCTAGTTGTGGTGGTTAGTCAGGGTACTGCAATCTCATAGATTCCAACTGCTCTGGTGTATTGCCTTTTTTACCTGCACTCCTCAGCTACCGAAACATAACACTGCATATCTTGGCTGGTTAACAAAAATATTGGATCCCCTCGAAAAAAAATTTGGCGTGGGGTCCCCCCTATTTTTGTTAACCAGCCAGATGAAGCAGACTGCTCAGGCCTGGTTTTTCAGGCTGGTAAGGATCCAATATCCATGGACCTTGCCAGCCTGATAATACCAGGCCACAGCAGTCTGCATATCTTGGCTGGTTAACAAAAATAGGGGATCCCCTCGGAAAAAAAACGGCGTAGGGGTCCCCCTATTTTTGTTAACCAGCCAAGTAAAATGCAGACTGCTGCGGCCTGGTATTAAAAGACTGTCAAGGCCCATGGATTTTGGCCCTCAACAGCCTGATAATACCAGGCTACAGCAGCCCCACATTTGGCGCATCAAAAGATGTGCCAATTGTGGCACTTTACCCGGCTCTTCCCACTGCCCTGTAGCGGTGGCAAGTGGGGTAATAAGGGGTTAATGTCACCGTTGATTGCACGGTGAGAATAAGCCCGGTTAATAATGGAGAGGTGTCAATAAGACACCGATCCATTATTAATCCCAAAGTTTTTAAATGTATAAAAAAAAGACACAGCAAGAAAAAAGTATTTTAATGAAATAAAAGAGACAACAAAGTTTTCATTAATTTTATTATACTCTCATTCCTGCGACGCCATCGATCTCCTGTAAAAAAAGAAAAAAAACAAAACAACAGTATACCACCTGTCCGACTCAGTTCATAGTAACGAGTGTCCCACGACGATCCAGCTCTGCTACATCGCAATGACAGGCAGAGCCTGTCATCGCGACGCAGC